>ML787917.1:290729-309755 GCA_009831015.1 Picea engelmannii | reverse complement strand
TTTCTTCTTGAAGGATGAGAACTTGGCTCTACAAGTTGACCTTCTCCTCTTGTGAGTTTCAACCTTGTGAGCATCAGAAAACAAAACACTTGCAAATAATCAAGTCTTCAAAAACCTATGCTCTGATACCAACTTGATCTAAATATGATAAAGACTTGTATTCTTGAAAAATATTTGCAAGTTTTAATTCATGTGTTCAAATGAAAATGGATCAATTTTGCAAACACAACTTTTATATAAATTACACATTCAAGATGCATATAAACAACAAAAAATAACAGTGAACATAAAACACATAACACAACAAATGATAAAGGAGTTCACCCCTCTCTTGGGCTACATCTCCTGGTCCAGCTTCCAATGGATCTTTTGTATTATTTGATCAAAGTGCTAAAATATGTGCTTTACAATGCTCAAAATTCCAAATAGATGGATCCAATGGCTTCAGAACGTCCAAAAACCCCTAGATGGGCTTTTTCGACACCTCGTTTGGCCAAAAATTGAAGAAGATAGGCTTCCTGGAAGTTCCCCTTCAAACTTACTGTCTCTGGATCGCCAAAATGAACCTCTTGCTCCTCAACCTAGCCCCCACGCACATATATGTGTTAAAACTCAGCATCGAGCACAACCACACAAACGGTGTGAACTGTAGGATAGTTACGTGCTAGCCCCTAACCACCTAGGACCGTGGGCATGTGAAGCACCATATGACTGCACACAAATATACAAAGGGCTACATTTAAAAACCAAATGGTAACGGTCGGGGGCACGCGCCGGTGGGTCTATACACATACACATATTATTGGGGCTCATACGAAAAGGGGCTATGGTTAAACATGTCGTGCCGATGGTTACATTGCAACGTATATAACTGGGGGCCGAGGCTAAGCCCCGGCCCGGACCTCGCCCATTTCAAATCTATTCAAACTTAAATAATTTTTAAAAGGTTACATGTTAAGAACCATGTGGGTGGCACGCTAGTTGGGCAACCATTCCCAAAGATTTTCCCCCTGCCCGGAGGTCGTGGGGTTGAATCCGGCCAACAACATAAATTTTAAACCAATGCCAGGGTGACATGTGGCGGCCACTGAGTGAGCCACGTGTCAGCATTTCATTCACCACCAATGACATGTGTCATATGCCAACTCGTCCACAATCCTGCCAACCAACACTTTCCCCATGTTGTACAACCCTACCACGTGTCATACGGTCTGCCACGTCAGCATCCGTACGGACTATACAGACTATACAGTCAACACATTTTTTTTTGCCTGTTTGTCATTTTGAACTGAACGTGATATCTCTCTCATACGATGTCCATTTGAACCCAAACGAGTTGCGTTGGGTTCGTGATGACGAGGCCTACGCTCTTGTTCAATTTGAAGCGATTCCGAGCACTTTGAATTTTGAGCAAAATTTGATCCCCTAGATCAATATAAACCTAGATTTGTGCAATGTCGTTCTTCCAAGCGAGATTTTCAATCTGGTCAAGTCCTTCCCTGGCAATGGTGCCAAAATTGTTAGCACTAAGAATCACCCTCAGACTGCTAGAGGATAAGCCCAATACCCATTAAAAAGTTTATGAGATAAGTCTTAAATGTGGTGTCAAATGGATAGAAATCAGTTCAGCAATGTCAAAACATAGGAAATTCTAGATGAAGTGCATCAACAAAAGAGGTATTTTTTTAACTTAGGTCAGGTTTTTAAGGACTAGTGTGGACACGAGGAAGACTTAGTAAGAAAATGAAGTGAATCTACCACTAGCTTTAGGCTATGCCAGTAGACAAAGAAGAGAAATGCTTCAGATACAAGAACTTCTTAAATCCAAGCAAACAAAACTTTGAGAAAGAATAGCAATATAAAAATCAAACATCCATTTTCATACAGCTACAAAAAATCATTTGAATCCTTCAATGACAATAACATTTCAGAGTGAGAGAGATTAATATGGAAAAAAGAAATATAACTTCCATTAAACAAGATTTCATCAAATATGATACATCAAAACCAAAGTAGGCTCTATTTCATTAACATCACTAAAAGGTCTTTTACATCAACCATTCGAGCCTGGAAAATTAAATCAATTTTAAAAGGGTGGATCAACAACGAAGAGAAAGAAAGGTAGAGGGCAACAAACTATCATCAGAAGCATTCCATTGGTCATGGAATCAACACATCCTACAGATCAAAGGCACTCAAGATCATACAAGACCAAAAGGGATATAATTGATCGATGGAGGTATAATAAAGATAATAAAAAGAAGAATATCATCAAGAAAATACCCTCTCTACAAAAATGACTTAAAAGATAACTAGAACAAAGATCATGAAAGGAGGCAATTACTACAAATCATTTGCAGCTCATGAATCTCTTGCCTCATGAACAACCATTGATATTCAATTCCTGCAATTTCATTCAATCAAGAAGAAAATATAAAATGATAACAAAGAACACAAAGTCTGGTAAGCAACTCTCATCAATATCTAATGGAAGAAATGATAATTACAAGATGCCCTTAGGCTTACAATTGAGCAACTAAACTACTCCTCTAGCTCTCTCCTCTCTTGGATCATGAATCCCACCCTTCACCAAGAGCTCCCTCCTCTCTTAAATAGAAAATATCATCTAAATATCCTTAGGAGGTCGAATCCCATCTCTTTCATTGGATTCTAATCCTTGGAGATAGGTGGCAATAGTCAAAGAGACAAAAATCCAACAAACTGCTAATTTTCAGGAAATTGTTGGAAGTCATTAATAAATTGTTTCCACCTCACTACATGAGGTCTTTAATGGAGCTAAAACTTAGGTACAGGTGTCCCTTGACATTAAACTGATCCATGAGAATCTATTTGAACCCTCCTTGACAGGTGGAAACCTCCCAACAAGGCGAATATCCAATCAATTATGCAAAATAAAGAATTTGCAGCGCATTTCGCAACACACTGGTGTTTTAATTGTTTCTCCCAAATTCCAAACTAGGTCAGGCTGAAATTTGGTCAGCAAGTCAACAGGGATATCATATTCCTCCACAAAACAGTTCATATAAACCCACTTCGTCATTTTGGTTTATGATCAAATTTGTAACAGTAACCGCTACAGGAAATTCCGTAGCGCCCTCCGATAAAACTGCTCTATAGATTCCGTAGCACCTTTTCTGTGTCTAGATAGGTGATTATGTAGCGCCTTTTGTGTGTCTGGATAGGTGAGTTTGTAGCACCTTTTATGTGTCTAGATAGGTGATTCTATAGCGCCTTTGGTAGCGCAACTACAGAACATTCCGTGTAGACAATTTTGTAGTGCCAGGTGCTATGAAATGTCTGTGTTTTTCTGTGTGATGCAACAACTCTTCAAAAACACAAAAATTCTTAGTTGATGGATTATGAGATTGTATATGCATCCAGTAGGTGCAATTAGAATATTTCCTTAACACTTCAATTTTGAAAAAATAATCACCATAAAAAATGGATCATCATCATCTCCAATTTCCCTCTGCCAGCCAATCTACAATATATTCTATAGCGCCTGTCTGAACTAGGAGTAGAATTCAAATCTTTAATAAAACAATTAGATAACTTTAACAACCAAATCTCAATTATGTCCTTTTAAAACATGGATGTTGAAAAAAATGAGATCGATTGACACGAGCTTCATAAATGTAATAATGGTATTGAGGGAAGATGCACTCAAGATGTGCTACGAAATCTCCCGATTCATCGATGTTGCGAAATGAACAAATTTGCTACTGCAAATTTCTGTGCTAACACATCCTTTCAATGATGATGTTGAATATTTGGAAATGAAACTTTTCTCTTCCACTCTTCATGGAAATGCTAGAAGATGGTATGATAATCTCCCTATTGCTAGCATCACATCTATGGACCAGTTAGAAGAAATCATTCTCAAAAAATGGGGTATGAAATTGGAAGATATCCAAACATTACTAAAAGGAATTGAATATGTAAAACAAGTTGAGAATGAGACTATCAGGGATTTCGAATTTAGGTTTGAGGGATTGTTGTATCAGATTCCTAAAATACATTATCCTAAATACAAGTACCTCGTGTATCTCCATACCAACAAACTCTTGGTGCATTTGGGGTTTCTCATAAATAAAAATGGGCCAAAAACAATCCATGATGCCTATTACATGGCTAGGAAAATCAAGGATAATATCTCTTTGTCCAAGGGAAAACACATCTTCTCTCTAGGGACCAAAATTGATGACCACAAAGGTACCCCAAACACTCTTATTTTGGAAAGATTAGTTTCCCTTGAAACCTTTACTGTTGATTTCCAATAAGAAGGGAAACAAATTATTGACCAACAAAATGCTAAAGGAAAATATCTTGATGAGGTTTTCCAATCCCACAGGGAAGAGCAAAGGATTGTTGAAGACACAGTTGAGGAGATGGAACCTGAACAATATGATGAATTATCAACATGCCCTCCTCCCTCTGATGAATCCATCCACGAGCCTTTTCCCCCTACACAAGAAGAAGAGAATGAGGTTAGTGACTTTCCTTTTAAAGATCTTGATAATGCCTTGTTTTATTATTCAGAGAAGGGAGAAGAAATGGAATCCTCAGGCAAGGTAGATATTCCTTGTTGTACAGTTGAATATGAAGGGGAAGCTCATGAGGATGAAACTATGATGCATGTTGAAGACACCGAAGTCCTCAAAGCTCATGCACAAGAAGAAAATAACACAATAAGTTACCTTCATTCCCAAAATTTTGATTCTTTACTTTATGATTTGGGAAGTGAAGAAGAGATGGATGAGCCCTTGAATGTTTTGAATCCTTCATGTTATGATACAAATAGTAACATAGTTGATATTGACAAGTTCATACGTGTTGGAAGGTGTAATTGGTATGTGATCGGTTCTAATAAGGATCCCATTTATGACATTGAGTTTCATTCTCAGAGGTTTCCTTTGCAACTATCATATGAGGTTACTAATTTTGACAGTTGGAAACTAGGAAATGACATAACTACAGATACTTTTCAAACACCCAGGGTTGACCTAGTACCATATCCTCCTGATGATTTTCGGGCATACCTTAAGGATTTTGTTTATTATTCCTCTGAGCATTCAAATTTATTCCATGAAGAGGATTATCAAACACCACTATGCTCAGATCTTGATAGGAGTAAGGACATCATTTTCCCGAAGAAGGATCATTGTGATAACGTTCTTCAACCACCTTCGATTACTTTACCATGATGTGTCATTAAAGGTGTAGTTGGGAAGTATTTCTTTCATATTAGGTTTCCTCTAAGGAAAACCCTCAATTTCAAGGCCAAGTTCAATACCTCAAGAAGAAGTATATCATCTTAGTCTTTCAACCTTCCCTTAAGAACTTCCTAGTCACCCTCCAGGTTTTTTCTATTTCCTTCCTAGACCTCAGATTGTGAAGACTTCTAAGATAGACAACCTTCAACTCTTTGAGTTAGTCTATTGGACCTTTGACTTTCCATGATCCCTTTCTGAAGTGGATTGAACACTCTCCTGAGAGTATGACTTGGCATGATTTTGTCCCTCCCTCCCTCCTCCATGAGCTAGAATTTATGATTTCCGATGATATACTACATTCTCTAACTCATGCTATTTTTGTGCTTAACTTATCACTGTTTTGGTTTATGATGAATCACAGAGGCAAGTATTGTGAGACATTGCTAGGGTGGTTTCATTAGTTGTTTGATTACACCTATATTTCAACCAACAGGTAAGTAGAGGTAAGTATGTAGGCATTTGCATTCATTGTATATACCATTTTTGTTTCATGCTAAAATAGTTTGTATTCACATTTGTACATTTTCTTGTTTTCACATTGTGTATTATATATATGAGTCGGGGGTGATATCACCACCCCAAATGATTTCTAACAACCTTATGTTGAGATCAATAAGGTCACAGGTTATGCCAGAGATGTTGATGTTCTCATGCGCTTTATGGTGAGCACATGTCCCCGAGTTGGAGCCACATATTATCCCCTAACCTAAGGATAACTAAGGAGATTATGTCTCGAGGCCCACAGGTGCTAGACATGGAGTACCGAGAGCCAGATCGACTTGAGCATGGCCCTGGAGGGCCCATCCTTTCATTCTTCAGTGCCTCCACTTTGTCACCAGCAGTAGCATCCATCACCTTGGGCTGGTCCTGCAACAAAAATGGATCTTTATCCATGAGGTAATGAGTCCGAGTATCATGGTATGTGTCACTCTGATCCTCAAAACCTTTGAATATGTGCATTTAATTGTTTTTGTTTTTAATGGGTGCTTGGTATGACAGGATACCCAAGTAAGTTGGTATCCATAGGGTTTGATTTTCCATTGGGGGGATTCATGAAAGGCCATTGTCCGCTCCCACCATACTTACCACTTTTCATCTTTTTCCCGCTCATCCATCTCATTACACTGGTCTAGGCATTGGGTTGGCCAAATATCTAAGGGTTGTACCTTACCTTATGGGAAGAAGTGGCTAAATTCCGAGAGGGTAAAAGTAGATGGAAAAAGATAAAAGACAAAAGAATGAAACCTTGAGATGCTTCACCCAAGAATCCCCAAGAAAGAAATAAAAATCTTCTCAGCAAGAAACAAAGGGACCCATAAAAATAATAAAACAAGACCTAGTTAGAATATAGGGGGTCTCATCACGAGCCAACCTATTAGGTCCATGGGCATGTAGCAGTATGACACTACCAATAGTTGGTCACCATGCCATGGTAGTGGCTCTTGGTGGCATAGCCAAGAGAAGGGGGTCTCATCACGAGCCAACCTTCTCATTTCTGTGAAGTGCTTGTGGGTAAAATTTTCACCACTGGTCACCACGCTAGGGCAGTTTCCCCTAACTAGCATCTTGAAAAAAAAAGCAATAAGAATAAAAGATAAAATGCGTGAATGGGCATGGAAACATTTGCATCCATGACAGGTGCAGCTCACCCTCTTCAAAGGCACCCATAGCTAATCCATACATTTCCCTACTATCACTGCACCCCTTTCCCAGACATCTGTTTCCAACTCATCCACTAACATGGCCTAGGTTTGACTCCTCCTGGAAACATCCCACATCGAATGAGATTTAGCCCAATAGGATGTCCTAGCATTCCCTTCAAAATTGGCTTCTATATTAGTATAATTTCTTTGAGCACTTGTTCAGGAGACCAACATTGCCCAAAAAGGGGCTAACATCACCCTAAAAGGGCATGATGTCACCTTAGCAGCTTGTTTTAGGGTTTAATTATGACATTTAATGTAAAAACTGGATATTATTTGTAACTGTCTATGTCGTCCTTTTTGACCTAATTCTGGTCATTAGTATTGTATAATTAAGGGGAAATTACTTATTATTTTATATCATCTTTCACTCACACTTAAGTGAGGTCTGAAATTTGCTCCCTAATTAGGGTTTATTGCCTGAAATTTTAGGCGCATCTCTTGGAGGAGGCTTAATTTGGTGTTTCTTGGCATTTTTCTTGGTGGAAAGTATTCAACTAGGCTTATTGCTAGATTATTCTTGGTGGATGTAAGTGAATTTCTACAACCTTTCTTTTCTTTGAATGGTTATGGTGTATTTAATTTGCATTTATTCCAAGATTATGAAATTGCTAGTGTAAAACCCTAGGAGAACAAGCACATGTTATTGTCCTTGTCTTAACAATTGTTCACCTATTAGATTGTGCTATAAACCCTACCTTTGAAGCATTGTACTAGATCCCTACCATTGTAGCACTCTAGTGCCATTTTATTCATCAAGCCATTAATTGTTTCAAGATTGAGCTAAAGAAGAAGGAAAATTGCTAGGGCCTAGGGTTACCTACTTCCTAGTAGTTGTTTTCCTTGTAAGGCTTGTTGATTGAGGCCTTAGCTTACCAACACCTTAATATTCATCCTTCATAGTCCTTAGCTCTTACATTATCATTTGTTTCCTTCATTTTTTGTTGCTACAAGAGACTCCATTAACCCTAAAAGGAACTTATTTAGACCTTAAAATTGTTTGATTGATGAAACCTACCCTCAAATCTTTTACCTCAAGCAACCTACTAACACTTTCTAACCCTAGAATATATTGACCTACTAACAACATTTTTGTTATTACTAAAGTAAGCTACAACCATTAGATGCAACATTAAAAGATCATAAAATCAATTGAAAAGGATGAATTATATCTTGTCTTATGTGCTTCTATCAAATGCTAGTGTTATGATTTCAATGGTTAATGATTTTAGGACAGTTTGAAGCTACTTTCAAGAAATTGTATGTGAATTATTTCTCTGTAAATATTGTTGCTATAAAATTTATGTTTACTTCATAATATTCAACTAATTTATTTTATTAAGAAAGTCCATGGTTTTATGAAGTGTTAACCATCAAGTGTACTTTTAAATATATAGTTTTCTTGTTGCTTTGTTCTAGGAAAGTACACTTCTGTCATATTATCTCTTCATTGGTTATTAAACCGGACTTTCTGATCAGTGGTGACTTGTGAGAGGGGATATTTACCTAGCCACTTTGACTTTTCCTTCTCAAAACCCCAGGTCACTGGGGGCATCTCCGCTGGGCCTACCACCCCAAATAGAAAGGGACATCCTATTGAGGTGACAGTTATAGGATAGTCTCTTGTTACATCAATTTTCTTTCCTTTACCTTTTCTTCTATCAAAGTATAAATTGTGCGATAACACAACCCTTATTATCTTTGGAAAACCCAATGCCTGAACCAAGGTATGGGAAAGATGAGAGGGACAATGATGAAAAGTGGTAAGTATGAAAGGAATGGATGATGATCTTTCATAGACCCACCCAACGACAACTCATCCCTAAGGGAACCAACTTACTAGGGCACTCTAACATACCCCCCAGGTATGGACAAGTTAAAGAGCATAATTTCCAAGCAAATTTCATGAAACAAAAGAGAGTTCAGTCCACATATTCAAATGCTTCAAAAATCAGAGTGACACATACCACAATACCCAGACTCATTACTTCATGGAGAAAGACCCATTGCTACCTCAGAATCAGGATGATGGGATGGATTTTGTTGTTGTTGATAGGTAGGAGGCGCTGAAGAAAAGATGGGCCCTATAAGGCCAAGCTCAATTCATATGGCTCTCAATACTCCATGTCTAGGACCTGTGGGCCTCTAGACATAATCTCCTTAGTTATCCCTAGGATAGGGGGTAACAGGTATTTGGGGCTAGATCTCATATTGCAAGCTATTGCATGAGAAAAACATTTAGTGTATGATAGATAAGGGAGATGTTGCTAATATATTGGACTATTTTGGGGCCTAAAATTATTATTCTTGTTGTTCTATCTTGATGTATATGAATCTATGTTTATGTCACACTATTACTTCTTTGTATGGTTAGTATTTGATCACTATTTGTGTATGCCTTTGGGATCCATTACATGGATCTAATTAGCATTAAGATAAATCTAATGTTGCGTTCTCCCTGACTCACTTCATCATCCAAGTCTCGGCTACACCTCAGTTGAGACTTATTTTCCTTGTGGAAGGATGAATATGTCGGCGTTGCTAGACTACAACGGTACCTTTTGTTGGCAACCTTAGAGAACCCTGGTCTCAACCTTGTGTCAACATGAATTATTCTCCTCTCACTCTCTCATATATAATCAAGGTGAAGGAGGTCCTTTAAGCATACAATGGAGTGTGATGTAAATCATGTTGCAAATGAAGTGTAACCAACATCTATGTCTCTTCAGAGATAAGCTACCCCATTCTAGACAATTTGTGTTCTACGACATTCTGCTATTTTATTCTTTAATAGAAGTTGGGTTTCATTGTATTTCTATGTTTCTTCTATATTTTCCTTTGTATCTCATTTCATTCTCAGCATAATCCAGATCATCTTTGAACCATGGAAACCTATGAAGAGTGAGAATGATGGATGGAATCCAATTCTCACTAATCATGATCCTACAACAATAGGATGGGGATCAAACTGTGGGGATAAAGACCCTCTTCCTGACATAGGCACTATCCCAACAACTACTTAACATGACATTCTACACTAACTAGTTGTCCTTACATTTTTTTTACAAAAATCTAGTGGTTTATCCTATGTTACCTTTATAGAAAACATTTATTTTTGGCCTTGTATGGCACCCATATTGATATGTTGGTAACATTGATAGATATTGACAATGTTATACTTCTGGAGTTGCTCTTATGGCCTTTTTTATAAACCTTATGTAATCTTTAATCATTATGATTAAGTTGATTATTATATGACTTTAAAAATTAATTATTATTATTATTATCATCATATTAATAGTAATAAAAATAATAATAAAATCCAAAACTTTAACTCCAGGAAATTTTATAAAATTTATAGTTATGGAATAGAAAGGGTTCAAAAGGTCTTTTGTCATTATGAATGAATTCTCTTGGAGGGCATGAAAATACAACTTGAGGCCATAACTCCCATAAGAAAAAGAAGGAAGCAACTATAGACAAAGAAAACATGAGCAAAAATTATATCCAAAATGGAAGATGAGGTTCAACTTAGGGTTAAAGGAGGAAAACGAAGGGTTTACAAATTGGAAACCATACACATGTGCATACAAATCCTACAAATAGAGAGTATGATTGTAGATAATAAATCCCGAAGTTACAATGATAGGTGCTAGTTTGAGAACATAGAGAAGAAAAACCTTAGACGTGAGTCAATAAAACTAATGAGAAAAACTGAAGACGTCAATCTTGGTATTGTAATACTAAGACATTGAAGAACATAATAATAGGGTCATACACAAACTACTAAAAACTTGAAGCATGTAGATACAATACCTATGATATACATGAACATGTTTTCACATGAGAAATTAAACACTTTAGACTTGGGACTTTCTCTTAAATAGCATATACACTAATCTATCAAAAGTATTAGTATATAGTTTAAGAGACTAGTTTATGAAAGGAGAATGGAAATGGAGAATATAACCAATGCCCTTTTAGGGTTAAATGCATTTATAGAACACATAAATAACTTAATTATCATTATTGTTACATACCCACATGATTCCTTCTTGAATCTTGTGATCGTGCACCTCTTGAGGGCATGTGACACTGCCTTATTTCTCATTTGGATTCTTGGAAACACCAAGGATACTTCATATGAACTGTGTCTCTTCACCTAGAGCATACCCATACTCTATTCATACCCATACTCTATTCTAGGCTATGAATGAATCACACTCATACTCTAGTGCAAATCTCTTTTATACTTGGAAAATTTATTAACAGTCTTAATACTTAGTCATTTAATCATACATCCATGAAATGAAGAGAACACTTGCAAAACAAACAAGAGACACATAGATATAGTGTGGGCAGCCTGAAACACTTCTAACACCCGACTAAGTATTATTATTGCGAAAAAATTACAATATGAGAAACACTATCTCGGTTTACAACTTGGGCCAAGTCATACAACTCACCTAACCTCACCAAGACACTCATGAAAATATTTTTCACACCAAAACTCATATGCCGTAACAACTTTTACAACTCTTGTGGTACACCTCAAACATGCACTCACCTTAAACTCATCATCTCTTTCTGTCACAAGAGTTCACATAGACTTGTAGTTTTGTAGCATGCCTCACCCAAACCTACAACAAGAATTCCCAAAACTCATCCCAAAGAAGGTCACCCCAACTCCATCCACAGAATCACCTCAAGGTAGCACAAGTCCTCTCATGTGGAGCAACTTGGATCCTTGAGGGATCTTGCCTCTCTTCTTCCAAGCATACTACAGAACCATGACTTTGATCTTGCTCCACTTATTGTGCCTTCTTGGTTGTGCACCTTGTGCTCTTATATGGACTCCAAACATCACCTTCATGAACGTCGCATCCTTTGGGTGTGTCGGGCCCCTTCGGGGACCAATGCACCCAAATGAACCGACTCACCCCTTTGCAGACTCATGTGCCCAAATGAACCCATGTGCTCATCAACCACCACATCCCTTAGGACCAATGCATACCAACCTTGGGTGTGCTCCTCATTTTGAAGCACCCCAACCTCTTTGGTGTGCCCCTTCTTTTGGTTGCTTCTACCCCATGCTTCGCCTCATGATTAGGCAATCTCCTTGGTGTGTTTACGCTCCCACTACCAAAGATGACCAAATTTTCCATGCAATTTCGTTGCTATTGCAATACTTCTTCGTTAAACTTTCCATGAAAGTGGGTCTTATTTTCCGTGGATATTTTTTTGTCACTATATCGATGAAGAAGAACTCATTGTGGCAGTATCCACAAAATATGGCTGCCACATGCCATTTGTTTGATAAGCATTTGTTGCAGCATTTTTCTTTTACAAATATTCGTCTATATAGCGACAAACATTAATCTATATAGCGACAAATATCCTTCTATACAATGACAAACATCTGTTTATATAGAAAAAAAACATTCATTTTTTGTTTCCACAAGAATGTTATATTTGCCACGCATAGCGACAAATATCCATGGAAAAACACAAATGATAAGTTTTTTTTTTTCCACAAGAATGTTATATTTGCCACGATTTTTTGTCGCTATAGAGACAAACATCCGTGGAAAAACACAAATGATAAGTTTTTGTTGCCACGAGAATGTTATATTTTCCACGATTTTTCATCCCTATAGAGACAAACATCCATGGAAAAACACAAATGATAAGTTTTTGTTGCCATGATAATGTTATGTTTTCCATTATTTTTCGTCCCTATAGCGAAAAAAATCCGTGGAAAAACACAAATGATAAGTTTTTGTTGCCACGAGAATGCTATATTTTCCACGCTTTTGCGTTTCTATAGCGACAAACATCCACGGAAAAACACAAATCATAATTTTTTTTTGCCATGAGAATGCTATATTTTCCACGCTTTTTCATCCCTATAGAGACAAACATCCGTGGAAAACACAAATGATAAGTTTGTGTTGCCACTAGAATGCTATATTTGCCACGATTTGTCATCACTATAGCGAGACACATATGTGGAAAAACATAAATGATATTTTTTTTTCCATGAAAATGTTATACTTACCACGCTTTTTTGTCGCTATAGAGACGAGGACTGTAGGTTTAAAAAAAGAAAAGAAAAATTGCATGTCAACCACCAACCTCAACCCAATTCACTTTGATTTTAATATTTTGAAGGAATCCTTGCGAAAAATGCCTAGGGAAATGTCCATTGTTAATTTCACAAGTGCATGGAGGAATGTCATTGGAAAATATCCCTTGTTAACTTCACAAGTTAACACAAGAAAAGACCCAATTAGACCTTCCTCCATTGAAATTGTGAACCCTCCAGTTATGGTCCAACTGTTATAATATGGGATTATGAACTAAAATAAAAAGAAACTATGAATACAAATGTATAATGAAGCTAATATAATCCTATCTAGAAGAATTTAAGAACTCATTGACATGAAACAAAAGGGAGAAATACAAACAACAACAAAAACAGTCCACAAAATAGAGCTTGAACAAACCCCAAAGCAACTTTGAGAAACCAAGGATAACCTACAACATGTCAAGATATAACCTACTTCACATAAATATGTTAGCACTTCATAAGATAATTAAGCATAGACATTACACACACAATAATAGTTTATAGATTGCAACATCCATTCCTACAAGCTTCAAGAATACTATGAAAGGCAATAATAGTCTACAACTACTGATAAATTCCAAGATTATAAGAAAACAATATAGCAATATCTCTTATTAGAATGTGAATATAGCTTACAATATTGAAATAGATGTTTTGCATAAATGCAATGTGTCTACTTATAAGATTTTCCAATAGCTCTTGCCCTTCTAGCTTCTAAATCCTTGGCTTTCCTAGAATAAGTGGACATCCTAGCATAATTGGCTTTCCAACCTTACATATTTTGTGTCTTTATTCTCAATTATATAATGGGTTTGAATGCCAATGGATTCATGTGTCATCTTATACAAATATAATATTTCTTCATTTGAGAGCTATTCCTAGCCTTATTGCTTTATGAAAGAGGCATCAAAGCCTTCCTCAAAATACATTGTGAATATACATCTGGCAGGAAAATGGAGGCTTGGATATAAGGATTCTCAACACTCCTTGCATAAGATATAAAAAAAACCTTTTATCTCTTTCCTTCAAGCTATACATATTTGGAATGGTGAAATATAGCATACCTTAAGAGTCTATTGACTTGCAACGGTCCTTTGGCTATAGTATTTTCCCTATGAGGGGCATTTCTTTGCCTATGGATGTTTGAGTATTTAAGTCTACTCTTCTTTCCAATGTCTCTTATACCTTTCTCGATATTGTTGCAAGAAAAAAATTATATATACTAGCCACTTGAATAATGTAATTTTTATATAGAAAATATGTGTTAGGAGTTCAACATGTATTGGCCATGAAGTAAAACTATAGGATGATGCCTTTGTTGTATACATTGCAATTTTAATATTGCAGAAATCTCACATGAAGAAGAAGGATATTTGAAAGTTTTTGGATGGTATTTATGTAAGTGAGAGAGCCACTATTGTTGAAGATTGAAGGTCTTGTGTCTTTCCATACAAATTTTCTCCATTTCTTTGAAGGACATGGAGTCAGGGTAGAAAAGTGAGTAGGATTCTTTTGGGTAGTGAAATGAGATTTATTTCAATGTTTTGTAAAATCAAACACATAAAAGGCATGTGTTTTTTTGTCAAATCTAAACACATAAAAGGCATGTGTACTTAGCCAGTATCTCATGACTATAAATAAGGAGGATCAACCATACCCTTAGTCATACTCCCTTATTCCAAGGGATGTGAGAATTATCTTCCCAAATATTGTGCTCGGTGTACTATAGTGACAAGAAAATTGAATTTTATTTTGTAGGGTGGGTTTTAGGTATGCCTAGGGGGATTATGATTTACCCAAGCATACATGGAAGATAAAATCCATGAGTAGATTCTAATTGACATAATACTATTTTCTAGGTACCAACATAAGTGTACAAGGGTTTCCAACCATGTGACCCAACTTTTATGTCTTACATGTAAGATTCATAACTGTAGTTTTACCATTTAAACCATATATATTTATGTTTAAATATGTTGGAACACATACATAGTCAAAAAAAGTTAAAATAAAGTTAAAATTTTAAATTTTAAAAAAACTGAAAACATGTCATCACAAGAAAGAGATCCAATACCACTTGTAGTGTACTTATCTAGAAACAATGAATTAAGAGAAATATAAAATATATATATAACTAGATAAAGTAAAATAGGAAGAACAAGAGTATTGAACTTGCAAAATATTAACCCTTATATTGATACGAGAAACAGAGCAATCTTCATAGTTCTTTTCAATAGGGAAGCCTCCAAATGAGAAAAGTTCCAATACAATGATAATACTTGACAAAAGATTACATATCTTCCTACCCCTATAAATTGTTTATCACAAACCAAACCCTAATCCACGAGTGGTCCTATCATTGATGAGTACTAAATACTTAGTGGGCCTTATTTAATATATATGACCCTTTTACATTGAGTAACCTCACGTCAACTATCTAGTGGGCCTTATTCAAATAAAATGGCCTCATACATTAATTAACTAACTCATAAGTACCCTTAAATAGGGAGGTTAGGGTAGGGACCTAATAAGAAGTAAGTCACCCTTCAAGACAAGTTTGGTATTTTTACCTCGAATTATCTTTAAAATTTCATTTGCTCAAAATATTGAAGAGAATTCCATGGGGTGAGATGATGATAAACACAAATCCATAAGGTTCATTGAAAGAATTCAATAGACACATAGACAAATGGAAGAGGACTTGCAGATAGAAAATAAATGTGCAAGGAGAGGCATGATTGACATAGAGTATATCATAATTTTTAGGTGGGATTTACAATGTGGTTACATCTTAGTAAACAATAGATACAAGGCCTAGGGAATAAACTAAAACACATTAGGTATGGTCCCTTTGAAATTATGCAGCAGGTGGGGGAAATGTTTTTCAACTAGTGTTGCCACCATATATGAGCCTTTAATCTATTATCAATTCCAAGCATTTGAAATAACCTTGCATGCTTCACGAAGGGGAGGAACAATTGACATTTTTTCCAAAGGTTGAAGACCTAGTGCTAGACATGCATAATGAGTTGGAATAGGGCACTATTTTGCAATAGAAGCTTTGTGAAACTTGCAAGGGTAAACAAAATTTGTTGAAAATTGGTTTGAAGGGTTAAGTTCCTAAAATGGTATTTATTAGAGGATGTGAAGGAAATATTTCCTCGTCTTCTTAAAAAAATTTCAGTTTTGAGAGACAAAAAAACTCTCAAAATGAGGAGGTTTGATTCAAAATTTGATCGACTAGAAGAAGCCTAGAAGGTTGGAGGTAGGATTTATGAGAAATTTCATTGAACCAAGTAAATTGACTGATAAATAATAATTGATGGAATGAATATCAGTTATGAAGTTGAATAGCATATTGAATACACTAAATCAATTAGTGTGCATATGTTGAAAACCAAGGAGTGAGATTTTCTCATATTCGATGAGCATGCAGATTGAAGGATTGGTGGGAACCTTGTCAACAATATTAAGTTATTTACATATATATTAGTAAGGATTGAATATCTTGTGGCATTCAATAATTGGGATAAACCAAAATGGAGGCCAAACCACATTGAACTAAAGGTGTACAAGAGAAACTGAATCAAACTAACTGACTCTCAGAGATGGCCCATAATAAGGTGGACCAAATGACGAGAGGATTGGAGATTGGATTATATAATTTTAGAATTTGATTGAAGGATCACATATGACTTGGATATTTTTATTGTTCAAATCTTAAGGAAGTTCCTTTTGAAAATACAAATGGAAACAGGCCCACTAAGTTGTTGGTGTGTGAATTCATTAATTAAATAATGAGCCATACTCATTGAATAATGTTGGAAATATTGTCATTGATGGCAAAGAATGAGGCAAAGGAAGAAGAAGAGTTTTTCATGTATAGTTGAGTTTTGGATGGGCGCGTATGATCGCTGAAGTAGATACCCGATAGCCGTCATATCTGCAGAAGCTATGCAGAGGTTAAGCGCAGGAGTAGGCATGCAGAAGAAGTGATCTGAGCAGTCATATTGGAAGTAGATACCTGTCAGTCACCGAATCTGCAGAAGGTACATGAAGGTTAAGCCTCAGGAGGAACACGGAGAGGGAGAACAGATCTGAGCCATAGGATCCGAGAAGAAAACCCGACAGCCGTTGGATCTATAAGAGTCACGCAGGGGTTAAGTCCTACTGTGCAGAGGAGAAATCCTGGACAAGTCATCGGGATATTGGAGAGAGAATCCTAGCCGTTGATCTGGGCAGGACACGCGTCAGCATTCTGGTGAGGCATCGAGAAATCAGGGATCCCGGTGACAAGTGAGTTGAGACATTAAAAGTCTCAAAATCTCAGAGGAATAGGGACCATCCATCTGCAAGGACAGGTGGCAAAGGATTGGGCACCGTCAGAGTTTTTCTCATCGGAGAATCGGGAATCGGAGTTTCACGAGTCCCATGATCATTTACAACAGAAACCCCGAAATCGCGATGAAAGAAATCTCGACTGAACCTGAACCGTCAAATCAACATGTGATCTAGACCGTTGATCCAACTCACGACAACAGACCACATCAGCTAGGGACACGTGGCACAACCAGGTAATGACAGGTGTCAGGCAGATTCAACAATTCAAGCACATGTAAGTCACGAATCATAGTGACATGTGTCAGTATTTAACACGTGTCAAACCACGTGTGATGTCAGCAGAGTATCGGGGATCGGGGATCAGGACTTTGGAATGTCAAAATATATTGACAACGAAAACCCCGAAATCGCGATACGCGATATCCCGATAGGAGAGTCGTGTGGGCCACAGGTGGAACTAGTGGTGGACAGGTGTCAACAACCTGGGAATAGTCGGCATCGGGATATCGGAGATCCCGGGAGCAAGGAGTTCGTGCACTTTGAAGTCATGAACCGTGAAACCCCGATCAGTGGGGAACAATTATCATCACAACAGAGGAAGAGACCGGGAACCATCGGTGGACAGGCGCATCGTGGTATTGAAAAACCCTGATCAGTGGGGGCCAACTGTCAGTATGAAAGGAGCGTCGGGATTTGGATGATCGAGAATCACGCGGGTGTATGCATTGAGGCATCACAAACCCCGTAGCCCTGACGGGGTAAAGATGTGGTCACGGAGTGACGGTCATGTTGACCGGGAGCCAAGCTCAGGAGGGCTAGTGTATGAAAATGCCGAAACCCGAAAGGCATGTGTAAGTTTAATTAAATTTTTTATGTGTGACCCGATTTCCCCAGAGAAATAAATATAGACCCAGGGAAATAGGGATCGTGGGAGCTGTGAACGCTTTTCACCCATGGTCTTAAGAAGGGGTCAATGCCCGTTTTCTAATTGAGCATTGGCAGGGCAAAGTAGAGAGGTTGCTGCAGTCATTTGTCCAGGCAGTAGGGAAGGTTTGAGGTGGGAGGAACCTCATTGTGGCAGTTGGGTGGCAGATCTACATTGACAGAGAGTTCTCTGCAGTGGGTTTAGCAACTAGAAGAGCAGAGGCATCATCTCCAGGTTTATTGTCTTGTTTAATAAGTGTTTAGGAGACTTTTGCAGCTGCCTTGCAGTCAGTAGATCTATGTTTCCTTTATAGATAATTGCAGTTGTTGTCATAGCCACTAGAAAATTCTGTATTGATGTGATTTATGGATACAAGTATTAATAAGATGCCAGAACTGTCTCTTCTAAAAGAAGATGAAGGCCAGTGCATAGAACACATGTAAATCTGGGGTTGAAACTACCTAATCCAGTGGGAAAATAGATGAAATGTGGTCAGCAGTGAGTCTGAGGGTTAAAGCCTTCAGTAGAAGCATCCTACCAGTAGAAACTGGTGCTATCTTTAGGGGGTTGAAGCTCCCTTCCAGGAAAGGCTGGTAAACGAGAGAAGGTTGGAGCCTTCTGCAGGTAGAAGCC
>ML787917.1:268107-282020 GCA_009831015.1 Picea engelmannii | reverse complement strand
CCCCCCCCCCCCTCCCCTCAGATCGCTCTCAATTCCCCATACCCAATTATTTATTTATTTTACATAGAAAACATATAAACATCCATGCAATAGTATGCAAGTCATCAATACATATAAACATATAAAAATTCATGCATAAGGAGGCAATTCATATAAACATTCATTCATATTACTAATGATAGTCATCAAAATACAAGTCATAAATTTATACAATTAGTTAATTTTGGTTTTGGGTTTTTTCTAAAAAAACCAACGAGTTGGATATCATCATCCTCATCTGGAAATTTATTTATTGTGCCCTATCCTAGTGTTGATTGTGTTTCCATTCCCTCGTGTACCATACTTCTGGTACGTTGATGAGTAGGGCATGGAGACAGCTGCAAATGGGCGCCAACTGCAAACAATGAAAACGGTCATATTCATATGCTCAAATATTATTGAAAGAACTATTTCATTATTTCGAATAACATTACAATATTTCTCTTTACCTGTCTATCTAGTCGTGACAACTGGTGTGTTCATTGCTTGCCTCGTTTGTTCCTCTTGTAGTTCACCCTCATGAGCTACATGCTCTTCCATTGAAAGAAGACAATTTATAAGTACACGCCAGCAAATAAATATCTATAATCATAATAGATACTTCTATTTCTAAAGCATACATACCCAAATGGCTAGTTTGTTCCCCAATATCATGTGAGAGGTGCTCCCCACTATCAACTAGTAGTTGTTGAGTACCACTACCCTTGTTGCTTTAGTTTATCTCCTGCTTAAAACAAATATAAACATTTAGTTATTGGTGATATAATCAATCATGAATAGATTTTACAAGTATACTACAATGATGGCCTTCTTGATTTTATTTACCTACATTTGCATAATTGGGGAGATTGACATCTTCCCAAAGATTTTTCGATATTCAACCACACTTTGAAAACCAAACATGAAACCAAGCTTTAGGTCTTCCTTGGTGGCAACATATTTGAACGTATTTCCATGCAATGTATAACATCATTAAAATTTCTTGTAATAACACAATTATTTTCTTTCTAATGTTAAATAAATATTCGCCACAATTAATCATTTAATTCTTACGATTCATGCTCTTAGTTTTCTGTAGCCACCCTGGACCGTTTTATGTTGCCCATGATTTCCAATTCTAGACTTTGTTTCTTTGGAGGTGTCAGGCAGCCTATGAAAATTTTGAAATATGCTAGATGTCGCAATTATTATTTAAAAAAAAATAAAAAAATTAAGCATATTTCACTAAAAATACGATATGTGTTGTATCTTTTTTACCAGGCCATGGTTCTTTTCCTTGTATTTTGACGCAGGCCTCCCAACCCACAGGTCGAAAGTCCACACACACAGGATCATTCTTTTTCCACTGGCCCGAAGAGCTTTCAACAATTGGCTCTTCTATTTCCCTTTCGGGAAATCTGCACCCACAAATAACCTTGAGAAATTCCCCCTTATACTTCGGGAGATCGGACTTCACGATTCCGAGTATACTTTGGCCAAGCATCTTGTCTCTCCAACCCATGAAACCCGAATTTATGACACTTGGCCTTTTCTCTCTCTATTTTTCCTTTTTCCTTATCACAATTTCGGGAGTTGCGATGTCAAGCAACTTGTCCCCTCGACTCCCGAAACCCGAATTACCGAAACTCCGATGCGCTTGCAAGGTTGAATTTTCAACAACTCTTCATTCCGTCGGGATTTCAGACTTCATGATTTCGTGAATCCTGATGCAAATATTTCGAGACTTCACCCCACGAAACCCCGAAATGGTCAACGAAATTGACTCCCTTGTCGAGAGTGCGCCACCTGTCCACCCTGCAGATTCCTATGGCCCGCACGATCCTTTCAGCCCCTCGGGACTTCGCGCTTCGTGATTTTGTGAGTCCTGGTGCAATCATTTTGGGACTTCAACTCACGAAACCCCGAAATAGAAATCCATGGGTAAATCCAACAGACCTGGTTGGCTTGAATCTACGGTTCTGTCTCTCCTGAGCTTGAACCCTTTGAAAATACTCGTCATAACTCCCCTTCTATTATGTGAGATCTGACGGCTCACGGGACTTCACAAATTCCCCACAGAAAATTTCGACTGTCTGTTCTTTCCTTCTCGAGGACTTCTGCAACTTTTTACCGAAGTGTTTTTCCATAGTACTTAACCACCTGCGACCCAAACTTGTGACGCCTTGTCACTGTTCCAATGCATAAACTTCCTGTGCTTCTCTTCAACAATTTTGAAGGCTTTATCCTTCCTGAGATTCATCTAACTACGAGTCTTTCAGAGAAACTCCTACTCGCACTCCTTGCGGAAAATTCTTCAATCACTCCAAGGAATTGAAATCTTTTGACTATGTGCACTCCCTGCAGCAACAGTCTCTCAACACTTCGCTCAGGTTACAAAACCTGAATCTCTACTCGGCCTGCGCACACCTTGCACAACTCCAGTGCTCAACTTGCACTTCTGTATAAATGGGAACAATTTTTGTCCCTCCTAAGCTTTTAGAGATGAACTCTGACTTTTGTCGACGCACTCCTTGTGGACAAACTCCACTGCACTCCTTGCAGGAATTTTACTAACTCAGACAGAGAAACAATTGAAACTCATTTCTTACGCTTCCTCTCTGATTTCAAACATTCAACAAGAAATCATTCATACTTAGCATAAAAACAATTGCATGACAAAAAGAGTAAAGAATTCATGAGCATAACATTCAATAATGCATTCACAAAGAATACTAGAACACCATGAGTCTGAATCAAAACCCCTTTTTTTTTTATTAATCAAGAACTATTATACATGGAATTCTTCCACACAGCTCTCTGCTTCTTCTCTTCTATGCTCTTTCTAATCTATTGGCATAATCTATGTTACAATACATAATGAGGGTGTCTATATCCCGTTTCCCTCTTTCATCCTAAACTGTCTAATCTACGCATTAAATTCTATCTACTTGCATTAACTATTATAAATGCCTTCTACCTACTATGGTCCTTTTACATTATACAAGTGTGCCCCCACTTGATGACTTCATTAATGTTTCAAGACATTTTCAAAATTTGCGCTGGGTGCTTTTCCAGATGTCTTTTATCTCCGCGCTAGCTCGCTTGAGATGCTCCTGCATCATACTCCCTTGCTTGAAAATTTTCATGGGCTCTTGTCCACGAGCTCGCGCATGGTCTATCCCTGCCTATGGATCTCTGCTTCATTCTCCCAGCTGGAATATTCAACTGGATGGCCTTTCCATTTGACCAAATACTCAAAGTATTTCTTTCGCCTAGTCTTCTTGCTGATTCTTTTGTCCAATATGCGCTCCATCTGCGGCTTCTCTGTAATTGGCATCTGTTTTTTCCACTGGGCTATTCATTTCCTCTCCCTGCTTCCTCAAATTTATATGGGTACAAATATGAGATATTAAATATCGGAGAAATTTCGATCCCATCGGGTAATTCAATCTCGTAAGCATTCACCCCAAATTTATTTAAGACCCTGCATGGTTCGATTTTCTTCATTTTCAGTTTATTATATGTTCCTCTCGAGAAACTTTCCTTTCTCAAATGTGACAAAATAAAATCACCAACCTCAAATTGAAGTTGTCTCCTATGTTGATCTGCTCTGCGCTTATATTCCTGGCTCGAACTCTGCAATCGCTCCTTCACCTGGCTGTGAAGTTCCTTCATTGCCTCTGTGAAATCTTCTGCACTAGCGCTCCTAGTCGTAGTCTGTTCTGAATCTCTCAACTCAAAAATTCCTCTCGGCTGCATGCCATAGATAATATGAAATGGAATTTTCCCCATGCTTCTATTAATTGAGTCGTTATAAGCAAATTCCGCATGTCGTAATATGTTGTCCCACTGGCTGTGGTGTTTTATCACCAAGCTTCTCAGCAAGTCTCCTAGACTTTTGTTCACCACTTCTGTCTGTTCATCCATCTGAGGATGATAAGCTGACCTAAATGAAAATTTAGTTCCCAACTTCTTCCATAAGGTCCTCCAGAAGTGTCCTACGAACTTAGTGTCTCGATCCGAAACTATGCTCCTTGGTAAGCCATGAAGTCGAATGACTTCTTTGAAAAACAGATTCGCAATGTGAGTTGCATCACTGGTTTTCTGACATGGAATGAAGTGTGCCATCTTGGAAAATCTATCCACCACCACAAAGATTGAGTCAAACCCTCTTTGTGTTCTTGGAAACCCCAATATGAAATCCATGCTAACTGCATCCCACAGCTTCTCAGGTATGGGTAACGGTTGATAAAACCCTGCATTATGTTTCTTTCCCTTCGAATGCTGGCAAATTCTGCATCTTTCCACGAAACTTTTGATGTCTGCTCGCATTCCTGGCCAAAAATATGACTCATTCAACTTTGCGAACGTCTTGTCGTGACCAAAGTGCCCGACCAATCCTCCACTATGTTTCTCCTTCAGTAAATTCTCCCTCATGGAGCATTTTGGAATAAAAAGTTGATTACCTTTAAACAACAATCCTTCCTGGATCATGTATTCTGTCCATTGGCTTCTATCTCTGAGAATTGGATGCTCAGCTACCTCATACGCCTCTTTAAAATCTGGATCATCTCTGTACATGTCCCTTAGATCATCAAAACCCAATGTTTTGACTTTGAACTCCTGCAATAGAAAACATTTCCTACTCAAAGCATCAGCAACTTTGTTAGCAGTACCAAAAATATGTTTAATCACAAAAGTGAAATTTTGCATATATTCAACCCATTTTACATGTCTTTGATTCAACTTCTCCTGTTGAGTCACAAATTGCAGTGCATGATTGTCACTGTATAAGAAAAACTCCTTAGGAATTAAGTAATGTCTCCATTTCTTCAATGCTTGTATAATAGCATAGAACTCCTTATCATAAGTGGAGTATTTCACTTTCACTTAATTCAGCTTCTCGCTGAAGTATGCTATTGGCCTGTCTTCTTGACTCAAGACTGCCCCTATTGCAAATCCACTTGCATCGCATTTCACTTGAAATGTCTTTTGGAAATCAGGCAACACCAGAATTGGTTGTTCCATGATCTTCCTCTTCAACAGATTAAAACTCTTCTCATCTTCTTCTGTCCAGTGAAAAGACTTATGTCTCTTCTTCACTGTGTCCATCATTGATGCACTAATTCCACTGAAATTTCTAATGAACTTTCGGTAGAAACTAGCCAATCTGTGAAAACTTCTCACCTCAAATATACTCTTCGGTGATGGCCAATTCTTGATCACTTCCACTTTATCTGGATCCATCCTCAATTTATCTGCAGAAATAACAAAACCCAAATAAATGAGCTCTGTCTTCATGAATGAGGATTTCTTCATTTTTATTAGCAGCTTCTCCTGCTGTAACTTCCTCATCACTGTAGCCAAATGTTTCAAATGCTCTGCCACTGTTTTACTGAAAATCGGTATGTCATCCAGATACACAATGACAAATTTTCCGATGAACTCCCTTAGGAATTCATTCATCAACCTCATGAAAGTACTTGGCGCATTCGTTAAGCCAAATAGCATAATAAGCCATTCATACAACCCTTCATTGGTTTTGAATTTTGTCTTCCATTCATCACCTTCTCTCATGCGGATTTGGTGATAACCACTTTTCAAATCAATCTTCGAAAAAAAAATTGCTCCACTCAAGCAATCCATCAGATCATCCATCCTTGGCAATGGAAATCTGTACCTGATGGTTATCTTGTTGATCACCCTGGAGTCAGTACACATCCTCTAGCCTCTGTCTTTCTTCGGACTGAGTACTGTCGGAACAACACACGGACTCAAGATTTCCCTGACCAAACCTTTGTCCAACAAATCCTGGATTTGTCTTTTGACCTCTTCATTCTCCTGCAGCATCAATCTATACGTGGCTTTGTTTGGCAAGCTAGATCCAGGTATGATATCAATATGATGACTCCCACTTCTGATCAGTGGCAATGAACGAGGTAGTTCATCCACTACTATGTTAGCGAACTCTTCCAGTAGCTTATGGATTTCTTCTGGTAAATCATCCACTCTTGTGCCGGTCAAAACAATTCTAGGCTTCCTGACCACAATGAATTGTGGATCCTCCTTCTTCTTGACCTCTGTAAGAAGTTCCTTCCCACTCATGAGAAGTACAGTGTTTCTTACCTTAGGTTTCACCTCCTTATGTTTGATTGGAAGCAACATGTGAGTTCTCCCATTCTTCTCTAGGGTGTATATGTTCATTCTCTCGTCATGAATCACATTCCTGTCATATTGCCACAGTCTACCCAGCAATAGATGACAAACATCCATCGGAATAAAATCACAAAGTATCTTATCATTATTTCCTCCTATCTTAAATTCAACTAAACACTGTTTAGTGACAGTTACCTGATGTCCTTTTTGTAGCCATGAAACTCTGTATGGGCTTGGATGATCAATCGTCTCCAACTCCATCTTTTCTACCATCTCTGTAGAAACGAGGTTATCCATGCTACCACTATCCACAATGACCTTTCATACCCTGTCTTTGGTTTTGCAAGCAATCTGAAAAAGTCTGTTTCTTTGGACTAAACCCTCCGCCTCTTTCTTTGGTGTCAAAAGAGATTTTTGCATCATTAGCGATCTTCCGCCTTCAACATCTTCTACCTCAATATTTCGCCTCTGCGCTTCGGCGATGTGAGTCTCACCTCCTTCTTTCTTTTTGTCTGGACACTCATAAGACTTGTGTCCAGCCTTTCCACATGTGAAGCATGTTATCACTCCACCACTTCCTCTTCCTCTACCTCTGGTACGAGGAAAAATATTATTATTAGCATAATCTCCCCTCTGTTTGGTATGTTTCCCTCTCTGTGAGCTTCCACCTCTCTCAGTTTGAGTCTGAGGTTTCTTCCATTCCTCCTTGGGTTTCTGATTTTTATCCTCGGCAACTGATTTGCCTTTGGGCTGACTTCTTCCTCGGCCTCTTTGACCCTTCTTTCGGCTCAGCTTCTCTTCAGCTTTTAGAGCCATCTGATAAGCATCTTCCACCATTCGTGGTCATCATGCTCATCTCATCCTGAATGTCGTATCTCGGGCCATTCATGTACCTGACAACTTTTTCATCATCATTTTCCCGATGACCTACCCTGATGTTCAGCCTATAGAATTCTTCAATATATTCTTTCACTGTCATCAACTTCTATCTCAAATTTTGCATTCTTTGAAACAGAGTAATCTAGCAATCTTTGGGGATGAATTTCGACTTCATCTTCACAATCATCCTATCCCAACTCTTGATTTTTTTCTTGCCTTTGCAGCGCCTGTCAGCTTGTAGCTCATCCCACCACAATGTTGCATGTCCCTTTAATCTCGTGACAGTATGTTTGACCTTCTTGTCCTCTTAGACATCTTCATAGTCAAAATATGTGTCCATAGCTCTAATCCAGTCTAGAAGCTCCTCTGCATCCAAATTTCCCTCATAAACTAGAATGTCCATTTTCGCTCTTGCACCCATTCTTGCAATAGCCCTAATCAGGCGTTCGTTTGCTGCATCTTTGGCTGCAACTTCTTCCCCTTCATGTTTAGCTTCATTGTCACTTTCAGAATCACTAAGATCCCCAACACCGACTGTGCACCTTTGTGCTGTCTCCATGTCTTCAAGTCTGGCACGTAGATCACGCATCTCTCTCTCCATGGATGGATCAGTGATCTACCTACCCCTTCTTCTCGACATTTCCCTGTCCTCTGGAAGATTGGGTGTTTGTCTGTCCCTTATTCTTGGTGGCATGGTGAATTCTCCTTTTCCCTGCTACAGAAAGCAAAGAAACCTTTCTTCGCTCTGATACCAAGTTAATGCAGGCCTCCCAATCCACAGGTTGAAAGTCCACGCACACAGGATTGTTCTTCTTCCACTGGCCCGAAGAGCTTTCAACAATTGGCTCTTCTATTTCCCTTTCAAGAAATCTGCACCCACAAATAACCTTGAGAAATTCCCCCTTATACTTCGGGAGATCGGACTTCACGATTCCGAGTATACTGTAGCCAAGCGTCTTGTCTCTCCGAACCCCGAAACCTGAATTTATGACACTTGGCCTTTTCTCTCTCTATTCTGCCTTTCTCCTTATCACAATTTCGGGAGTTGCGATGTCAAGCAACTCGTCCCCTCGACTCCCGAAACCTGAATTACCGAAAATCTGATGCGCTTGCAAGGTTGACTTTTCAACAACTCTTCATTCCGTCAGGATTTTGGACTTCGCGATTTCGTGAATCCTAATGAAAAGGTTTCAGGACTTCACCCCACGAAACCTCGAAATGGTCAACGAAATTGACTCCCTTGTCGAGAGTGTGCCACCTATCCACCCTATTGATTCCTATGGCCTGCACAATCCTTTTGGCCCCTCAGGACTTTGCGCTTTGTGATTTCGTGAGTCCTGGTGCAAAGATTTCAAGACTTCAACTCATGAAACCCCGAAACAAAAATCTACGGGTAAATCCAACGGACCTGTTTGGCTTGAATCTACGGTTCTGTCTCTCCTGAGCTTGAACCCTTTGAAAATACTCATCATAACTCCCCTTCTATTCTGCGAGATCTGACGACTCGCGGGACTTTGCGAATTCCCCACAGAGAATTCTGACCATCCGTTATTTCCTTCTCAAGGACTTCTGCAACTTTTTACCAAAGTGTTTTTCCACAATACTTAACCTCCTGCAACCCAAACTTGCGATGCCTTCTCACTGTTCCAATACACAAACTTCCTGTGCTTCTCTTCAACAATTTGGAAGGCTTTATCCTTCCTGAGATTCCTCTAACTCCGAGTCTTTCATAGAAAATCCTGCTCGCACTCCTTGTGGAAAATTCCTCAATCACTCCAAGGAATTGAAATCTTTCGACTATGTGCATTCCCTGCAGCAGTAGTCTCTCAACACTTCGCTCAGGTTACAAAACCTGAATCTCTACTCAGCCTGCGCGCACCTTGCACGGCTCCGGTGATCAACTTGCACTTCTGTGAAAATGGGAACAATTGCTATCCCTCCTGAGCTTTTAGAGATGAAATTCAACTTCTGTCGACGCACTCCTTGCGAACAAACTCCACTGCACTCCTTGCAGGAATTTTACTAACTCAAAGAAAAACAATTGAAACTCATTTCTTACGCTTCCTCTCCGATTTCAAACATTCAACAAGAAATCATTCATACTTAGCATAAAAACAATTTCATGACAGAAAGAGTAAAGCATTCATGAGCATAACATTCAATAATGCATTCACAGAGAATACTAGAACACCATGAGTCTGAATCAAAACCCCTCTTTTTTTTATTAATCCAGAACTTTTTTACATGGAATTCTTCCACACATCTCTTTGCTTCTTCTCTTCTATGCTCTTGCTAATCAATTGGCATAATCTATGTTACAATACACAATGAGGATGTCTATATCCCGTTTCCCTCTTTCATCCTAAACTGTCTAATCTATGCATTAAATTCTATCTACTTGCATTAACTATTATAAATGATTTCTACCTACTATGGACAAGAGTGAATTTCTCAAGGTCCTTTTACATTATACAAGTGTGCCCCCACTTGATGACTTTATTAATGTTTCAAGACATTTTCAAAATTTGCGTTGGGTGCTTTTCTAGCTGTCTTTTATCTCCGTGTTGGCTTGCTTGAGATGCTCCTGCATCATCTTTTTAGAAAATTATCCTTTTAATCCTCTATCAATGCCTTCCACTCGTTCTCTGAAACCATGGGAGGGCACTCATACTTGAGGTTTTCTTCCAATATTTTCCTATACTGGGCTCTGGTATATTTTAAACTCTCGCCAGCTAAATGGGTGACCACATTTTTGTTGAATGTATTTCCAAACAAGTTTACCATAATCCTATTCAAATCATCTTTCAAATTTCTATCTTGGCCATTCCACCTTGTGCAAATGGTGTGGCCAAAAAGCTCCAATGTTTTATCATTCAAGTTCCTATATAATACATTATTTCCGACAAAAACATTATGATCATTAATTTAAAATAATTTCGACATATGTGCTTTTCAATTACATGATAAAAATCAATCAATTAATTAATAAATACCTACAATTTTTTATATATTTATTGGAACACAACCCTCATCCACCAGAAATGTGACATCTAGTGTTCACGTTCCTTTCACCCATGCTACTCTAGGATAATCTTCCTCACAATTGACACTAGGTTCATCTCCAACATCATGTGGAGTCCCAGTGTCTATGTGGCATTCTGCTCAAAATCAATATGTGTATCATTTGATTTGAGGCCAACCTCAGGAGAGTAAAAAATCCTCACTAGTATGCTATGTCGACGTTGTGGCCGCACTGGATAATCACTGCTACCAATAACGGTCTCTGTAGGTTATCGACTCTCGGGTTTTAAAAACTCCTACAAAAGGAATACTTGACTTTATCAGATCATATAAAAAATATAAAACTAAAAATCATAAATGAATATATGTTACAGCTAATAAAATTATGTAAAGATGCCATTGACCCCATAAGAATATATTTGAGCTTTCATCTCATTAATTCTTGCGTTGATCTCCTCTTTCATGGGTCTTCTGCTAATCAAACCAAGTAATTAAATGTTTTCCATTTCCAGGGCCTTCCTAATAGTTTCCATTGGGTTTTAGAATAAAATATTCCGTCCTCAAATACCTCATCATTCACATCGAGTGTGGACTACAAACATCAAACAATAAAATTAAGAAAAATAATTTTAACATTAAAGAAATTTACTTATTGTAATCATATTTAGTTACTATTAACATTTACCTCATGTGGCACAATGAGTGACTTTCCATGGTCACCCTGGATGGATGTAGCTGCAAGTGACTTTCCACGGTCACCCTTGGCAGATGTAGCTACAAGTGACTTTCCACGGTCACCCTGACATAATAAATCAATCAATAAAATTTATGAAAATAATTGTAACATTAAAAAAATTAGATATTGTAATCATATTAAAAACTATTATATAATAAAAAAAATGTTATTACATTGAATTTTACATGTTCGGATCTGCCTCCAGACCGTGCAGGCATCTGGGCATGGTCACTCTGCCACAATACAAGAAGCAAGACAATTAATGAAAATGGTTCAGTTAAATGGTATATAAGATAATTAATGAAAAAAATAATAATAAGAGTGATTGATCAAAGGTTTAGTTTTAATGACATATAAGATATTTACCCCCATAGTAGCATCCCCTCCATCTGTTTGATTCAAATTGTAATCGATCAACAACTCTTCACCTACACCTTTTGATTTTTTTCACATACGAATATACGATTTCCTTCACTCCCCTCAAATATACAATTTAGTTGCTTAGTTGTTTTCCCTAGTCATGTACTATTTATAAATCCCGCAATGTTTCCAGAATCTTTTGGCCTTCCATCAATATACATAGTTGCCCCTTTGTTTTGATTGTTGTCTACTAGGTGTATATAATTTGAAGCAACTTTGTATCTCCACATACTTCACATATATCTAACCAACATCAACCAGTGATTGTATTTTTAGCATCATTTGACATACTCCATCAATTCAATTATAGTTCCATATTTGACCTTTATGTCATCCATGGAAAATAGCCCCAATCCATGTATGGACGATGGAGAAATGCAATACATCCTCCCATTGATGAAGAAATATGTGTCCAATTGAGGTAGCTCCTTAGGTACCCATAATTGCACTAGATGTCTATACACGAAGGGAAACTCAATGTCACCTATGCTCTCATCATCATAATCACATGACCCTCCTTCGACAATAAAAAATTTCATGCATCTATGGAATCTTCTCCTTACCTTTTTAGCTCTAGTTGATCTAGAATTGTTAGATCTAGTACAATATGTCTCACTTTCTACCTCTCCTGGTATATCTTGATCCTTAGTTGAGGAAGATAGATCTGACAGGTACCTATTTGGTGGTACCTACACTCAATAAAATGAGAAGATAAGTTAGCAAACTAAGTATTTTGGAAGAGATGACGATTGTTTACTTGAAAGTCATGAAATGTGAACTACATTCAAAAAGCATGGTTTAATTAGATATGAAAAAATAAAAATGAGCATCAAATCAAGAATGGTGTATAGAAATTTTATGAATCCTACTTTTGATGTTTAGATTCAGACTTAATACTTTCCTCCAAGCCCACCGATTTTTCTATTGGAGGCTTCTTCTTCAACCAAGTTTTCTAGTAGTTCTAGTCTACTCTAGATTTTGAAGGATAACGAAGGTCATATTCAAGTTTTAATCATATGCAAATCCAAGTAGTATTTGACGACATACTTAGAATCCAATTAACTTTTCAACAACATCCAACCTTGGGCCAACATCATCTCACATCAAACGATTCTCCTCCAATTTTTTCAGGGTAAGGGTAATGGAAAGTGAATTTTGAGTTTTTCTCTATGATGACTTAAGAATTGGTCTCCATACAGTTGTTCATAGTATGTGCTATCCCAAATGTCTATGTGGATATACAAGGGATATATTTGAGGAGCTCACCCAAGGTTTACTATCCCAATTGGTCTACTAGGAATATCTCCCACATTAAATGTATAGATCCATTGCCAACTTGTCAACATGTTTTGTTCAATGTAGAGTGTTCTAAGAATCCAACAAGAGGCCACAACATAGATTTGGTCCAACTCATCCCAAAATGTAGAAGCCAAGGGGCCTCAACATAGAGTTGGTCCAACTCATCCTAAGAGGCCACAACATAGAGTTGGTCCAATTCTTGTAATATAGGATACACTTTATGTAACGTCCCTAACCACCAACCCCTGTCAGGTAACGCTACCCAAACAACCTTAAACTTGCCTTTACTACTCTGATACCATTCCTATGACATTCTTGGCCTTAAACAGCAGGTCAGGCCATGCCACTGAGTAACTTTGCAGAAATAATCACATATAAAACTTAACCGGAAGATAGAGATAACATCTGGTATTCACACATATAAATATATATCTATCTAATGCAATTAAACAGAAGCAACATTTAACACATGCANTTAAAACAAATAACACAAAATTACTCCTACCATACAGACTCTTGTGGAATTGATAGTAATTCATACATGCAACAGAACATATGATAACATTGCAAGAATCACAAACATGCATAACATACATGTTTAAGCACGGAAATGCTACTTATCTTTTAACTGGAGTAAAACCACCAACTGTGTGCAAAACTTCCATGAACCTCCCAACCTTAGACTAAACTCCATCGAGCAAGGGATTCCTAGGCTAGGCAAGGTCAATAGGAAAGTCACACAGTTTAAGAGGAAGGATTCTCTCCCAGGAGCCACTTATCTCCACATGCTTGTCCCACCCCAGGAATATACACCTTCATTGTCACACAGTCCATCGGTTGCTCCACCTCCCTTACCTTGGGCTTCAGCAATAGGCCGGACCGGAATTCTCATAGCTATGTAGCAGATATGAGACTCCCTACAGAAGAACTCACTTCCTCAGCACACTCTCTCACTTGGAGAGAGTTGCTCACAGGCCTGACAACCTTCTTCTTCAACCACGGGCTTGGAAACCCGCTTCTTCAAACCACAATAACTAAATTGGGTAAGGCAAGGGATGATTCAGTAAATTACAGAGCTTCCAAAATGGTCACAATTTCAGCAATGGAGGAATTGGTTGGTGCCTTGCTTGCTCATTGCGTGAGTGAGTGCATGCATGTGAGTGACCCCCCAGCAAGAATTCCCCCCTTAAGACTATATGTTCCTAAGACGACACTTGCCACTCATGAAGCACATTCCTTCCCTTTGGAAGTCACTTGTCCTCCCTAAGGTGTTAGAAAAATAGGACCGCGGAGCAATAAAATAAAACAAATGCAGAAACAAAACACAGAAGACACACAATACAAGAGAGACACAGATTTATGTGGTTCACCCAGTGTGGGCTAC
>ML787917.1:249891-263306 GCA_009831015.1 Picea engelmannii | reverse complement strand
TGCCCCCAGACCCCCTGGACCCCACAGAGGGGGTACCCCCCCTCTGTACTCCCCCGCGTGGAAGAGTGTACATACTTCTAGTGTGTAAATACTTCATGGGGTATAAACATGGCTGAAAGCAAGGACCTCTGAATCAGGAAGATAATCAGGCTCCACAACCAACATAAGGAACTTAGGATAAAAACATATCCTTCTAAACAACTTTTGGAATAACAATAAATTATTATTCTCTTAGACTTAAGCCCCTATACTTAGCCCCTCTTTCCAACCTCTTGGCCCCCTCTCCCTTAGCCAGCCTAGTGGAGATTAGTCTCCCATACTCTTTCTTCATGGTCGGTGTACACGCAACGATGTTTTTATATTAATAATATGAGTATTTACATGTACAAAACAGGCTCCTGGCCTTTAACACCTAGGCTCTTCGGCCTACTAACACATAATCCTACTAGCTTATAATTGTTTGGCTCACCAGCCTACAAAACATGTTTACAATTAATAATACAATTGGGACTTGTCCTAGGGGTATTACACTCTAGGATTCAATTATTGTAGATAATTATCTTGTACATCAATATCTCTTTCATCAATTTCCCCAAGTGGTATTATTTCTTCCTTTAGGTATACCATCTTATTTGTGCTCAAATTAGGTGGACTAATGCCATATAAATGTGTGGGAAAAGTATTCATAGATTATTTTGCCCCATTACTGAAGGATTGATAAGAGGGTATGACATCTTGTTTCTTCCTTGTTTGCATGTTAAGTTCATTTTCTATTGTGCAATCCTTGAATATAGTATGTTGGTTGTAGAAAATCTCTTGTACAATACTAGTTTGTAGATTTCTCCCATTTAGACTATCAATATCATCAAATATACAAACTCTTTTCTTTTTTGACAAAGGATTAATTGAGTTATTTTCATGATATTGAGGAGAAGGTACTCGGGGAAAATATTTCCTAATTTTGTAAGTTATCCTCGTTGTCTAATGGCAAATCAAACCTTGCAACATTCAAGAAGGAAAATCAAACAATAGAGAATCAAACCTTTCAACATTCAAATGCATCATAACAACAAAGAAAACATTATATAGATAATTCCATGAACATATAAAAGATCTCCAACAAATTTTTCAAGGAATGATGGCTTCTCCATTAACATGAAAAACAATTTATAGTGTTTAAGCAAAAGCCTTCCCCTCGTTTTGGTTAGGGCATAGAAAGATTATTTATAAGATCTCCACTACATGCACATACCTAGGGGTACAATTTAGAAGTCCTATATTCAACCTGAAGCATGCTTCCCATTGTTGGATTAGTAATGGGTACACTTTTTGTGCTTGTGTGACAATGTGTCCTTGTAAACTTTCATGACATACCCTCAAAGATGCACCTATTTGACACAATTATCAAACTCACTATTTTTTATTATTTTCAGGTTTGGTGACCCAATTTACAATGAGTTAATTGGGAATTTTTGGAGAGAGTCCAATTTATCATCCTCCAACATCGAAAAATAGTATATGATTGACATGGAAACTTGTAATGTACCCAACCACCCCAGGATGGGCTACGCTACCTCAAAACGTGTTTATGAACTGAATTTGGATTCTAATAAAATTTTAATTAATCAAGAGGCACGAAATATTCACATGCAGATATCAATATCCATGCTACAGTATAAAGAATGTTTAAACATTCCATGCATATAAATAACCAACAATCAGACACATAAAAATTGCACATCTCAAAGATATTAATCAATACACAAGAGAAATAAATGTATAAGTACATAAACACATGACATAGAGAACTTATATTTAATGAAATGAATCACCAACTGGATGCGGACCAAGGATGTTCCACCCAACCATAGAAACTATTGTTCCAAGTCTCAACAATAATGTCACCCCCGAGCCAGGGCTATGAATCCACAAGGATGGTTCCAAGGTGTCACTCAGCTTCCCAACCTAGTCAACACTCAATCTCTCAGAAGATTATCAACACACACAACAATCCAGTGTACACCATCTCTCTTTTATCCATCCTGCACATCCCAATAGAATGGAACCCCTTCTTTGCCATGTAGTCCCTCAGGCTATCCACCTCCTTCCAGGGCTCTAGTGCATCTGGTCAATAATCTCCATGTTGGGACTCTCAATATTCACAACTGTGATAAAAATGTAACACATGCCAAAGCATCTCAGACATCCAAGCATTAATTCACGGTTGGAATACACCATCAGTCATTACATCCAACAAAACCATGGCTCCTCTCCAACAATTCTTTTTTATTTCCTAAGACAAGATCAAAATGAATGAGGAATCAAAAGTGGGTGAAAGAATGAATGGAGAGATCATAATGAAGGGTGTGAACGATGAGCAATGAAAGAGTGAGTGAGAGAATGAACCCCCCAAATAGACCAAAGATGGGTTTATATATTTCTTGGAATTAAAGAACAACATGGCCTTCCCACAAGAAGCTCATGTAACTAATATTCTCCACTAAAACAAAAATGGGTAAATAAAATATAAAATAAATACTTAGCATCTCAATCCCCCTCTCTTGTGGAATCAGAGCCCCCTATAACTCTTTTCCTTGTCCATCTAGCAGCTAGTGATGTATTTATTATTAATAATGATCAAAACATTATATTTCCTAGGCACATTGGCCACTTTTAATTGTTTGGGCACTATGTCCTTTCATAAATTAACAAAATACATTGTTTAATATGGGGCTCAAAACCAGGGTATTACATTCCCCTCCCCCTTATTTTGGAACTATCCTTAGTGCATATAAAAAACATAATTCATAATTTCAAAATTTATTCAAAAATTTGTGGGTGCTCTGCCCGCATGGCATCTTCAGGCTCCCAAGTAGCATCTTCTGGACTGTAGCAGGTCAACTAGACGTTTACCAGCTCTATAACTTGATTCCAGATCATTTTGACTTTTCTGTCTAATATCTGCATTGGTTGAACCTGAAAGTTTTTTTTTAGAAAAGAAACATGAAATACATTATGCACATTCATGGAAGCAGGGAATGCAAGCATGTATGCAATTGGCCCTATTCTATCCAATATCTCAAATGGACCATAGAATCTGGATGCTAGCTTTGTAAAATTACCCAGCTTCATAGAGCTCTTCTTGGGATTCACTTTTAAAAGCACACGCTCCCCCACTTTAAATTCTCTAGTTGTCATGTTCTTATCTGCATAAATTTTATGTCTATCTTGAGATGCCTTTAAATTATGCTTAATTCTAACCATCAGGTCTTCCATAACCTTGGGAAAATATGGTCGAAGTACCACTCTATCTGTTGGGTTGTTCCAACTCACTGGAGTATTGCATTTCCTACCATACAAAGCTTCAAATGGGTTCATTTTCAATGAAGCTCGATACCCATTATTATAGGCAAACTCAACCAAGTGCAAGTAATCTTCCCACTTAGATGGTTTATCCATCACATACATCCTCAACATGTCTTCAATTACTTGGTTGACTCTTTCTGTCTGCCCATATGAATGTGGATGGTATGTTTTGTTAAAGTTTAGATTTCTACCAAATCCTTTAAACAATCCCCTCTAGAAATTTGAAGTAAACTTTGTGTCTCTGTCTGAACAATTTCCTTAGGTATCCCATGCAACTTAGCAATCTCCCTCATGTAAATTTCTGCAATATTATTTGTTGTATGAGTCATTTTTACAGGAACAAAATGAGCATCCTTTGTCAATTTATCAACCACTACCATGATTGAATCATGTTGTCTTGTTGTCCTGGGAAATTTATTTATAAAATCAATGGTTACCACTTCCCATTTATTCTATGGAAGTGGTAATGGATGTAGAAAACCCGCTGGGTGCCTATGCTCATCCTTCACTCTCTGACATTCCATACATATGGGAATGTAATCGACAACGTCTTTTTTCATTCCTGGACAAAAGAATTGGCTTCTTACTGCTGCAATTGTTTTCTGGTAACAGGGATGTCCAACATATGAAACATTATGCATTTCTTTTAATACCAAATTTCTAAGTTCTTCGGAACTAGGAACATAAATTCTATTTTTATGCATAAGTAATCCATCTTCCTTCATCTCATATTCTTTAATTTTATGTTGTACATTTTCTTGCTCTAATCTTTCTTCTACCTGTAGGTAATGTTGATCTGTAACAACAACATCTAAAATTATGCTATTTAAATCTTATTGATGCATACTAATGGTTGTAGCATGCATGAGATGTACTATTCTACTAAGTGCATCAATAACTTTATTTTATTTTCCTTTGATATGCTTGATGTCAAAGTCGTATTCACTTAAAAATTCCAAACATCTCATTTTCCTGGCATTCAAAGTTGATTTTTCAAAAAGATATTTCAGACCACTATGGCTTGTTCTTAATTCAAATCTCTTCCCCATTAGATAATGCCTCCACATATTCAATGCATGAACAATGGCAAAAAGTTCCAAGTCATGTGTGGCATAGTTTCTCTCATGTTCCTTAAGCTTTCTAGAATCATAACCAATGACATGTCCATTTTGAGTGAGGAATCCACCAAGTCCTTCCTTGCATGCATCTGTACATACCACAAAACTTTCATTTGGGTCAGGAATCTTTAAAACAAGTGCACTAGTAAGTAATTCTTTCAACAAGTTAAAGTTCTCTTCACACTTAGCTCTCCATTCAAATTTAATTCCATTCTTTTGCAAAGAAGTGATGGGATGAACAATCTTAGAGAATCCTCCTATAAATATTTTGTAGTAACCATCTAATCCCATAAAATATATGACTTCTAAAACATTTCTGGGTGTTGGCCATCCCCTAATGGATTCAATCTTCTCTGGATCCACTGTTATACCTTGTTCTGAAATAATGTGTCCCAAGTAATGGATTTGTTCTTGGTAAAAAGAACACTTACTAATCTTGGCATACAACCGATGTTCCCTCAACACATGCAATACCAATATTAGGTGATGTTCATGCTCTTCCTATGACTTAGAATAGATAAGTATGTCATACATGAATACTATGACAAACTTATCCAAATAATTTATGAATATGCCATTCATTAAGCACATAAAGATAGTTGGTGCATTGGATAGTCCAAATGGCACCACTACAAATTCATAATGCCCATACCTGGTTCTAAAGGTTGTCTTATGGATGTCTTATTCCTTGATTCTTACCTGACGGTATCTTGATCTCAAGTCTATCTTTGAAAATATATTTTCCCCTCTTAGTTGATCAAAGAGGTCATCAATTCTGGGTAGAGAATATTTGTTCTTGACAGTGGATTTATTGAGTTGTCAAAATTCAATACATAGCCTTAATGTTCGATCTTTGTTTTTCACAAAGAGTACTGGTGCTCCCCAAGGTGAAAAACTTGGACGTATGTACCCTTTTTTCAACAACTCTTCCAACTGCATTTGTAATTATTTTGATTTCGGGGTACTCATTCTATAAGGTGTTTTTGATACCGAGGCAACTCCTGGCACTAAATCAATAGAAAAATATGTCTCCCTCTTTGGTGGCAACCCTGGTATTTCTTGGAATACATATTCAAATTCTTGTAGTACCAAAAATTCTTCAAGGCTTGGCCCTTCTGTCTTGTTTGGCTCCTCCACATGGGTTGCATACAGTTGACATCCTTTTCTGAACATCTCTTCAGTTGTAAGGCTGAAATCTCCATTATAGAAATGGGTCTTGGAACTCCTTTCACAGTGCTATACTTTCCTTCTTCATCAAGACATGTAAATGTCTTGTTATGACAATATAGGATAGCATGATGTTTATCCAACCAATCCATTCCAATTAGAATACAATAAGACCCAAATGGTATAATATTTATATCATCATTATTATTCACTCCATTTAGACTTGTGGAACAACTCCTGATCATCTCAATGATCTTTCTTTTGGTTTCAGTGGCTAGCTGAACCAAACTTGATTTTTCAAGCTTACTTTTCTCCAAATGTAATCTATCCACTATTTTAGGATCAATGTAACAATGAATTGCTCTTGAATCAATTAAATTAGCAATAGGATGATTAATGATCTTAGCTTCCACCTCGATCATAATGGATTGGAACTCTGCTTGTCGATTATCTAAGGCTGCATATATTCTTCCCATGTCTTCTACTATTGTAGCATCTTGGATGTTGTGCACGGTCTTCACTTTTTCTTTTTTGTGAGGGAAATCCTTGTACAGGTGATCTTCTTTGCATCCCCAACATTTGATTGGTGGTATTCCCATTTTTCCCAAGGAGTCTTCTCTCTTGGATTCATCCTTAGCAGGTTGATCTGGCTAATTTTTATTTGGGATATTTCTATTGAAAGGAGGTTTAAATCCTTTCTTTCTCTGGTCAAACTTCTCCTTCTTCTTATCCTTCCAATATTTCTGCAAAGACTCTCTTCCCTTTCCTTGATCATATAGCTACTTATCCTTTTTTATGGTCTCATTCAAATTCATGGGTTCATCACATTGAATCTTCTCTTTATAAAATCAAGGTAGTCCGCTCAAAAACCTTTTTATTTTTAGTTTCTCATCTTTTATAAATCCCACATACTTTAGCAATCCAAAGAATTTTTTTTCATACTCTGCCATGGTCATGCTTCCCAACTTGATTCCAAAGAACTCCTACACTTTTTTTTCATAGAAGTGCTCAGAAAGGAACTCCTTCTGAAAATATTTCTTGAATTTATTCCAAGTGATCCTGCTTTCATTTATTTTCTCAACTTGCTTGAGTTGATCCCACCATATAACAACTTTTCCATGTAGATGGTAAGTAGAAATTTTGGATTCTAGGTTTGGTGAGTAGTTATTCAATTGAAAATACCTCTTGAGTCCAAGAAACCATGCTTCAATGTCATCCTCCCTTTCTCTTTCACCATCAAAGGACGGTGGATTAAGCTTCCTCAACTCTCCTTGCAAACTGTCCAATTCATGTCTTGTTCTTTGGTGCCTAACAGGAGACACCTCTAGACTACTTATGGAATATTCAGATGCATAAAATTTCCTTGCTGAGTAAGGAGGTGAGTGGTGTATATGAGTTATGCTAGCACTTCTTGAATAACCAGCTCTTCTGTAGTTATCTCTTCTTTCATGATATCTTCCCTCTTCCTCCTGTTTTGTGTTTGAGCCATTCTTTGTTTGCCTCTGCAACTGATTTAAGATTTGCATCACTTGAGAATTTATTTGATTTCGTTCTCTTATCAGTCTCTCATTGTCTTCTTTGTAGCTATGTACTTCTATTCTCAAGCTTCTCATAGTCTCTATCAATGTTTCTTCCTCCCCTCTGCCCTTGTGCCCATTTGATTATGTCTTTGGATTACCAACACTGATATTTGTCCTTTGGCCTATTTATCATGGCTGGAAGCTCCCTCTCCTTCTTCCATTTCTTGAATATGCAGTCTTATACTGAAATGATATGTTTATACCCCCTAATTCTGCAAAATGTGCAAGCAACCATTTTGTTAGAATTATGCCTATTATAAAACTTTTTCCAAACAATGCTACAAGTCCTTTTTTATGCTCAATTCAAGAAGAAATATATTATCATTCTCCAAATTATAAAAATTCAATGTTATTCTCCTCTGAATAATACTTCCAACGACTATACTCTTTCCCCAATCTAATATCTGAGCTAAAAGTTATGGCTTTTCGAAAAAATCACTTTAACCCTTTTTTTTTTTTTTTGCAACAGGATCTTGTCGAATTATTCCATAGCCCCTTTAAACTGGTACACAATTCTAATTTTTCATAGGTTCTTCCATCAAACCACTTTCCTTGTGACCATGGCTCTAAAACACAGGCTTATCCACTCTAAGTGGCATTCCTTAGCGTTTTTCCCTTATTCTTCTACACAGGAGCTTGTTCGAACTCAATGTCTGAGGACTTGGTTACTTCTAGTCCCTTCGTGCCTATAATTGAGCCCTTTACCTTATCATGAGACTGGCACTGGGACCAAGTCCTCTAGACTTCGACCTTTAGGCTATTGTCCCATTTCAATATCCCAACTCTCCCAGAGTAAACTTTGTCGAACACTTATATTAACTTCATTAGTAGATCAGACAATCAATATTTAGTCTCCTGTTGATTAGATGATCTCGACTCATTTAGAGGCTTCATGAGATCAACAATCATGACTTAATTAGGCACTGGGATGGATGATTCTTATTCATTTGGGACTTATTCACTCTAAGACTCTGGAATATTACAACTCCTAAGTGGTTCAACTCCCCCGGAGTGATACCCGTTGAAGAACTTACCCTATCCTTCCACTGTTAAATCAGACAATCACGAGAACTCCCAAAGAGTCTTAGATCTATGGACCGCATGAATTCACTACTTCAGGACTCTAGGACATTACAACTCTTGAGTTTTTCAACTTCCCTAGAGTGATACCTGTCGAGTGGTCATAAAGTGATGATGACCGCTTATCATCGGTTAACCCCTCCACTTACACTATCCTTCCACTAGCTTAATCCAGTGACTGAGAAAAGTCCCGAAGGAATCTTAGATCAACAGTCTGCATGAATTTGTGACTTTGGCCTTCGACACTTTTACTGGTAGAGATGTTGGACAACCCAAGAGGCCATAATTCTGGAGATGACATGGCATGCTGATGTCACCTGTGGTGATATGGACCCATATTATGTGTGCCACATGTCACTAAAAAATGAATAGGTTGGGGTCCAAAACAATACTAAATCTAGGTGACACATGTCCCCACACGACACCCCTACCACATGGCATACAACACATCATCAATCAAACGGATGGTCCACATTCCTCCGCTCTAGATTTGATGGCTTGCATGGTTTCGAGACTATGGATTTACACTCCATGGCTTTAGCACTTCAAAACTTTGACACTTCGGGGCTTCAACACTTCAAGGCTTCGACACTTCAGTAATATCCTAAGTGGAAAAGTTCCAAAGTACCAAAACTTCGCTATCCTTCCACTCTGGATCTATGGCTCACATTACTCTCAAACTTCCTATCATATCAGACGGCCAACAGAAATTCATGACTTTGCATGTTTTCATGCTTCTTCCATGTCTCCAAAAATCACCAAAGCGACAAAGTTCTAGATTTCCCATCTCCCGCTTGGATTTGATTAATGACTGGCGATCAACTAGTTTGATCTGGCATTCCTCATTCACCTGACTCCTGATCTAAAAATATAGAACTCCTTGATTCAATGGCTATGATCGCTCCCGAATTCAAAAGGGAACTGTCACGATTCCGCGATCCTTTACAAAGGATATCTATCTGCACGACGCTCTGGATTCTACGCAATCTATGCAACTCTATCTCTCCTTAGATTTAAGATCTCGTAGACAAATTCTTTCTTAACCATAATACCATGTAGAATAATTCCAACCCATACCAGTTCAATGTTTCAACTAGAAGCTCTGATACCAATCTGTAACATACCCAACCACCCCCAGGTTGGGCTACGCTACCTCAAAGCTCATTTATAAACTAAATTCAGATTCTAATAAATTTTTAATTAGTCTAGAGGCATGAAAATTCACATGCAAATATCAAGATTCATGCTACAGTATAAATAATTTTTAAACATACCATGCATAGCCATAACCAGCAATCAAGAACATAAAAAATGCACATCTTATGGATATTAATCAATACACAACGAAAATAAATGTATAAGTAGAGAAACACATGACATAAATCATTTATCTTTAATAAAATGAATCACCAACTAGCTGCAGACCAAGGACATTCCACCCAACCATAGACATTGTTGTTCCAAGTCTCAACAATAATGTCACCCTTGAGCTAGGGATATGAATCCACAAGGATGGTTCCAAGGTGTCACTCAACTTCCCAACCCAATCAACACTCAATCTCTCACAAGATTCTCAACACACACAACAATCCAGTGTACACCCGCCCTCTTATATCCAGTCTCCACAACCCAAGAGAATGGACCCCCTTCTTTGCCATGTAGTCCCTCAGGCTATCCACCTCCTTTCAGGGATCCAATGAATCTGGTCAAGAATATCCATGTTGGGACTCTCAGGATTCGGAGCTGTGAGCAAAAATTAATACATGCCAAATCATCTCAGACATGCAGGCATTAATTCATGGCTGGAATACACCAATATTCATTACATCCAACAAAACCATGGCTCCTCTCCAACAATTCGTTTTTCTTTCCCAAGCCGAGATCAAAATGAATGAGGATTGAAAAGTGGGTGAAAGAATGAATGGAGAGATCAGAATGAAGGGTATGGACAATGAACAATGAAAGAGTGAGTGAGAGAATGAATCCCCCAAACAAACCAAAGATGGGTTTATATATTTCTTGGAATTAGAGAACCACATGGCCTTCCCCCAAGAATCTCATGTAACTGACATTCTCCATTAAAACAAAATGGGTAAATAAAATATAGAATAAATACTTATCCCCTCAAACCCCCTCTCTTGTGGAATCATAGCCCCCTATAACTCTGGTCCTTGTCTGTCTAGCAGCCATTGATGTATTTATTATCAATAATGATCAAAACATTACATTTCCTAGGCACACTAGACTCTTTTAATTGTTTGGGCACTCTGGCATTTCATAAATTAACAAAATACATTATTTAATATGGGGCTCAAAACCAAGGTATTACATTCCTAATTTTGTAAGTTATCATCGTTGTCTAATGGGGTATTACATTCCTAATTTTGTAAGTTATCTTCATTGTCTAATGGTAAACCAAACCTTGCAACATCCAAGAAGGAAAATCAAACAATAGAGAATCAAACCTGGCAACATTCAAATGCATCATAACAACAAAGAAAACTTTCTATAGCTAATTCCATGAACATATAAAATATCTCCAACAAATTTTTCAAGGAATGATGGCTTCTCCATTAACATGAAAAACAATTTATAGTGTTTAAGCAAAAGCCTTCCCCTCATTTTGGTTAGGGCATAGAAAGATTATTTATAAGATCTCCACTACATGTACATACCTAGGGGTCCAATTTAGAAGTCTTATATTCAACTCGAGGCATGCTTCCCATTGCTTGATTAGTAAGGAGTACATTTTTTGTGCTTGTGTGACAATGTGTCCATGTAAACTTTCATGACATGCCCTCAAAGATGCCCCTATTTGACACAATTATCAAACTCACAATTTTTTATTATTTTGAGGTTTGGTGACCCAATTTACGATGAGTTAATTGGGCATGGTTGGAGAGAGCCCAATTTATCATGCTCAAACATCGAAAAATAGTATATGATTGACATGGAAACTCCACTATGTTCTCAAAGATGATTATGTCCAATGTTGAAGATATTTCTACATATTTTAACTCATTGGAAATTCCAAATTCCTACCATAAAGTTGACACAAACTCAATTTGATTGCACATCCTTACAATATTCACCCTCAAGGTGGAATTTATTTTCAAGGTAAGAATTTGAGCTCCAACCTTTGTATTTTCTTGAAAATAATTGAGAAAGATTTATGTTTCACTCAAATCATATTCCCTAGCACTTAGCTTTAGTGGGATTAGTTGAATACCCATTGAAACATTTTAGAGGAAGTTTCACTCATAATCTATCCTTCTCTCTAAGTCTCCCACTAAAACTTGTAAAATATCCTCCCAAGATAGCTACCATTCAAAGTGATTCTATCAATCCCAAGGTAGAAACAATATATGAATCTTTAATTGTGCCTAATCTACACTTGCATAGAAAATATATGGACGACTTCCCTAAGTTTAATGGGGATAATGCTATTGTGACTGAAGGCCGCATTGTTTCTTTTCAATATTATGTATATTATCTTGTTTTTGAACATGATGGCATATTTATGTTGAATTTTTTACACTCTTTGGAAGAAGATGCTACAGCATGGTTTAGGAACTTGACAATAAAGGTCATTTCAACCTGGCATCAATTCCTTGAGTTTTTCTTGCATCATTGGGGTGGTAATAAGGAATGATATTATTTTTTGAAGGATTTTAAATCAAATGAAGAATGCGTGAAAGAAACAATATCATCAGAAAAAGACAGAATGAAGTTCAAAGGAAATGGAGTAAGAATCATGATATCTCTAGACCCCAAGGAAGTCAAATCTTGGTGGATGAAGAAGTAGACATTAGAAAATTATACCAAGTTATACAAGGAATAAATGAGGATGTCAAACCTAATGCTAGAGGAGAACTACATTTAGGAACACCGTTTTTTGTGGGATAGAATTTATATATTGAAATTTATGAATGGAAGATGGAGAATTATGAGTTTAGAGAAAAGGATTGTTCAACCATTGAGGCTATACCTAGGGAAAGCTTCAAAGATTTCTTCTCAACAAAATCCATACCAATTGTCTTAGAAAGAAATATTACAAAATATCCCAACCTAATCCCCATAGGCTCAAAGTCAACTAATTCCCCCCATTAAGATTTAAAGAACAAAAATCACCAGCCATACATGTTGTTGGAGTGTCTAAATTGTTGGAGAACAAGGTCAACTACAAATATTGGTACAATATTTGACATTATATTTTTTTATGTTGGTGGATTACTCACAATCATTAACTATATACTTGGACCACAACAAGATTTGGAGGAAGAAAATTTCTAGCAGTTGCTCAAATAAAAAAATTCAAGCATGGATTCAACCCTAAGAGACATATTGATGATTGTCACTTGCAGATGTTGGAGGGTGTCCACCCTTTTTATTTCTCCTTCAACACATTCTCAAATCATTTCCTTCCATCCTTGAACAATTCTTTCATGTCATAACATTTTAGTTGTCTTTTATGAAAGAAAGATTCTCTCATGCTACTAGCACCCACTAGGAAGAAATCCACACCAATACTATTTTCAACATAAGCCTATTCTCACACTTGCAATGATGCCAATGTTAAAACTAGGGTTTTAACTACATTTCACAAAAGGATTACTGATTTTGGAGAGACATTTTTAGCAACAAGAGGAGATACATTACTAATTTCGATGGCATCCCACGGGTTTGGCCAGATCATTGGGCTCCTCTGCCTCTATCAATGTCTAATTAAAATCATGGACCCTTGAATATCTCCACTGATCTACCTCTATCGAACGGGGTTTCATTCCTCTGCCTCTGTTGGATGGAGTTTTTCTCTCTGAACCTGCCCTAGATATCGAACAATGTATGTTGGGGAATCAAGATTGGTTTTTCTCCTTGCTCCTCAGACAGGGTTTTGCTCTGGGTTTTTCTCAGCTACAGTGGGCGCCTGATCATCACCATATTTTTCTTTGTAATATTGAATGGGTGCATGCAGGCTGATTATAAGTTTGGCATTTGTTTTGTTTTTTGATTATTTTTTAAATTTAATTAATACATATTATATTTTATATATATATATATATATATATATATATATATATATATATATATATATATATATATA
>ML787917.1:220135-240198 GCA_009831015.1 Picea engelmannii | reverse complement strand
AGTATAAATAAGAGGCTAGCGCCTCACTTCTAACACACACTTCACTTGCTCATTCTCTTATGAGGCAAGCTGCAATTTCAAGTTGGTGAGAGGAGAAGAAGGGTGGCGCATCTCTTGGAGGAGGATTTTATGTATTGGTTGAGCTATCTCTTGAACTCTTGATAAGCTATTTATGATAAGGAAGTTTTTGCTAGGTTTTCTTCCCCTAGAGGGTTTCCCAGGATAAATGTTGTGTCTATTGTGGATGTGTATTTCTCAGTGATCTTGTGCTTATTATTCTCTTATCTTTTTGAAATGCAAAGAACTATAATAATAGCATAAACATTAACAGTTTGAGTCTGGAAAACCTCCCATACCATTATTGTATTCTTCTAGTCTAACCATGTCAAATTTCAGTCCATACAAGCACAAATTGAAAAAACTTCAACGTTGGTCTCATCCACATGTCAATTATAAGCGGGGTCAAGTACATGAGCAAGAGCGCCTTATTTTTGGATTTTCATAGAATAACCAAATAATATTTGATTATCAAATTTTTTTTTTGACTCATTTTTTAGCTCAGAAACCCTCCCATACCGTCAATGCATGTGTGTTGTCCTAGCATGCCAAATTTCAATCCATAAAAGCACAAATTGAAAACATTTCAACATTGGCCCCATTCACATTAATTATTCTATAATCTAGCTGTTTTATTTTCTAATTGTTTGTGTGAGTCATGTTTGAGTCCAACAACCCTCCCATACCATCAATGCATGCATTTATTCTAACCATGTCAAATTTCAGTCCACACAAGCACAAATTGGAAAATTTTCAACATTGGCCTCATTCACATTAATTATTCTATAGGCTTGTTGTTTGTCAAATTATTTGTTTGAGTCATATTTGAGTCCAAAAACCCTCCCATACCGTCAATTCTTTCATCTAGTCTAACCATGTCAAATTTAAGTCCATACAAGCACAAATTGGAAAAATTTCAACATTGGCCCCATTCACATTAATTATTCTATAGGCTTTTTGTTTGATTATGGAAACCCTCTCATACCGTCATTATATGTGTCTAATCTAACCATGTCAAATTTCAGTCCATACAAGCACAAATTGAAAAGATTTCAATGTTGGCCCCACCCACATGTCAGTTATAAGTGGGGTTAAGTACATGAGCAGGCACGCCTTATTGTTGGCTTTTGATAGAATAACAAAAGAATATTTGATTTTGAAATTGTTTTCTTGACTCATGTTTAATTATGGAAACCCACTCATACCGTAAATATATGTGTGTTGTCCTAGCATGTCAAATTTCAGTCCATAAAAACACAAATTGAAAAAATTTCAGCATTGGCCCCATTCACATAATTATTCTATAGGCTTGTTGTTTGATTTTCGAATTGTTTGTGTGAGTCATGCTTGATTCCAACAACCCTCCCATACCTTAAATGCATGCATCTAGTCTAACCATGTCAAATTTCATTCCATAATTTATCACTCTGTAATTTTCCTTGGCTGAGGAGGAAAATCATAGAGGTAACCTCTAACCAACTTTAGGATCATAAGCTAGCCCTTCCAATCAAGAGAGGGATATCTCTATGCACTCAATCACTTGATTGAGTGCATATTGAGATTTCCATTGGGCATGGAGTCAGGATCTGAGCTCAAGGATCTGCTAGATACTTGGTCAATAGAACAGAGGTTGATCAAAGGTGAGATAGAAAACACTTCCTTAGACAATTTAAATGTCGTTGTATATGGGATATGAATAGATAAAACATTAAAACTAAAATAGAGAATCAGTCTAAGATGAATTCTAAGGTAGTTTTCAGAGGAAAAAAGGTTGAATATCTGAACATGTACAACAGAGCATTAAACTGTAAATGAATTATGTAGCACCTAATCTTGCTCAAATATCAGAAGATATAACATTTAAATGAATTCACAGAGAAAGGATAACATATACCATGAGAGAACACACATAAGGAAACATCTTAACATGAATCTTTGAGGCCAAAGCTCTGGTACTTCTGATCCAGGAAACATTCTATTAATCTCATAAAAAGATTACAACATACAGTCACCAAGATCTTTCTCACACCACTACAACCCCTTATTCCATCAATTTTCTTACAATATATAGAAATCCATATCATAATAACTCAAAAGAGTCGAATTCATGAAGGTTCTCTATCTTTAGACAAGTTACAACTAACCCAAAACAAACTGCTAATAAATTGTTAACAAACTGCTTCAAACTAGGAATTGGTTTTTGACTTGCTAAATATGTACAAATTGTGATTAAATACATCAACTACATGAAAAAAATGTATTCCTTCGAATCCCCATGCTCATATAACATGTGTACTTCACCTGGAAGTTGATTGGATGTTGATCTGGAGGTCTAGTGTACTTTCACAACGTGAGGAGACTACTTGCTGCAAAAAACTAGGAACTTTCGCAGTGAAATATCCTTTTTGATGTTTCTCCCAAATGGTGAACTGGGTAGGGCTGATATTATTCCATCCAGTTAATATGATTATGATGCTTCTCCACAAAAAATTGGAGCAAACCCCAATTCACATATTTTGAGAAAATCCAAAGCTGGATGTAGGTGATAGTGGCTCATTTCTTGAAAATATTGAAGTATTTTGACCTACAATTAAGTGAATTTATCCATATTACCTTGATGCATCTCCTATCCAAATTTCAGGGTAAATGGGCACACGGTTTAAAAGTTATGAATAAAGTACACTTTCGCAGTGTACTTTCATAGCGAAACCATTGCTTCAACACTTTCATAGTGTGAGCTCGCTGTGAAAGTTTTGTTCTTAACTATTTTGAGCATTTAAACCTTTAATTGCTATCTGGAGGCCATCTAATGGTATTTTCTAATGAATATGATGATCAACAACACCTTTTTTCATTTCTTTGTTCTCTTGTTGTAGGTGGGCAATGACATGATTTTCCTTCTTTAACTGGCTTTCAAGCTCTACGATTGTCTTATCCTCTTTTTCTGATGGAGACTAATATTTATTAGGCTCTATAGCTGCATGTTGGAAAATATTTTCAATGATATCTATACCTAAGGGATCTAGCCTGGTCCTAATACATGCCATAGCAAACCAATAAACTCTTTTGATGACCCATATGACATGATTTGACCCTTGAATGATAGAAAGGAACTTTATGGACATGTGATCAAATGGAATGCTTATGACTAAACCTTACTCATAACCACTCATTCTCTTATATCATGATGTGACCCATCAGACCTCTTGAATATGAAAATATTACTTTAAACTTATTTTTCTCAAATGACCAAAGACTCACACATGTGACTACAAGGCTTAGTCTCTAACTAAACTTGACCAATGACTGAGATTTAATAAATGATCTCATGAAGACATATGCATTCACATTGATACTAGACACATCTTGGTATTTAAAATACCAAGGCATGTTTCTAAAACCCTAACACACATACTTGACTAGACTTTGACCTTATTTACACATTAATGGACACTAACACCATACAAGCACAAATTGAAAAAATTTCAACGTTCGCCCCATTCACATGTCAGTTATAAGCAGGGTCAAGTACATGAGCAGGCGCACCTTATTTTTGTCTTTTGATAGAATAACCAAAGAATATTTGATTTTCAAATTGTTTGTTTGAGTCATGTTTGAGTCTGAAAACCCTCCCGTACCGTTCATGCATGTGTGTTGTCCTAGCATGTCAAATTTCAGTCCATAAAAGCACAAATTGAAAACATTTCAACATTGGCCCCATTCACATTAATTAATCTATAGACTTTTTGTTTTATTTTCTAATTTTTTGTGTGAGTCATGTTTGATTCCAATAACCCTCACGTTCTGTCAATGCATGCATCGATTCTAACCATGCCAAATTTCAGTCCACACAAGCACAAATTGGAAAAAAATCAACATTGGCCCCATTCACATTAATTATTCTATAGGATTGTTGTTTGATTGTCGAATTTTTTGTGTGAGTGATGTTTGAGTCTAGAAACCCTCCCATACTGTCATTGTATGTGTCTAGTCTAACCATGTCAAATTTCAGTCCATATAACCACAAATTGAAAAAATTTCAACGTTGGCCCATTCACTTGTAAGTTATAAGCGGGGTCAAGTACATGAGCAGGCACGCCTTATTTTTAGATTTGGATAGAATAACCAAAGAATATTTGATTGTCTAATTGTTTGTTAGACTCATGTTTGAGTTTGAAAACCCTCCCATACTGTCAATGCATGTGTGGTGTCCTAGCATGTCAAATTTCAGTCCATACAAGCACAATTTGTAGGAAGGTAAAATCCGATGACAAGGCCAATTTTCATGACTTCTTTCATGCTTTGGTATTTTTTCTATGTGTGTAGGTTGTGTGTTCAGGAACCATATTTCCATTTTTTTGAATATGCTCATCACCTCACCTTCACATATAACTTCTCAAATTGGCATATAATAAACCCAAATGAGCTTCTCTTGGTTTAGAGAATAATTAATTCTCTACTGAACAGGGGAAACCATGTGAAGGTGGAAGCTCTAATTATGCCCCCCCCCCTCACATCACTCTCAATTCCCCCATACCTAATTTGATGCAATAAATAACATGTAACACACTACATACAAAAATGGCATAAAACTTAAAAAAACGTAATTAACCTGTATAAGTAAACACTTAAAAAACAATAAATCATATAAATACTAAATATATAATTAATATAATAAATCATAGAAAACATATAATCACTTACCTTATACATTTCAACATTTAAATATCGTTCATCTTCTTCTTCATCCAAATCAACATCTATATCATGATCTAGTTAAGAATCGATAATGTTGAAAGGATCGTTCATGTCAACATCATTATCAATGTCATTTTCGCTTATCATCGTTGATATCATCAATGAGAACATTGTCCGGTACATTTGGATGATCAACTTCTTTGGCTTCTTCATCTGACACATCTATAACCGCCTGCTCCTAATCTGCATCAACATCTTCTTCTTCCATACTATCTTCTTCCTCTACATGATTATACTTTACTAGTCTTCCTCTTGGATCATATCTAACAACGTATGACCAACTTGCTTTACCTAGTACCTTTGAGTAAAAGACTTGCTCACATTGACTTGGAAGAACATAAGGCTATGTACCCAATTCAAATGCCCTTGTATTAACCATGGTAAATCCATTAGCATGCTCAATAATAGTTCTTTCAGGATCAAGTTCATGCATTCGTAGCATGTACCATTTGACCTCAAACAAAACTATTTTAAAGGAATTAAAATCACACTGAATTATATTCTCCAAATACCCATAGTACCTATTTTCAGTTTCTTCTGAATGCATGTCACTTCTAGAGGAAACATTAGTGACCTTAAACATTGCATTTATCCCACAATCTGAGGATTTCATCTTATCATCCAACTTTTTGATACGAAATTTACGACCATTACACAACATAGCCTTGTGGTGTTTCAACTACAACATGAACAACAAGTAAAAAATGCATTGTCAATTAGTAAACGTCATATAATATGGACTTAGTAAATATAGATTTCAAAAAATAAGCAAACCAAATACATTGATATAATGGGAGATAACTATAAAAGTGTGGGTGAATATACTTGCCTTTTTATCTTTTAAACCAAATGATAAATCAATTTCCCTTTGCGTAAGATCAGGAAATTCATGTCAATAATGATGAACTATTTTAATCATCTTATTGACCCCTTCCCATGATAACCTACCATAGTATTCTTCACATCGTTCTATCCAATACTCTATCCAATCAAGATTGTTTGCAATGTATAAATTTAGAGCATCCCACTCTCGACCAACTATATGAAAAAATAACAATTCAATATCAATAATTAGCTATCATTGGAAAAGTTTAATACAGTTGATGGAATAAAAATAAATTAATGACTATGATAATATAAAATTGAAAAATTAAATGTATAATATATTAAATCTACAACATCTATTGAAAAATTAAATGTATAATATATTAAATCTACAACATCTAATTACCTTTCATGATCTTCATTCTACCTTTCCCCAATAGAACCTTCCCTTCAAATTTGTTGATGGAATCGAGATGCCAAATGCAAGGCACATTCATATTTTATGCTCATTTAGAAAGATATTGACTAATATACACCATGAATTGATATACCATATATCCCTCCACCATAGAACCCTCAGGACATTATCTTTGTCTAACAAAAGACGTCAATGACTTCAACTGCCTCTCCACCTTCCACGTCGATCTTATGTGTACTGGTCCACATAATTCAATCTCCTCAACTTGGTGTATGAGGTAGTATTCTTTTGCATTGAAAAATGTTGGAGGTAGATACTTCTGCATTTCACACATTAGTTGGGGAATTTCTCTCTTCCAATACCTTATATCTTCTTTATGGATTTCTTTAGTTGAAATCCACCTACAAATGATGCAAGACAATAATAGGTTTGAACAATATCAAGGAATATACAAAATTGCAGATAAAACACAATAAGTCAATAAATTCTTCTACAAAGCACTGAAGAAACATTTTCCATATAAAACTGCATTACTTACCTCATCTATTTTCCAAGATCATATATAACTTGTTTTACATTGTTGTCAAAGTTGTCTGGGAGAGATAGAGGTAGAACATATTGTAACAAAATGCAAATAATTAATATTTATTTCCAAATAAGAGAAAACAAATTACTAAAAAGATGTATACCAATATGTTAATATACCTAATAATTACCTTAATGAATGTATGCCATTCATGTGTTTTAACCCCACAAAAATCACCTTTTTTCATTAAGATATTTTGTATGTTCGACGAAAACCTTGTCGGAAGCCTAATTTTCTGAATGACCTATTTTACATCATTGCTTTGTTGCTCTGTCAATAACCATGGAAGACTAATATTTTGTTCTCAACCATCACCATTAGAACTAATAATCACACTTTTCAATGCGTGATTAGCTTCCTGAATGCCACTACAAATATTTCCAATTCTTTCTTTGTCGGTCCTTCCATCTAAGATTCACCATAACAATTATGTTATATCCTTCCTTATATGCATTATATCAAATAGATGAACTATTTGTAGGTGCTCGTAGTAGGTAAACTTACTAAATTGTATGGGGTGACTTTTCATTCCTCATGGAATCCCATTCATGCCTTAACGACATTCATGAAACATAAACAAAATCATATTAACACTAATTAATCAATATAGCTAGGTACCGCGCTGAAAACAATTCATTGAAAAAAAAATCATAAGATTTATATATATGATACATAAATAATTTTCATACCTTGATGATTTCTATTATATTCCAACTTCCATAGGTGAGGTGTCATTCTTCGTGGTTTTTTTCCATTCTCTTCTTTACCATTGATTTTTTTCTTTCTCATTAGTTCGATAACTATGGTTCTTAGGCAGAAAGTTCCTATACTCATCAAACACCTCCTTTCCTAAACTTCTTGAACACCGAGATTTTATCCTAGGACCACAAACTGGACATGCAAATTTACCCTTTGTTTGAATACCTACAATATATATGAATTAATGTAGCAAATTAGGATTACAATTTTTAAAAATGCATGATATTTTCAAAAAATATATATAATATTAAAGCGCAATGGAAATTTGCATACCAAAAAAATGTGTTAACCCGAGAGCATCATAAATTGTCCATGCAAGTATTCCATGGAATTGAAATCATTTTTGCCCCATTGGTCTAGAGATGTCATACATAGTGATGTCAGCCATAACTTCAGTAGCTCATCAATAAGAGGCTCAATATATACATTCATATCTTTAACTTGGTAATTACCTAATTGGTTCAACATACATTAATTATATTTGGTTCTACGTCCTTATATATAAATCATGCATGAAACAAAGACATGAAGTGTTATGTGATACTTTCAAGTAAATAAAGAAAAGCTAATTAAATACCTAGAACAATCATTGCCCACATTATGTGCTCTCTCTTTATCGACATACAAGGAGGAAGGTTATTGTTTATAACAAAAATGGGCCACATTGAGTAAGTAGAACGAAGCTCTCCAAATGGATTGACACCATCAGCTGCCAATGAAAGTCTAACATTATGAGGTTCTTCTTTAAAAATTGGTCATTTTTCTTCGATGTTATTCAATGAAGAACCATCTGCAAGCATTCAAAGAACATTGTCTTCATTTCTATTCTTTGCATGGAAATCCATAAACTGTGCTATACTTTGGCACCTTAACATCCATTGGAAATGTTGAATTATGGGAATATAACGAAGAACTTTGTGAGGCACCTTTTTTGTTGCTTGATCAGTTCGATATCTACTTATTTGACATTGTGGACCTTCATTTTCTTATGCATATTGTCCATAGTACATGATATGATCATTAGGACATGCATCAATAGCTTGATACTCCATTCCAATTTCTTTCATAATCACAGATATTTCTCGATATGTGTGTGGTAAAATATTTGATGGTGGTAATAGAACTGCACCTAACAATATACACCATTCAAAAAAATAAGTCAATTTAAACAATATTTATCATAAATAGTGCATCCCTACCTTACAAATTAATTAAAAATAACAATATAGAAAAATAGTCAACCTTTATGTACATGTCAGCATGACATAAATAATACATTACATACCTTAGGATATGTGTGAGATAGGTGTTTGATGAACCATTCAAAACCTTCAAGTTCACCAACAAAAATATAACAAATAAAGGATTTGTTGTTGAGCCTTCATAAAGAGGTTGTCGTGACTTCTCGAGTAGAGGATCAACATCATGAATATCATCATGGTTTTCCTCGTTCATTGGAGAAAATGTGTCTTGGATCAATCTATGTACTCATCTTCCTTATTTGTATCAATAATGTTATCTTCGTCCATATCATCATTAAGAACTCGATCTTCAATATTTTGATCTCCATGTTCCTCACCTTGTAAAGTAGTATTCCTACTACTACTTTCCAAATAACTCTCTGGAAGTCGGCATTTTGGGGGCATTGTCTTTATATTTACAAACAATGTATTAAAATTAGTGTGTATAGAACATATATTAAAACGATAAAACATTTGACAAATACATGGCATGATCATTATTACAAAGAATACATTATATATTGAATAATGTCTTACCAAGGGATGATATTCATAACCCCCTTCAGCGTGCCCCTTCTCACTACAATGTTTTTCAGCTGTTGTTATTAAAATTCTTCGTGTTTGCAAGCCCCTACAATCATTACAATGGAAATAACATTTTCCATCGCCCTTCTCCTCCAATGCCACTCTAAACTCAGCAAGCCTCCTTGCATTTTCATTCATAGTATATTAACTTGACACGGTAATTGCCTATAAGAACCAATTAAATATTTAAAAAATTAAATTTTGTTAAAACATTAAAATTAAAATTTCATATACCTCAAGGTCCAATCACACAAAATATATGTTGAAATACTAAATTTTGAAAAATTTATTAAAAAATAATAATTTTGTTCAAACATTGAAAAAATTCATATACTTTGACATTCAATCACACGAAATATATGTAGCAATGCTAAATTTCAAAAAAAAAAAAAATTGGTTAAAACATTCATGTTAAAAAATTTTGAAATTAAAATTTCTTAACATAGTTGTATATTAAAAGAGACAGAAAAATTAAAAATACTAACCTTGCAAGTCTAAAATCTGAGTTATATAGATCAAGGATTGGATGTGTTAAACCAATACGTGACAAAAAAAATCACGACTCAAACAATCACCAACAAAATTGTCACAACTATAGAAAATTTGTCAAAATTTGTCTTAAAGACATGTGTTTATAGATCTATGATCATTGATATAGCGACGAAAATAAATGATTTGACCCCGGAAAAAGTCAATACCCACTGCACTACATGTGTGGTTCGAACGTGTGGCACAAGTGTCTCTATAGCGACGAATATTCATGGATATAGAGACTGTTTTATGAATCTGTCGCTATAGTGATGAACAATGGGGCCAAACAAACAAAAAAAAAAAAATTAAATGCATTTTTCCAAGAATTACAGAAATGTGGAAATATTCTATCGCATTTTGAGCCCATATGTACTGGTGTCCCAACGTGCCCATTTTCCCAACTAGTGTGACTCTTGGGTGCCAGAGAAACCTCAAATTCCATCTCCTTGAGGACTTGGGCAAGGGTTTTTGTGCCCTTCTAGATGAAGACCTTACATCCTTCCCCACCTCAAGTCATTGTCGTCCCTACCAACATCCACAAGATCTACGATCTCCAAGTATACCCAAACTCGTGCCCCCATCACAACTAAGTTTTCTAGAAACCTCGAGTTTCATGCCAATTGGAAACCCAAAATTCTACCAAAGTAGAAATCCCAAGTTTCCCTACAAAGTGGAAAGCCCAAGTTTCCACAAACTAACCAAATTGTACTACACCCAACTCTACACAAGCTATTGCCTGGGTTAATATGGTTGTTTCACCAAACTATAAGGATGAAATTCACCCAACTCTGCTGCACTGTCTCATTGTAATGTTGTTACCTTGTTGTTATCTGGACCAATTCATGCACTAGTGGAATGGCTAGTCCAACTGTCACACTCCTTGATTCTTCACACCTTCATTCACAAACCAGTCACTTCCTTCCGCAATTCGATTCATTTGCAGACATCCTAAAATCAAGGCAAGGTCACCCTCACCTTCCTACACTATGAAGTCACCCTAAAACAAAGTCACCTGCAACAACTTGACTCAACGGTCTACTTCATGGCATAGTTAGCCAATATTCTACACACAGTTTGCATTGTGTCCAAGTCTGTGAAGAGTAAAGGGAAATCACTATGTATCTGCACACCCAACCAACTATTTCCTTGTGATTGAAACTGCAATCAAATCCACAAGTCTAGATTCCTTGGATAAATTCTCCCCATATTCATGTCTTCGGATATGATATGTCCCATATGCACTAAGAACTGCACATTCAAACTTCCTTTTCCCCATTACTTCATCACTTGACCATTATTGGTGAAAAGTTGTAGACCAGGATTCTTGGAGGTTACCAACAAAGGTATCGTTGTAGTCTAGTTGCGCTGGCATATTCAAACTTCCACAAGGGAAGGAGGTCTCACCCAAAGCACAACCAAGAATTTTTGTAATAAAGTGAATTATAGAGGACACATCATCAAATCTAGCACATCTTAGCATAGATCCATACTCAGGTGTAAAGAGATCATTGCATAAGGATCCTTAGACCGACAAAGATAGGGAACATTTTGTGCTGCACAATCTTAAAGTGAATACATGCATTACATAAGTTGTTAAAAAAATAATGCAATTAGTAAATACACAACACATGATAGATTACACAGAAGTATATCAATCATTCATCCATAAAAAAACAAAATTTTATATGTCTAGATACTCATTTCTTTATTATAATATCTCAGACTAGTGAAATTAGAGTAGATCATTCATATCACAGCTTACATAACAGAATGAGAATAAGTTGTTTTCTTGACAGATAGATACTAGCGAAGCAATCTCTTTCAAACTATTACAATATCGAAATATTATCAAAACACTACAACAAGACTCATGTCAATTCTAAGAGTCCCAACAACAACAATAATAACCAATTGATAGTCAACAAAATCAACCCTTTCCCATTACAATTTACCCAATTTATATTATTCCCTTGGTTGTTTCTTGATTTTGTTGCTACGCTTTCTTGATTATGCATCCTTCTAGCATGCACTCGAAGCTTCTAGGATTTCCTGCTTCTTCCTTTAGCTGGTGCATCACTCTTTTTCCTTGTTTGTGCTCAGATAGATAGCTTTCTGCCACATGGAGTCCTCACTACTATTCTCTATTGTTACTCAACACCTTTATGCATCTACAAAACCGGTTCTTCAAAACGGAGGGCCCAATATGCCCCGAATGCAATCCTTGACTCATCCTGAGTCAAATTTTCATCTCTTTGCTCTTTTCTCCCCCAAACGGAGGGCCCAAATCTAGTATGATCCCAAATCTAGTATGATCTACAGAGATTTCTCGTCGAATTTTTTATATTGATCGAATTTGTCTGACCATTTCCTTGTCATAATATAGCTCCTGCGACAAACTCTTGTGTCATCGTTATGTCAGGCATTGTTACTTTGGTAACCATCAATGTCTTCTACTCTGATTTTGCAACAGAATCCATGTGTTCGATTGTAACCTAAGTCGCATGGACTATCGGTATACAGTCCCTGAGTGGTGTCGTAGCCTCCCACTGAGTGTCATACAATAGATATCTTCTTCTTATGGATTGCCTGACCATGTCTACTTTCTCACCTTCTTGTCATTTGTTGGCATCGACAATAGGATTTTCTTCCCACAAAAACCGATCTGTTCACATTTGTTTTTTGCATCCAACGATAATAAATGCTTGCAGAGCATCCAATGGAAACGTTGAGTTCCTTCCAAGCAACCTAAACTGGACTATGACTTCCATAACATACCCGAGAGTTGTACTTTGGCATGGGGTATCTTGGGTTCAGGCTGACTAGAAGGACATCCAACATCTTATCTTCCTCCTCCACCTTACTAGGGACAAGTACCAGTGACCAAAGGCTTGAATTATGTGTCTTTAGTTGTTATTGTCAACTGGTGATCTAATACAATTGCACCTTAGGGAGGAGTCTTGAATGACCCTCTTTCCCTGGGATTGAGCTAATGGTGTTTGATAGGTACATATCTTTCATGACGTGATGGTGAACACCTTCCCCTAACGTCTGTAACCTATATGGTTGGTTTTCTTCTCCCTTATGGAGCTCTTGATCAGGTGGTTCATCATCGATGACCTTCGACATCGACACAACCTGTAGTTTTCCGGGCTAACTCGTGCAGGATGGGATTTATCTTTGGTTTTGAAGTCCTTATAAATGAACTTGACTCTGGTCGATGAAGATAGTTGAAAGGTTGAAAGGATTTTTATCACACAGTGGAATCTGGAAATGTCTCAGGGTTCACGTGACTATCTGTGTCTTGGACATGGTTTTGAGCCTTTCTCAGTGATAAATAATAGTGATAAAAATATTGGGACATGAGGCCAACTGTCATATAGTACATCGAACAGTTCCCAACTATTATTTCAGAGTGTGAAAGTATACAACATCCATATGCAATATATTCCCTTGCATCTTTGTGTGTCCTTGCAATGTTTTCTCACATGGTGTTGGATCCTATGAGAGGATCCCTATGTCGATGGAAGCAAGATGCTCCAAAGAGTCCTAGGGAGAAAAGGAATGTGTAGAGGCCATACATGGAAAGTTTCATCACAACCATCAATATCAACTCAATACCTATAATGCGGAAAAATCCACAACGTCAAATGGGTAACCAAATGCGTAACTAGAAAGTTGGTAACCAAACACTAGAGGAATTCAAAAAAGTACTGACCAAGTGAGTGGTTAACCGAAAAAAGGTGGACATGTGTTAAACTTTTAGTGACGGTAACAGGTAGAGATGAAATTACGGGGAAAAAGGTACAAATAGATTTTAACGACCCACGTGATGACACTAGGGCACAAAATGTGAATTTTCAATAGCATTAAGTAAGAAAGAATGTGACTGTGACCTCCCTGGCCACAAAGTGAATATCTGGACTGGATTACTTGGAAAGGAAAATAAATCATTAAAACATGTAAACATAGAACACATCACCATGTATTGATAGAAAGTAAAACGGATACAGAAATGGAAATCCTACTTACTAACACACACCCGAAACTAGGAGTGTAATGGAACTTAAATTATGTTGTAGATAGGTAGAGATTCATGCATGATCCATTCACCTAGCTAGGTTAAAGAATTCCATTGAGTTGTGTTAATTTGATAGCTCTAGAATCACATATTTCTGCAATGATAAAAGGTCTAAGAGCACAAAATCATATTTATGACACTTGTCATATAAGAGCACAAAATAACCCTAGACAAATGATTTACTCTTTATATGGTGATCATGCTAGTCCTTTTTTGGGGCTTTCTCCACAATCTAGTGAAAATCTGCTAATAATCTAGCTTCTTCAAGTTCCATCAGTTCCTCCACCCACACAACAACAGATTCATCATCGGTCATTTTGGTAGCTTGTAAAATGAATATACATGGGTTTAGAAACTTATTTGGAACCACCTCTTCTTGACCATATACCATTTGAAACGAGGTGTACCTATTTAATCGCTTGGTGGTAGTCTGATATGCCCATAACACAGCGAAAATTCTTTCATCCTAGTCATCATGATTTTCACAACAAACTTTAGTCAGCCCCATATCCATTATTTTATTAAATGATTCCACTATTCTGTTAGCATGTGGATGACAGGGACTTCTCTTATGATGCTGAATAAAAACATTTATAGTCAGGGTCGCTATAGTTTCACTGTGAAAGTGGGATTCTTTTTCACTGGTCAAGCTCTGAGGACAACCAAACCTAGTAATGACATTCTCAAAAATAAATCATGTTGTGGTGGTCATAGAACAATCCTGAACAACCTCTACTTCATCCCAATGAGTGAGGTAGTCCATTGTGTTAATGATATATCTATCCTTGGAATGCCTATATGTAGGATTTATCGGACCGATGAAATCAACAACCCATTTTTCAAAATCTTGTAGTGCACAAATATGGTGAAGTGGAAACTCATTGCAGCGAGATGGTTTTCCCACCCTCTGATAGACATCACAATCCTGATCATATTCCTTATCATATTTAAACATCATCGGCAACCAGAGTCCTGCCTATATCATTTTTTGAGCGATTTCCTTTCTGCCAATGTGTCCTCCCACAACTCCACCATGACATTCCCATAGGATATCGTGTCTTTCATGGTATAACACACAACATCACAATATATTATCCAATCCCAATTTGTAGAGTTGGTCTGCAATCAGTTGATAATCTACTACATGGACCACTAGGTTCCTCTTATGGGTTGTGAATATCATTCCATCATAGTGCATGTAGTAAAAAATAGGGCAATATTAGATAGATAATCAAGAATAGCCTCAATACAAAATATATATGCATCTGGAAGTTGATCATCTATAGGTCTGCCACTTTATCCATACTCTAATCTCGACAAGTGATCTCGCCCCACATTGATTTTGTCAGGATTGACAATAACTTCAAATGAGAAGTCCTAAAACAATAGAAACCACCTACAAATACAACCTTGTAACACAGGTTTGTTCACAAAATACTTTAAAGCAGAATGGTCAGTGAAAAACTTAAAATGGCTTCCAAGTGAATAATTCCTAAACTTTTGTAAAGCATACAACATAGCCAAACATTCCCTTTCAGTTGTGGTGTATTTGCATTCATCTTGTGAAAGTTTGAAACTGACAAAGCATATAGGATGGTCCAAGATTCCTTCCCCTGGTTGTGTAAGAATAACACCAAGCACAATTGTAGAGGAATCAATATGTACATGAAATTCAACCTACCGGTTAGGATAAGTTAGAATGGTTGCAATGCTCAATTTATCTTTTGGCAGGTCGAATGCATTATCACGGTCCTGAGTCCACCAAAACCCTTCTTATTTCTTGAGAAATTGTTCCAGGGGTTTTTTTGTTCTCACATAACCCTTGATAAATTGGCGGTAATATCCAATATGGTCCAAGGTCATGTGCAACTTCTTGATAGAGGTAGGGGGAGGCATATTAAGAATAACTACATTTTTTGCAGGGTCGACTAACACTCCTTCCCGACAAACAATATGTCCTAATAGATTCCCAAATGGTACACATAAAATACATTTGTGCAGATTAAGGGAAATCTATAACTGTCTACAATGATCCAACATTAATCATAATGGCCCAATGTGATCTTTAAGTAAGTTGTATACAGTCCAATCATCTAGGTAGACCTCTAGGAACTTATGAATGAAATCGTAGAATGTTGCAATGACTATCTGAGAAAACATTGTTGGGGCATTCTTGAGCCCAAAAGGAATAACATTATAGGAAAATGATCCCCACTCAGTAGTGAAGGTAGTCTTCTTCTTATTGTCCTTGGTTATTCGAACTTGGTGATATCCAGAAAATCCGTCTGTAAAAGAATATGCCTCATTTCCTACTACTTGATCCAATACCTCATCGCTAAAGGGGGTAGGAAAGGGTTCATGTACAAAAGAAGCATTCATTCTTCTGTAATCCACACAAAATCGTATATCATTCATACCTTTCTCGGTTTGTATCACTATAGGATTGATTCATTCAACCTTACTAACAAGGAAAATAAGCCCAGTTGTGAGCATCTTATCAATCTCCTTCTTCACTTTCTCTTTAAATTTGGGATTTAGCCGATATGGCCTTTGCTTGAATGGTATTGAATCAATATTTAAATCTATCCTCATTTACCCTAAATCTCCCTTAATACCTTTTAATTCTGAAAAAAAAAAAATAGGAAACAGATCCTCATATTCTCGCAACAGATCTTGTATCTCTATCATGGTCTATTCATCCCAATAGTCCCCAATCGAGGCTAGCTTAGGGTGCTCATTAGTTCCTATATTGACTTTACTCAACTTCAATGTTTTGGTATAGGAACCCTGAACATCATCTGGGATAGTATATTTAACTCCCCTAGACCCTTCAGGTTTCTGAAATGTCAAATGCCTAAGTTCCTCTAGGTCATCGAGATCTTTTGGGTTTCTCTCGATAGTAAAACAGACCATAGGTAGTCATGCAAGAGATGGGTAAAGAATATCATGAATGAGGGAATAATGTTCAATACAGACAGTAGGAGGATGAATAGACTTAATATTTTCATAAAATAGTATTCCCTTTATCTTTTGTAAAGCAATAGTGATTTCAGGGGACTTACCTAAGAATCAGAAGTCTTGACAGGATTGTCGTTGAATAACTTCCCAGCAAGTCATTTGGCATCGAGCTTCCTCATGTATGTACCAAGTAGTTGGGATCTATCCCAGGGAATGAATAAACTCATGCACCCACAATTAAGAAGGTAGTTTCACAACTTCCCATACTTGAATACGGTGTGCAACATGCTCACTTAGATCTCAAATCCCATCATATAATTCCAAATTTGGTTGGTCCAAACTCAGCGAAGTAAGTTATGAAGAGGAAATAAAGTGATACTAGATGGCACACTTTTCTTCACCCCAGGAAGATAAAGTACGCTTATGTGTGCCCCCCCATCTAGCTGAAGAGGGTCATAATGCAATATCCAATATAAGAAGTATTTGTTTTGGCACAACCTTAGCCTCTAATTCAACTAGAAAAATATCCAAAATTAAAGTGTCATCGTACACAGGGTGTTCTATAACCTCATATCCAATCCATATTGATTCTCTGATAGTGACTCAATGTCGTGAAAATTTCTCATATATTCCCTGTTGCCATTTGTCAAGCAATACCTCTAAATCTTCACCTACAAATTGAATATTGCGCCAACTTACCGAACCATCTGCAATCAGGTTAATATAGTCTTCTCACTATCCGGAAATCAGAGTATAGAGATATCTAATTAATCCTCTTCCATATTCCCCTATACCATATTTGTATGGCAGGGACCCTGATACAGTTCTAATGGTTGGGTGACCTTCATACCATCTGCTTCAAAAGACATTATTTATTTCTTAAGGTTGATAACAAAAAAGTTCTCATAATCCCAATCAATACCCAGTAAATATGGGTAGGCATCCTTCTTCCCCATTATTTCTATAAACTTCGAATCGACCATTGTCTCGACTCCATCTAAGTCCACTTCAACATTCTACAACTTCCCAATAGGATATATACAATATTGATTGGTCATCCGCAATTGAATTGGAGAATAGACCAACTTGGTATTACCCATGGATTTTCAAGTCTTGTTCAGTAATATGTTGATGTTATACTCCATATTGAGCATAAAATCACTAATCTCATAGCCATCAATGTGAGTATTCAGTCTAAATTCCCTTCTTGATAGTTGCTTCATTCTCAGTACTCTACCTGTAGTTCTCTCTAAAAGGTTAGCAAAAACCAACTCTTATGGGTTCTCGTCAACCTCTAAATCCCCCTTGAGTTTGGTCTACAACTCCTTGAGAGTTTTTCGTCATCCATAATGTCATAAAGTAAGTGGAGCCACAACTCAATAGTCTGTTGGGATCTCACTGGAAGATCCTTCTGTGCAACTAAACTTTTTGCAAGTGTAGGTTGAAGCTCGTGGCTTAAATCTGCAGGTATCGGTATTGCAGGATTAGGAATCCATCAGAATATCTCAACAGTTTCCTTAAAGAATTGTTTTTGCCTAAGGGGGTCATATCTAACATCTTCTGGTACCGCCTTGCGGATATTAATTTGAGTCAAATTGACAGCATCGCCACCAATCCTTGTTCCTCCTCTCGTAATAATATTCATAATGGATGACTTTTCTCCAACGAGAGATCGGGGCTCTAAATTGATCAAATTAACACCTCGTTTCCTTGCATGACCCTCCTACTTCACAATCAACTCGGGACAATCATTGGTTGCATGAGTGTTTTTTCTACAGTGGAAACACCAAGAACGTCTCGTAAGAGGATAGTATCGAGTGACATGTCCCTTCTCATCACAATTATAACATCGCGATGGCCCTCTTCCTCTATTTCATCCACCTCTGAAGCCTCCACCACCCCTACATCCTCCTATAAAACCTTGAGGAAATTCATCAACCCTGAATGTAGACTGATCTAGTCTATACACAAGCACATCTAGAAAATGACGTTGTTTAGGGGTGTGATTAGGGTGCCCACAGAACTCACAGTAAAGTGTGTTTGGGACAGGGGTGTATTTTTGGAGGATTGGGAAATGTTGAGGGTGTTTCCCATGACTTCGAAAGATTTCACAATAGTCATTATTCTAAGAACTTTTATGGTTTGGGAAGGCATGGTACTGTACATGACCATAGAAAGGTGCATCCGTTGTAACTTGCACAACTCTCCTCGATGGTCTCACTAGTGGGGGAGACATAGGTTGTGGAGGCAGTCTTACACCCCACATTCTGGTACATTTCATCATTGTAGGCCCCTCTACTGAAGATATCTCTACCTATACCGAAGAAAATTGTGTTGGAATAAATGTACAAAGTTGGAAAGAAGTGTTGGAATAGTAGGCTTTTCTAGTTCATCTAATCCAAAAATCCTTAGATGTTAATTTATTTCTTAAATACACATAAACATCCAACTTGATTCAAAAAATATGATCATCTTGACTTTTTGAAAAATAATATGAATTCACTTACTTGTCAAAAACCTCATTAATGATGAATAATTTGCAAGAAACTGAGTGAAATAGAAACAATAAAAACAAGGCACATTACACAAGTTGTTAACAGAGTTCACCCATGTTGAGATACGTCTCCAGGTCCGCTTCCAAATGAGAGACCACTTTGTTAATGCTCAAATGCTTGATACAATAATGACTCTAACTTTTGTTCTTACAATGAACTTCTTATCTGATGCTCAAAATCAAAAATAGAGGGAACCATTGAATTACTCTCGAAATTCTGAGAAAAATGAGTATAAACACCCTATACTTTCCTCAAAGAACACTATGGCACACAAAACAATACACTAGAAAAATCTTACTACCCTTGGGCACAAATTTTGATGCATACACCTCTACAAATTGGAACACCTTTTCATGTATCCAACAAAAACAATGTGTGTGGTGCATTGGTTCAGGCATTGATTTGAATAGGGGAGTTCGGGGGGTCGAACCCCACCCAACCCTCCTATATACCTAGATTGGCACAGTTTATGAACTTAAATCTAATTCCATTGGCATTATTTAACAACCAATATACATGGCATGTTGGTTAAGTGGCTGGGCCATCGGCCCGGAGGTCATGGGTTTGACTGTAAGGTAGCTAGAGAGGTAGTGGGGTCCACTATATTATTAAATAAGGCCCACTATGGTAGTTAGATATAATAAATGTAAGAGGACTTCTTAGAAGGTTCTACTTCTAGAAGATTTCTCCTCTAGAATGTTCTTAGGTGATG
>ML787917.1:183070-219260 GCA_009831015.1 Picea engelmannii | reverse complement strand
CATGAAAAGAAGTATTGTATTTGGAGCGGTAGCTCAATAGGAGGATGCCCCCTCGAAGAGGCAAGTGAACAGGAGAGGATCCCTTCCATAATAAGATCCATTGTATGGTGTTGCCCTATCTCAAGGGTTTGGATATAATAAAGTGGTGTTTTCTTCTATCTTGCTTTGTGGATATATTGTGTATTCAGTATTTGTGGTGATTATATTTGTAGATCTGGTTTAGGTACTTAACATTGACCCTGACCGATGCCCATTTGTGGTATATTATGTTTAATTCATTTAAATATAGAACCTTTGCTTAACCATAAAAAGTATCTTAGTATCCCAATTGGTTTGGGCTTGTAGTTAAGTCATTGATGTGACTGACGGAGGTTACGTATTTGAAATCGTTGAGCCCCAAAATATTTTGATACTCTTAACCAATATTGGCCAATCGGAGAGTGCCATGTGACACTCTCTGATTGGTCCATGCCACCTCAATCGTACACATATCACCATGCCATGTCATTTGTACGATGTCACCTGTCATATGCCATGTCATTGTATGGCCTTCCACGTGTCACCCTTTCAGTGGTGCCATGTGGACCATATGGTTGCCATGTCATCATACAAATGACATGTGGCACATTTGTATTCATTCGACTAGGTTCCAATTTATCCATTTCCCGGTGACACATGACACTCTATCGTGCTACCACATCACCATGCTGACATCATCATGACATTATCCTCTACCAACTCATTTGTATGGATGATCACCATGTGTCAACTTGTGGGCCTACCACATGGCATCCCCAATTTCCTTCTGCCTTGTTTTTCCAAAAATTTTAAAAGCCATAAGTTTCTCATACGAAATTTGTTTGAGGTGCTTCATGTGTCATTGGAAAGCTCTCATCGAGCTCTACACAATGAAGTCATTTTCAAGAGCATTTGAGATGATTAATTTTTTAGCATTCTTAGATCCACTTGGATCATGCCACCCCATTGGAAGCCTTTTGGACCACCAAAAGTATGGATTACTCAACAACTAAGTGAGGATAAATCTCCCTCACTTTCCCGATTTTGATCTATCTTGATTTGCTTGGTTTTATCCCTTTAAGACCAAATTGAAGATACTCCAAATCACCCTGTTGTGAAAACCTGATTCTTTTCTCATGGATAACATCTTCCTATAGCTCATCTAAGTACTTAGGAGAAAAATCATCAACTATCGGAACCTGAACACCTTCATCTTTATCCATAATCATAAGAGGCTCATAAAGTTTCAAATTCTCGACATTCACTACTGAATACATTTGCATATAATATGGTATATCGAAACGAAAGGAATTAGTACCAATCTTCTCTAGAATATTAAATGGACCATACTAGATTGGTTTGATCTTTTTATTTTCACCCTTCATTATGTCCTTGTTGATATGTAACCATACTTGATCACCAACTTGGAACTAATGATCAATTTGATGCTTATCATGCCTCACCTTGTACTTGACTTGGATTTTCTCCAATTGTTCCTATATTGCCTAATGTAACTATTGGATCCTTAGAATGAATCTCTTACCTTTGTCAACATCATATTGTCCATCCTCTTTGATGACTTCTCAGAAATAAAAATCCATAGGTGATTTAGGCAAGTATCCCAAACATACCTCAAAAGGAGATCTCAAAGTACAAGAATACATGGCACAATTATAGGCATGTTGTACATAGTGTAACTTTTCATCCCATAACTTAGGATGTTTACTACAATATCCTCAAAGTAAATGTACCATTGTCCTATTCACCACCCCTATATGTTCATCTGTATGTGGATGAAAATTCATGTTATTATTTAATTTAGTGTCCATCAACTCCCACAAACTAGAACAAAACTTCCCCAAGAATCGAGAGTCTTAATCAGGTACAATAGATGTAGGCATCCCAAAATGAACCCAACATTAGCAAAGAACAAATGTATTTATGTTCAGTTGTGACTTTCTTCTTACAAGGCATTAAGATACACATCTTACTGAACCTATCAACTACGACATACAAGTAATCATGACCTGTTCAGGAGATCGAAAGACTCCCTATAAAATCCATAGACACACTTTTCCATGGTTGAGAAGGTACTGGAAGTGGTGTATATAACCCCAACTTTTTGTTGCTATTCTTACTTGTGGAACACAACACACATTCTTTTACATACTTGGAAACGGTTTCATTCATTCAAGGCCAATAACAATATATTTGCAATTGTGCTACTCTCTTTCTTATCCCAAATTCACCAGAAATGAGGGATGTATGGGCTTCCCTAATTACACTTTATCTTTCATCCCTGAGTATGAAAATCTTTCCAAGATTATATAATAAATTATCATGCACATGATAATCCAATTCTTCATGTAGATTTCCATGAGTTATTGCTTCATATACATCTTTAAAATCATTATATCTAGCATATTGTTCAACAAACTTTTCATGAGCTAAAGAATTATGCTTTATTATTGTAGATGCATTGACTACCAGTCTTGCTAAAACACTGCAACCTTATTATGAATACCCTTCTTATACTTAATTACCAAATGACATTGTTCTAATAATCCCATACACCTAAAGTGTCGTGATTGTTGTAGCTTGGTTTGTGATTGAAAATAATGTAATGATTGATTATTTGTATGAATTATTTGTTGGGTATGTGTTATATTCTTTGCATGTGTGTGTGTGTGGGCGTGTCAGATTCGACAACTATGTCTGATGATCCCTCTAATAGTTCTCTTTGTGTTGTGTGATTCGGGAACTTTCCTAGGGGTGTCCCAAGGGGGGGGGGGGGGGGCAGGTATGCCCCCCCTGGTTATGCGCATCATTCAGGGCAATGCCCTGAAATTTGTTTTTGGGCGGTTTTTGTTATTTTTAGTGATTTTCTAAATTAATCTTGGATTAAGGGATTAGGGTTTTGGTATCTACAGAATACCTAAAAAAATTGTATATATTCTATGGTGAATGGTGAAATTCGATATAATGAATATAAGAAAGGTTTTCTCGGTTGAGGGTTTCCGGTATAAAAATCTCTGTGTACTCTGTGTATGAGCCATTGATTAAATTTTGTTTTGCTTAAGAATCTATATGCATTGATTTACTTCACAACTTTAAAACTTACATGTGGTATCAGAGCTCATTTTTGGCTTCAGAGGGATGCCTTTGTTGTTGAGGGTTTGGCTCGGTCTATATAGATCAAGTTTATCTTGGGTCTGTGATAAACATGGGTTTAGTGGGAGCTTTTACAATGGTGATTTGAGTGCAGAAAGAGGAATGGAAAGCTCTTCTAGAATCGAGATAGAGAAGTTCAATGGTAAAAACTTTGAGCTATGGAAGTTGAAGATGGAGGACCTTCTTGCATACAAAGAACAATGGATCGTTGTGGATCCTGGTACACAACCTACTAGTACATTGTCTACTAGAACACATGATATTGGTACACAACCTACTAGTACACAAACTACCAGTACACCACCTATTGTTATGTCGAAGGAAGATTGGGAGAAGTTGGAAAGAAGAGAAAGGAGTACTATTTGAATCTGCCTGGAAGATTCAGTGTTGTTGAATGTCTCAGGAGAATATAAGCCAAGGAACTATGGGATAAGTTAGGGAATTTGTATCAATCAAAGTCCCTTGTAAACAAGTTTTTTCTTTGAAAGAAGTTGTATCATCTTAGGATGGAAGATGGATATTCTATGACAGAACAAAATGCCCTTAATACTCTGGTAAGTCAACTTGTCTCTATTAATATTACGATTGCAGAAGAAGATAAGTGTATTACTTTGTTATGTTCTTTGCTAGACTCTTGGGATAATCTGGTTGTAGAAATAGGTAGTACCACTCAATCTACATTGAAGTATGAGGATGTAGTTGCATCCTTGTTATCTGAAGAGATGAGGCGGAAAAGCATGGATGGTCATAGAACAGATGCTTTATTTGTAAGAGGTTGTACCCAAGACATGAATCCTGGTAAGTCTTCATGGGGGAGATCTAAATCTATAGGTAGATCTAAGTCTCCAGGAAAATCTTTGAGGAAATGTTGGAAGTGTGGTAAAACAGGGCATTATAATAAAGATTGCAAGTCTAAGAAGGTTGAGAAACCAAAGGGATTTGATAGTACCTCTTCCACAGAGACAACAACCTCCACTGAAGAAGGAGGTGATGTTTACCTGGCATCTACAGGTACACATGCAGACCATGATGTATGGTCGATAGACTCAGGTGTGTCATACCACATGACTCCTCACAGGGAGTGGTTCTTTGAATATGAAAAATATGATGGTGGTGATGTATTCCTAGGAGATGACTCGACAACAAAAATCATGGGACGTGGAAGGGTTAAGTTGTTGCTAAAAGATGGAAGGATTAGAACACTCCATGGGGTTCTTCACATTTCAAAACTAGCCAGGAGCCTAATATCTGTAAGCAAGTTGGATGATGTAGGAGTGAATATTGTATTTCGAAAGAACACTTGCAAGATGGTACAAGGATCAATGGTGTTGATGAGGGGATTTTGGTGTGGAAATATATACAAGTTGTTGGGAAGCACTTATACTAATGGTTGTAATATTTCTATTGTCCCTGAGCAGAGAAATGAAGGAGACAAGACCAATACTATCCCAGAAAAGAACACCATGTTGTGGCATCAAAGACTGGGGCATATTGGAGAAAAGGGCCTTCGAACACTACACGGTAAAGGTATGGTTGAAGGTATGTCTAATTGCACTCTAGATTTTGATTTATGTGAACATTGCATATATGGTAAACATAATCAAGTAAGATTCCCATCTGGTGCTACAAGAGCAAAGGGTATCTTAGAGTTGAAACACAGTGATGTGTTTGGACCTATTCATGTTCCATCCCTAGGTAAATCTATGTATTATGTTTCATTCATAGATGATTTTTCAAGGAACACATGGATTTATTTTCTTAGAAAGAAATTTGAGGTATTTGATAAATTTAAAGAGTTTAAGGCTCTGGTAGAAAATTAGACAGAGAAGAAAATAAAGGTATTGAGAACATATAATGGTGGAGAATTCTACAGAAATGAATTTGAAGAATTCTGTAAGAAGTGTGGTATAGCAAGGTAGAAGACTACTCCATACACTCCTCAGCAGAATGGAGTTGCAAAAAGTATGAACAAGACATTGATGGAAAAGAAAGGAGCATGTTAAGCGGTGTCGGGTTAGGACAAGAATTCTGGGCAGGGGCAGTGGGTACAGCATGTTACCTAGTCAATCGATCACCTTCACAAGTGTTGGATGATAAAACTCCACACGAGGTATGGTCTGGAAAGAAACCCTCTCTTCAACATCTTAGAGTGTTTGGTTGTGATTCTTATGTACATGTTCCAAAGGAAAATAGGAGTAAGTTGGATAAAAAGGTTGGAAAGTGTATCTTTATTGGTTATAAAGATGGTGTGAAAGGTTATAAGCTTTGGAACCCAGAAACCAAGAAGATTGTTTACAGTCGAGAAGTTGTTTTCAGAGAGGTAAAAGATGTGTCCAAATAGGAATTCCTACTAACACAAGATGAACCTGAGAAAATAGAGCTTGAGTTGGATGATGAAAAAATTGAATCATCTAAAGAAGAGGAAGCAAAAGAAGAAGAAGAATAACCTCATACCTCAGTATTGAGGAGATCAATGAGAGATAAAAAGCAACCAGAAGGGTATAGTCCACCTGATTTCTGTTCCAATTTTTCTTTATTTATTACTGATGATGATCCGAGAATTGTTAGAGAAGCAGTGAATCCAGAGGATAGTAAACTCTAGAAGAAGGCCATGGTTGAAGAAATGGATGCCTTGGATAAGAATGAGGCATGGGATATAGTTGAGTTGTCAGCTGGAATAAAATCTGTTGGTAGAAAATGGTTGTTTAAGAAGAAGTTTAATGCACAAGGTAAAGTGGAGAAATACAAATCTCGATTAGTAGCAAAAGGTTATTCCCAGGTAGAGGGAATTGACTTTGGTGAGATTTTTATCCTGTTGCTAAGTTAACCTCTATTAGATTTCTTTTATCTATTGCTATTTCTTTTGATCTTGAAGTGGAACATATGGATGTGAAGAAAGCATTCCTACATGGGGATCTGAAAGAAGAAATCTACATGAAGCATCCAGAAGGATTTGTAGTGAAGGGAAAGAAAGAGTTGGTATGTAAGCTAAAGATGTCACTATATGGTCTGAAGCAATCACCTAGGATGTGGTACCAAAAGTTTGATACATACATCCTTGAATTGGGATTTGTGAGAAGCAGGGTTGATCACTGTGTATATTCCAAGAAGGTTGGTAATCACTTCATGTATGTAGTGTTGTATGTTGATGACATGTTGTTGGTAGGAAATAACATGGATGTTATCAAGGAGGTGAAATCATTGCTATCCTCCAAATTTGACATGAAGGATCTCGGTGTTGCTAACTTCATTCTGGGAATGGAGATTAAAAGAGATCATGCAAACAGGAAACTCTGGTTGAATCAGAGAAAATATGTTGAGATGATATTGCAGAGGCTTAATATGCATGGAAGTAAACCGGTCAAATTTCATATTCCTATAGGTGTAAAGTTATCTGCAAATCAATGTCCCAAGACACGGGAAGAAGAAGAGGACATGTCCCATGTTTTGTATGCCAGTGCAGTTGGCAGTTTGATGTATGCAATAGTTTGTGCTAGACCGGACATTGCACATGAAGTGGGAGTTTTGAGTAGGTATATGTCAAAACCATGGAAGGATCATTGGACAGCAGTAAAGAGGGTCTTCAGGTATCTTCGTGTCACTAACAGTTATGGATTGTGCTACCAAGGAAGACCAGGATTGGACAGAGTGGTGGACATACATGGCTTTGTTGATGCAGACTGGGCTAGAGATCTAGATCGCAGAAGATCTACAAGTGGGTATGTGTTTAACCTATTTGGAGGAGCAATCAGTTGGATGAGCAAAAGACAAGTTGTAGTGGCACTCTCAACTACAGAAGATGAATACATGGTAGCCACTCATGCAAGCAAGGAAGCAGTATGGTTACAAAGATTGTGTTCAGGTATTGGGTTGGTACAACAAGAAGTGACATTAAATTGTGACAGTCAGAGTGCAATCTTCCTGGCAAAGAACCCAGCTTATCATTCGAAGATAAAGCATATTGATGTTCAGTATCACTTTGTGAGAGACATGGCTGAGGAAAAGAAGGTGTTGTTGGAAAAGGTTGACACTTTGAAGAATTTTGCAGATTCATTGACAAAGTCTGTGAGCACAGAAAAGTTATACTAGTGTAGAGTAACAATGGGAATTGCTACCCTAGATTGTTGACTATATAATCCCCTGGACCCCTGGATGCAAAGAAAACAACAAGTGGGAGAATGCTGGGTATCTGTTGTATTATTTGCATGTGTGTGTGTGTGGGCGTGTCAGATTCGACAACTACGTCTGATGATCCCTCTAGTAGTGCTCTTTGTGTCGTGTGCATCAGGTGCTTTCCTAGGGAGGTCCCAAGGGGGGGTAGGTATGTCCCCCCCTGATTACAAATTTTTTTGGGGGTGGTTTTTGCTATTTTTAGCGGATTTTGCTATTTTTAGTGGTTTTCTAAATTAATCCTGAATTAAGGGATTAGGGTTTTGGTATCTACGGAATACCTAAAAACATTGTATATATTGTATGGTGAATGGTGAAATTTGAGATAATGAATATAAAAAAGGTTTTCCCAGTTGAGGGTTTCCGATATAAAAAAATTTGTGTACTTTGTGTATGAGCCATTGATTAAATTTCATTTTTCTAAAGAATCTATATGCATTGATTTACTTCATAGGTTTAAAACTTACATTATTGTCTCCTTCCCCATTAAGTAATACTTCCATTTTTTCACATTTTGTACCAAAGCATACAATTCCTTATCATATGTTGGATAGTTAGTTACTACTTGAGTAAAAGTCTCAGAATGATAACAAATAAGTTTACCTTGTTGTATCAAGAATGATCCCATACATATCCACTAGCATCAATTTGTATATCAAATGCATGGTGTAGATATGGCAGAGCCAAAACTGGTGTGGTACTTATCTTCTCTTTCAATGTCTTGAAGGGTTTCTACTACTTGCCTCCCCACTGAAATACCTATTTCACACTAGTTAATGCATGCAAAGGAGCTTCTATGAAAGATAAATTAGTAATGAATTTCCTCAAGTATTGTACTTCTCCTAAGAAGATCCTAACTTTTGTGGCAGTGTTTGGATTGTGCAAATTCACAATGACTTCCACCTTTGGGGGATATATCTTCAACTGACCATTCCCTACAATATAACCCAACTACACTAGAGAGGTTTTGACAAATTCAAATTTAGACATCTTTACGCACAAATTATCTTTTTTCAAAAGTTCAAATACTTTCCCAACATGCATTACATGATCTTCCCATGTTTGGCTAGAGAACAAAATATCATCTAAGTAGACAATGACAAAATCATCTAGAAAAGGCGTGAATACATCATTCATTACCCTCATAAATGTCGTAGGATCATTGCATAAACCAAATGGCATAACCAACCATTAAAACAACCCATGGTTTGTCTTGAAATCATTTTTCCACACATCACTTTATGTAACTATGATATAATGGTAACCACTTCTCAAATCTAACTTAGTGAACTAGACAACATTTTTCAACTGATCTAATAAATCATCAATTCTATTAAGAGGATATCTATTCTTTACCATGATCTTGTTCAATGCTTGAAATTCCATACACATCCTCCATGTACTATCTTTCTTTGGAACCAACACAATAGCAGATCCACATGGAGAGGAACTTGGCCTTATGATTCCATTATTGAGAAACTCTTGAACTTGTTTATTTATCTCTTCACTTTCTATTGTCGATGACCTATACATACCAATGTTAGGAAGAGGAGAATCCTACTGCAATTAAATTTCATGGTCAACCTCCCTCTTTGGAGGAAACCCTGTAGGTTACTGAAATAGCTCATCATAATTAGAAATAATCTTTACCAATTCATGCTTATGAACTAGATCACATCTTGAAAAAGCATATGATATATCTTTGTCTTTTTGCTTTACCATCATGAGAAAAAATATTTACTAGAACTTACAAGTCTCTTCATTTTTCTTCTACCAGCTAAAGAAATATTAGTTTTAATACGATGATCTCTAACAATATATTCAATCCCTTCCTTAAGAACGTGATATTTTTTTTCTTCACGAAAAAATATGGCTTTCATGTCAAATAAATATGGACTACACAAGACTATGCCAAAAATGTCAAGTGGCACTACATCCAACTCAACCTTGTTTACGATTAAAATTGCAACGAGGAATTTTGCACGCAAAGTATTGCTAAAGCCCTATTATTTAAACTATGCTAATAATATAATACTAGTAGGTGGGATCCCCTTGTTGACTGGTGGCTCGGAGATAGTCATATCACACATTTTCTATTGTTGTTTTGATGTTGTTTACAGGGTCCTATATGGTTGACAATGCAGTCATGGTTTCATTTTTGGATAAAGTAACAGGTGGATGATGCATTTAATGGGATGTTTCTGCAATTCAAGGCATTATTTTTATGTTATGATTGGCATATATTTATAGATGATATGTTTAATCATGTCACAAATCACCATGATTTATTACCTGGCCACACATGCACAAGAAATATGTTAGTAATGACATAACCAAGACAAAGAAAAGAAACTTATGGAAAAAAATCCTAAAAAGAAAGGATCTATGTTTGAGTTATGTTAAGGATTATATGAAAATGGAAAGAAAAAGGATGTTAGTATTAGTCCTAACTATTATGTGGTTGGTTAGTGGCTATGTGATTTTCATTTGAGTTATTTTGGGGCGCATATAATGTTGCAAGGCATATGGTATGGCATGAAAACTTGGCAAAGGTTAACGTGAATATTTTGGGTGGCGCATTGGGCAAGGAATAATCATCGCAGTTTTTTGGAAATTGATTACATGGTTAATGCATTGGTGATTGTTGGTTGTCTTGTACTTCGGAATTGAATAGGATGGGAGATGGAAGTGACGTGCAGTAAATTCTTGTCACTCCATACTCCCCCTATCAGGTCGTCACCCTAGTATTGTTCTTGTTGCATTCGGTTTGTTGGTGGTTAAGCTCCACATTTCAGGCTTGTAAAGAAAATGCTCAGCCAACTCGCCCTTTTAAGCTCTATGTTACAGGTATGGTCATTTTTCACCCCATCCATGAATTATGCACTGTGTATGAACAAAAAATGGCTTGAATTGCAAGAAAAATATTTGGTTTTTGTTGAGTTGTGCATTTGTTGGTTGCTCTGTTGGTTAAAATCGTGGTGGATCTCTGTGGATAATAAGTGGATTGGCCATATATCGCACTGTGTTTTAATGGTGTAGGGTTTTCCCTCTGTGTATTCTTGCATGTTTCTTCCTCACAATCATGAGGGTAACCCTATCCATTCGTGTTCAGAATTCCATTTGGTTTCTTTGTATTTTTCATACTAGAGTCATGGTCATGGGTTCAATGTCTTGGCACCAAAGTATCTTAGGAATTGGTCTTAGGGTGGACATGGTGTTGATATATACCATATGGTTATGGATTAATATGAGTTATTCCTCGGTGTTATGCATCCTCACCGATGTTTTTGTCAAATGGTTTGGCTCTTAAGGAAATAAATAGAGTTTATACCTATGTGTGTTCTTGGTAACCGTCACTATCCAGTGGAAATTCACCACTCCTCTGCAAACATAAGCACACTATGTGCATTGGTTTTTCTACCCTACCCGTCGTTGTTTCCTATGTGGATAACTGTTGTTCTATTTTCCTAGACCGGGAGTTATAAGGAAACCATGTGGATTCTACCGTGTTGTATCGAAGGGGTATTTGCCTCCAGTTGATATGCCTCTGAGGACCTCTAGTTCTCTGTGTTATTGATGACTGAGCACGCTCTTGACTGTATTTTTGTATTTGTTGTGACAAAACCTGATTTAATCTCCAATTGTTCTTGCTCCTGTCAGGAATATTTTTTGTTGTCAAGGATTTGTTATCAAGTGGAGTGGTTATGAAATGTTTCGTTGAGTCCCTATCTAATCCTCCTATGATGAAATTGGTTGAAAAGTTGTGACTGGGAATGAATAATAATATGCAGTCAAGGGATGCCTCTTTTTTCGTTGTACTCCTGATCACTGTATTCTTACAGCATTGTCTTGATTGCAAATCGGAGATTCGTGTGTGTTTCACTAGGCCCGATCAGGGTTATAAATAGTTATGGAAATGGTGGTTGTGTGTATTTAGTTATGTTCATTGTGTATATATTATGGAATCATCGTGCATATTGTAAATAATTGCATCGACAGTGATGAAGCTCGGCCTTTATATTGACTGTGGTTTTGTTGCAAAAACTTATTGGTTGATATGATGAAGAGTGTATGTAATCGGGCATGTTCTAGAAGTCCGTTCGATTTGGAAGGGACCTGTGCATATGTTTTAAATTGGTCGATCATGAATTTATAGACATGGTATGATATTTTTATAGTGATGCTTATGGGATAGAGGTGGAGTAATGTTGTTGTGTATTTTCTTTTAATTCGTAAAAGGAAAAAAAAGAAATCAAAGACCAAGAATTTTCTTAACAATACTGTTGAAAGTTGTTTCGATTATGAGTATGATTGCAAACTGCTCTAATTAAGAAGTTTTGAGGAATTTAAATGTTGAACAATGAATAGTTTTGGTACACAGTAATTATTGAATTGTTGTTGGTATTTTTTGTATTGAGTACAGAGTTATGTTTATTGTTGCTTGATTGGTTTTATGAACAGTATTCATTATTTCCCTACCATTCTCTCACGTTTCTGCACATTACAAGTCCCCTCACCTTCCAGGATTCACTATTCACTCCCTGCTCTTAAAATTAAATTATAGGTAAATGAAAAATTTGTATTATAACAGTTGAAGGATGGCACAGGGATGAGTTACAGTTGATATGTTTTGTTATCACAATACAATTGATTGCTTGATGATTTGTTGATGAGTAATCATGATCTACCCCCCTTCATTTTACCACTTTTATCTCAATACAATCCCTCATTTATCCTAAAACCCTTACTCACCCCCTACTCATTGACAAGTATTAAATGATTTTTATGGATTGGATTGCATGAGTCTGATGTGTTGTTGAGATAAACTTTGTTTCATATTTAAAGAGATGTTCAGTATGGTTTGTTGAAGAAACTAGTTGCTAATAAATAATGCATACAGGAATGATCTTCTTCAACAAAGGTAGCCATGGTCGGGTAACAGGGGAAGAGGAAATTGGAACAGGGGCCCTAGAAGGCCAAGGTTTTCTATACATTTTGATGCATACTCACAAGAGTTGAACTAACTATTCCAAGATGTATTTTTTAACTGGATTGGACAAGGAGTAGTCCAACCTAGGACAAAAAGGCATCCTTTATGAGACCCGCATGTCCCTGGTATCCCAGTTCCCCCTCATGTCTTGCTACAACCTGAAGTCCCTAAAAATGACGGATGGAAAGAGATTTTCCACATGGAAATCTCCCAACATCGCAGTTGACCCAATTTGTCTCTACCTGCTCCTCCTCCACCAGTTAACCCAATTTTCCAAGCTTCCCATGTACACTCACCAGTACAGTCTTCCCACGCAAGCAAGAGGTTAAAAACCGAAGCCCACCATGCACCTGATAAAGAAAAAGTTGATGTTGCCCCCTCCTATCCCTCAAATGACTTTGCCAAATCTGTTTCATCCCACATGCATTTGAGAGATGATTGCTCTCATGTTATCAGTGAGATCGGGCCTAAAGGCTCCACATATCTTAAGGAAAATTAAGAGAAATCAAAGGGAGACAATAGCAACAAGTGGAAAATTTCCTCCCAGAGTGGCAAATATGCTTTTTTAGTGTTTTTATTTATTGATTTTTGAGAACATTTGACTTCTGAAGTTTTTGGACAGCACACTATTTTTTGGATATGTTGGATATTATATTTTTTAGATATGGTTTCAAATATCATTTATATTAATTTTCAAATTATGAGAGTGATAATGGGAGACACAAGGAGGAATGTGTTTGATTGATTAACTAGTTGTGTTTATGTTTGTTAAGAAACTAAAGGGAGTCACAAGGGGTTCCGCCTACTAGTTATTATTTATTAAAGACCCTTATTATTATTTTACTAATTTCCTCCTAAACTAAAAGTTGGTTGAGTTTTAGTTAACTTAACTAAAGAGGTAGTTCGACTACTTCAAAAATTTTGATTGCTTAAAGGCAAAAATAAACGGAGGAACAAGAGGAGAATAAAAGGAGAAGATATACTAAGGTCTGCTCTTGAGTTTTATTGAGATAGATCAGATTTCATTCATTCTTTAATTCATTGAAATTCTAATTCTCTTTTATGACAGTTGGGTCCTATTGTAGACATCAAGATTCAAGGCTGAATTACATCATTCAAACACTTGTTTTTCAGAGGTGTTGATCTATCTTTGACAGTCTATGTAGACTTGTCTGTTTGTGAATTAAATTTCATGACTGATAAAGGATATTGTGCAGAGTCGAGTGGGCAGCAATCTATGACAAGTTGATCCATCTTTTAAAGTTTAGTTTTTTACTTTATGTCAGAAGTCCTTTTGTATGGTTTTCATTGGGGACATCTAAGTTTGACTTTGGTTCAAACTTTCTCAGGTAATTTTGTAAAGAGAATGATTATTTTGATAAATTGGAATGAAATAAGCGATTTCTTTATGTCTCATCTGTGTTAATTATTGAGTTGGTATTTTTACTTATGTCTCTACATTTATTTATGCATCTATTATATTCACAAAATTACATAAACATTGATTTTTTCAGCAATCTTTTGATTATGAGAAAATCAGCCTAAGCCCTTGTAACCCATACTTGTGGATTAGGAAACAAATTTTGAGGCTATAAACATAGGGTGATATTCATGTCTATCTTTCTTTAACCAAGCGAGATCTGAAAATGCTTGAGTACGATCATTTCATATATTTTCCTCGACATTTATTTGGCGACCATACTAGGGAGATCTTCCATATCTCTCTGATTGATTTTTATGATTGATTATCATCGAATATATGTATTTTTCTGATATTGATTCTTTGACTGTTTCATTTCTTAATGACTGTACCTATTGCAAGGCAGCCTAATATTGAGCTCAGACTTCAAGATCAGACCAGCATTGCTTTAAACTTTTTTAACACCATTTTAGACATTTCTAATACTCGGGTTGAGCTTAATCATTCATGGGAAACAATTGAACAAGACATAAGTGCCCAAGAACGTTGGGAAGGTAAGAATAGACAACTTAGGAATCGGCCATAACTTTCTTTTTCCTTCATCTTTGATCTTCTTTTCATGTCCTTAGACCCTCATGTTTCTAGGAGAAGAAGAGGCTTATCACCTTAAATTAATCCTATCTCTGAAATAGGAAGAAGGAACTTTGTGTTATCAACCCAACAAAGTCCTCTAAGGAGAACATTTTATGATTCATCCAGTTCGTCTTTCTCTCCCTTACCTATTATCCACAAGATGGCATCTAGTGGTGGCTCTAGTGGCACTGGAGGTGATTCTTCATATCGATCTTCATCTTCGTCAGTGATTGGTAGCTTGTATAGTCACCAAGTCCCTGTCCAATCTACCACAAACCCCACCAAAGGCATTAAAAAGTATGGGATTTTTTAGTTTGAAGAAGATGCTACAACCACACCGTGACATGTTTCCTCTCCTCTTAACCTGACACCTACTACTCGTCCACTTCCTAAATTCAGAGAGAATCTCCCTAGGTTTTCATGGAATAACACTATCACTACAAATGAACACTTGGTTTCATTTTCTAATTCCTGTCACAACATAGGAGCCAATGACAACGATACTTGTATGCGCTTATTTTTCAATTCCCTTGAAGGGAAGGTTGCGGCCAATTTCTTCGATCTCCCTCCTAATATTTTATCTACTTGGGAGGAGTTAGTATATTGGTTCAAATCCACCTATGGAAAATCCAAAATCCTAGCCGAGAAGTTATGGGAATACAATAACATCGCTTATAAGGATGGTGAGACCATCAAGTCCTTCAACTTGTGTTTCACCAAATTATACAATCAAATCCCTGAACTCATTTAACCTCATAACCAATCCGCTTTCGTGCATTATTATAATGCATTTCCTTCCCCCTACCATCGTAGTATTGAGGAAAAGGCCATTGATAACCTCGGTTCCACTCTACATACTTATTTAGAGTATGAAGAACAGCTTGAAAGAACAGGTCTTCTTCAGGAAGATTCAGTTAAATAGACAGACATGTCCACCCTCTTACATCTTTTACAAGACATGAATAATCATATGATAGCGTATGAGCGAAAGGGAAATGTCTCCCCTCTTACCCCTAGAGCTTCATCCTCTTCTACACCCCCCTTTATAAATCCAAATGAAAATAATTTTCATCCTAAAGCTATCATGCCTCGTAGTTGGTGTAACTTTTACGAGGAAAACCATGAGGAAAGTACATGTGAGGTAAAGAAGAGTGACAGAGATAAAATATTTGGTAAGAGACCTGAAACTACCATCGTTGTCCTAGATTTTGCAGAGCCAGAAGATGTCATGATCATCAATACTAGGAATAAATCCTATGCTCCCAAAGGTAAATATGATCCTCCCCGCAATTCTTCTAACTCGAGCTCATCCTCACCAGCTGTTACTGTTCAGGTTCCTAAGGCTCCTGACAGTCAAGGAACTACCTCCCCTCTCCCCTCTTTCAAATACAATATTCTAAATTAGTTGGCCAACATTAAAGCAAATGCAACCCTTTTGGACATGGTTGTCATCCTTGAACAATAGAAGCATCTAAAACAATTCATGGAAGTAAAATCTTCCATTGTAGCCAACCTCTCTGAAGAGGTATATGAAGAGGATTAGTCTATAAATAAAGTAGGTGTACATAACTTTAGACACCCTGTAAAAAATCCCCATTTTTATATTTATGTAAAGATTATGGATAAGATTTCCCATTGTTGCCTCATTGACGGCAGTTCGGGCCCAAGTGTAATGTCGAAGATTAGTATGGAAGAGATAGGCTTGTCTTGTACAAATGAAAACACCAGAAGCATGCTCTCTTATAATATTCTACAACAAACGACGATAGGTGAAATCAACGACGTGACTTTAGTTTTGTGCGTACACCCTGAAATAAGGACAACCCTTAATATTCAAGTAATTGATATGCCAGTAAGTAACTACTCGATCATCTTAGGAATATATTGGAAAGCTTTAATGGGTGGATACCTCTCACTTGACAAGACACACTTATCCATTCTTCAGAATGGTAAAAACATCATAGTCCTTAGAGAGGTAAGAATTTCAACTTACATAGAAAGTGTTCCACAGCCTAATGTGAATTATATCGAAGAGGGCCTAGGGGTGTATTTCATCTTTATCGAGGAGGATAACACTCCCTTGGAACAAATCGACTTAAATGATGATATGTGGCATATGCACTTTGATGGTTCATGCTCCAATGAAAGAAATAGAGTTGGTCTTATCTTGTACTCTCCTTTGGGGAAAATTCATAATTTTTCTTATAGGTTAGAGTTTGTTTGCACAAACAATGTCACTAAATTCGAAGCTTTATTATTAGGCATTGAAAACGCCTATAATATGGGTTGTGGTCACCTTACAGTTTTTGGGGATTCTGATCTTGTTCTGAAACTTGTACATAAGATATACTCTCCTAGAAACAAGTTGATGAAACGCTACACCCAAACTATTTTGGAACTTATCTCGAACCTACTATCTTTCAACATTACTCATGTTAAGAGGGAATTGAACTCAATGGTTGATCAGTTAGTTGTTTTTGCAACCTCTCCTAATCGACAACTTCTGCCACAAAGACCTGATTGTACTTTTCAATCTCTATATCATCTGCATATCCCTCACAATATAGAATCATGGTAGCTCTTCCCTAGTGATGAGAGCATATGTGCTTTTATTCAAAATGAACCTTATAATCCTAAGGAAATTATATGAATGGAAGATAACAAGATTCCTAAGGGATTGACTCCTCTAGAAAGTTCATTTTCATCGAGTGATGTAGGCGACAAAGAGAAACATAAATAATAGGAGTCGAAAAGGAAGGTAGGTAACACCATTTCCTTGAACATTGGAACACCCGAATCCCCAAAGAATGTTAAAATAGGTGCCCAATGTTCTGATGAAGAAAAACTGAATTTTGTCAGACTGCTTGGTGAATTTCAAGATGTTTTTTCTTGGTCTTATGAGGATCTTCGTGGTTTTGATCCTGCTCTTATACAACATGACATTCCTATCAAGGAGGGCATAAAACTAGTTAGGAAAAAACAAAGACCTATCAACCCCGCACTGGAAGCAATTATTCGAAAGGAGTTGGAAAAACTCTTGAAGGTTGGGATTATATTTTCAGTTAAGTATTCAAAATGGGTTTCTAATTTGGTTCCCGTTTGGAAAACAACTGGTCAAATCAGATTATACGTAGATTTTTGTGCATTGAATTGGGCTAGCATAAAAGAACACTTTCCTCTCCCTAACATGAAAATGATTTTGCAGCAAGTTACAGGGTCGTAGATGATATCCTTACTTGACGGTTTCTCTAGTTACAATCAAATCAACATAAAAAGGGAAGATAAATATAAAACCACCTTTATTACTCGTTGGGGAACTTTTGCTTATGAACGTATACCTTTTGGATTATCCAATGCAGGTGCCACTTTTCAAAGAGATATGAAAATAGTTTTTGATGATTTGATTGGAAAGATCATTCAAATCTATCTTGATGACTTAACTGTGTACTCTAAGAACCAATCAGATCATTTTGGTCATCTTAAAAAATTTCTCATGCGATGCTGGAAATTTGGAATTTCTCTAAATCCTTCTAAGTCTATTTTTGGCATTACCAAGGAAAAGCTCCTTGGACACATTGCCTATGATTCAGGAATAAGCATTGATCCTGAAAGGATTGTTTCTATCCTAAATCTGCTTGCTCCCACTTCCAAGAAAGAGGTTCAATATTTTATGGGGGTTCTTATCTTTGTCCGTAGGTTTGTTCCTGATTTTGTTGTAATCGTCAAACCAATTCATAATATTCTTAAGCAATATTGTTCCTTCTCTTGGACAGATGATGTCAAATATGATTTTGTAGGGATCAAGAAAGCAATCAGCTCTGCACCAGTTTTGGCGAAGCCGAATTTTGAAAAATAATTTATGATATATACTAATGCCACAGAGGAAGCAGTTTCTTATATCCTCATGCAACGTGATGACCAAGGTAACAAAAAACCAGTGGCTTACATGAGTCAAATCTTGTCTGATGATAAATTTAAATATTCTTTTATTGAAAAACATGCTTTCGCTCTTGTTAAAGTTGTTGAAAAATTTCGCCACTTCATATTAGGTAAGAATACGTTGGTAAAAGTCCCTTTACCTGCTGTCAAGTTTTTTCTCTCAGAGACTTATCTTTTAGGGAAGCTTTCACATTGTCTTGCCAATATCCAGGAGCATGATTTAACTATCTTGACTTCTACCACCATCAAGGGACATGACTTAGCCCTTCGCTTAGCTCAGCATGTTGAAACTAGTGAAGAAATTAATGAACATGATAGTTCTCTATCAGCACTATTCTACATTGATAATCAGATCCTTCCTGTGTCTGAAAATCCTTGGTATAAGAATTTGGTTTACTATTTGAAAAACCAAAGATGTCCAGATAACTTAGACACTCATCAAAGAAGAAGGCTTCGTCTTGAATCTACTAGATACATCATTATAGGAGACTTCTTGTTTAGAAGATGTGTTGATGTTATGTTGTTTCGCTGTGTAAACAATGAGGAAGCACAAAAACTATTTCTCATGGTTCTTCAAATTCTGTTATTCACGTAGGAGGTCATTGTTTTGCTAAAACCACTGGTTTTAAGATATTTAGAAAAGGATACAATTGGCCTCCAATCTTTCGTGACTCTTATGTTTTTTCAAGATCTTGTGACAAGTTCTAGAAATGTGTTGGGAAACAATGCCTTTCATCCATGTTGTTACAACCTATCCTCCTGGACTTTCCTTTTTCAAAGTGGGGATTGGATTTTATTGGTCCTATTAATCCTCTGTCTTCAGCAGGAAAAATCTTTTTTTTGACAGCCACAGACTATTTTACAAAATGGGTTTAAGTTGTCCCACTTAAACATTCGATAGATGATCAGGTGATTTATTTCCTTGAAAATAACATATTTTATAGATTTGGTCTTCCTTTGGAAATCATTACATGAGAAAATGGTCTCACTTTTATTTCTCCTAAGTTGACACAATTTTTAGTTAAGGTGGGAGTTAAACATTTCACCTCATCAACTTATTATCCCCGTGGAAATGGAAAGGTCGAGTATACTAACAAAAATCTAGTGAGAATCATCAAAAGGCTCATCGAAGATAAGCCTCATCAGTGGCACACTCTCCTCACTTACGCCCTTTGGGTAGATCGAACCACCACCAAGGTGAGCACTAGTTGCACCCCTTTCTAGCTTGTTTATGGCCAAGAAGCCATTTTTTCTACTGAGTTGGAACTTTCCTCCTTAATGTTAATGATACAGGTCGAAGAATTAAATTCTTATGATGTTTCACAAAGGATGAATGCCCTCCTGGATTTATAGGAGCAAAGGATGTTTTCCTTGGGTAATGTAAAAAGGAGACAATAGACTGTTAAGAAGTAATTCAACAAGAGTGTCAAAACTGTCGAATTCAAAGTCAATGAGAAAGTATTGTTGTGGGATTCAACTCATGATAATAGGGGAAGACACTCAAATTTTCAAAAATTATGGATGGGTCCTTTCAAGATCTCTTTTGTCCTAGGTGCAAACTCTTACGTTCTAAATGATTTACAAGAGTGATTGTTTTCCTACAGCACTAACGGTTCTCACTTAAAACACTACGTGGAACCAACTTGAAGAGTTTAACGTTGTTGGATTGTTCTATATTTTAGTTTTCAATTCTTCTTTCATTTTAGTAGTTTTCATTTCTGCTATTTCAATTCTGCTTTTACAATAGTTTTCAATTTTTCTTTCATTTTAGTAGTTTTCCCTTCTGTTGTTTGTATTTTTGTCATTCCATTTATGTTGTTTTCAATTTTGCAGTTTCATTTATGTTATGACATTTCTTGCTTTTGTTCCTTTGATTTCAATTTTTGGTCAAGAATAAAATGTTGGATCATTTCTGCCACAACAACACTCCTGCAAAGTATTGTTAGTCAATAATAATCAAGCTTACACGGTTGTTATGATGTTCCCCCTGAAGGCATCATTGAATTGTAGACTATCACACATTGTTATGTGGCTCGGAGATAGTCATATCACACATTTTATGTTGTTGTTTCAATGTTGTTTACAGGGTCCTATATGGTTGACAATGAATTCATGGTTTCATTTTTGGATAAAGTAACAGGTAGATGATGCATTTTATGGGATGTTTCTGCAATTCAAAGCATTATTTTTATGTTATGATTGGCATATATTTATAATTTATATGTTTAATCATCTCACAAATCACCATGATTTATTAAATGGCCACACATACACAAGAAATATGTTAGTAACGACATAACCAAGACAAAGAAAAGAAACTTATGGAAAAAAAATCCTAAAAAGAAAGGATATATGTTTGAGATATGTTAAGGATTATATGAAAATGAAAAGGAAAAGGATGTTAGTATTAGTCCTAACTATTATGTGGTTTGTTAGTGGCTATGCGATTTTCATTTGAGTTATTTTTGGGTGCATATAATATTGCAAGGCATATGGTATGGCATGAAAACTTGGCAAGGTTAACGTGAATGTTTTGGGTGGCGCATTGGGCAAGGAATAATCATCACAGTTTTTTGGAAATTGATTACATGGTTAATGCATTGGTGATTGTTGGTTGTCTTTTACTTTGGAATTGAATAGGATGGGAGATGGAAGTGACGTGCATTAAATGCACATCACTCCATACTCCCCCCATCAAGTTTTCACCCTAGTATTGTTCTTGTTGCATTTGTTCTGTTGGTGGTTAAGCTCCGCATTTCAATCTTGGAAAGAAAATGCTTGGTCAGCTCTCCCTTTTAAGCTCTATGTTACAGGTATGGCTCTTTTTCACCCCATCCATGAATTACGCTCTATGTATGAATAAACAATGGCTCGGTAATGCTTGGGTTTTTGTTTTCCTGAGAATTTCAACTATGTAAATGCGTGATTTTTCTCTCTAGAATGAATGTGTAATGGTTTGGATTGCAATCAAAAGATTTAGTTTATGTTGAGTTGTGAATTTGTTGGTTGCTCTGTTGGTTAAAATCGTGGTGGGTCTCTGTGGATAATAAGTGGATTGGCCATATATCTCTCTGTGTTTTAATGGTGGAGGGTTTTCGCTCTGTGTATTCTTTCATGTCGTTTCCTCATAGTCATGAGGGTAACCCTATCCAGTCATGTTCAGAATGCCATTTGGTTGTTGTGTATTTTTCATACCAGAGTCATGGTCATGGGCTCAGTGTCTTGGCCCCAAATTATATCGAGAATTGGTCTTAGGGTGGCCACAGTGTTGATATATACCATATGGTTATGGATTAACATGAATTATGCCTCGGTGTTATGCATCCTCACCAATGTTGTTGTCAAATGGTTCAGCTCTTAAGGAAATAAACAGAGGTTATACCTCCATGTGTTCTTGGTAACCGTCATTGTCCATTGGACATTCACCGCTCCTATGAAAATGTAAGCACACTATCTACATCAGTTTTTCTACCCTACCCATCGTTGTTTCCTCTATGGCTAATTGTTGTTCTATTTTCCCAAACCGGGAGTTATAAGGAAACCATGTGGCTTCTACCGTGTTGTATCGAAAGGGTCTTTGCCTCCAGTTGACATGCCTCTAAGGAACTCCAATTCTCTATGCTATTGATGACTGAGCACGCTCTTGATTGTCTCCTTGTATTTGTTGTGACAGAGCCCAATTTAAATCTCCAACTGTTCTTGCTCCTATTGGTCATCTTTTTGGTTGTCAAGGATTTGTTATCAAGTGGAGTGGTTAGAGAATGTTTCGTCGAGTCCCTATCTCATATTCCTATGATGAAATTGGTTGAAAATTTGTGATTGGGAATGAGTAATAATATGCAGTCAAGGGTTGCCTCTTTTTTGTTGTACTCCCGATCACCGTATTCTTACAACATTGTCTTGATTGCAAATTGGAGATTCTTGTGTGTTTTACTAGGCCCAATCAGGGTTATAAATAGTTATGGAAATGGTGACTATGTGTATTTCGTTATTCTCATTGTGTGTCTATTATGGAATCATCGTGCATATTGTAAATAATTGCATCGACAATGATGAAGCTTGGGTTTTATATTGACTGTGGTTTCGTTGCAAAAACTTATTGGTTGATATGATGAAGAGTGTATGTAATCGGGCATGTTCTAGAACTTTGTTTGATTTGGAAGGGACCTGTGCATATATTTTAAATCGGCTGATCATGAATTGATAGAAAAGGTATGATATTTTTATAGTGATGCTTATGGGATAGAGGTGGATCAATGTTGTTGTGTGTTTTCTTTTAATTCTTAAAAGGAAAAAAAAAAAATTAAAGACCAAGCATTTTCTTAACAAGATTGTTGAAAGTTGTTTTGATTATGAGTATGATTGTAGACTGGTCTAATTGAGAAGTTTTGAGGAATTTAAATGTTGAACACTGAACAGTTTTGGTGCATAGTAATTATTGAATTGGTGTTGGTATTTTTTGTATTGAGTACAGAGTTATGTTTATTGTTGCTTGATTGGTTTTATGAACAATATTCGTTATTTCCCTACCATTCTCTCACTTTTCCACACATTACAAGTCCCCTCACCTTCCCAGATTCACTATTCACTCCCTGTTCTTAAAATTAAATTATAGTTAAATGAAAACTATGTATTATAACAGTTGAAGGATGGCACGGGGATGAGTTACAGTTGATATGTTTTTTTATCACAATATAGTTGATTGTTTGATGATTTTTTGAGAAGTAATCATGATCTACCCCCCTTAATTTTACCACTTATCGTTCAATACAATCCCTCATATATCCCAGAACCCTTATTCACCCCCTACTCATTGAAAAGTATTAAATGATTTTTATGGATTGGATTGCATGAGTCTAATGTGTTGTTGAGTGAAACTTTGTTTCATATTTAAACAAATGTCATGTATTTTTTGTTGAAGAAACTAGTTGCTAATAAATAATGCATACATGAATGAGTTTCTTCAACAGAGGTATCCATGGTTGGGGTAACAGGGGAGGAGGAAATTGGAACAGGAGCCCTAGAAATCCAAGGTTTTCTATACATTTTGATGTAGACTCACAAGATTTGAAACAGTTATTTCAGGCTGGATTTTTTAACTGGATTGGATAAGGAGTAGTCCAAACTAGGCCATAAAGGCGTCCTTTCCAAGCCCATGTCCCTGGTATCCCAGTTCCCTCTTATGTCTCGTTACAACCTGAAGTCTCTGGAAATGATGGATGGCAAGAGATTGTCCCTTCGACAGTCCCCCAACATCATGGCTGGCCCAATTTTCCTCTACCTTCTCCTCCTCCACCGGTTAAACCAATTGTCCAAGCTACCCCTATACACTCACCAGTACAGTCTTCCCATGAAAGAAAGAGGTTAAAAACCGAATCCCATCATGCACCTAATAAATGAAAAGTCGTTGTTGCCCCCTCCTCTTCCTCAAATGACTCTGCCAAATCTGTTTCATCCTACATGCATTTGAGAGATGATTGTTCTCATGTTATCAGTGAGATCATGCCTAAAGGCTCCACACAGCTTAGGGAAAATTCATAGAAATCAAAGGGAGACAATAGCAACAAGGGGAAAATTGCCTCCCATAGTGGAAAATATGGTTTTTGAGTGTTTTTGTTTATTGATTGTTGAGAACAGTTGACTTCTAAAGTTTTTGGAGAGCATGCTATTTTTTAGATATGTTGGATATTAAATTTTTTGGATATGGTTTCAAATATCATTGATATTAATTTTCAAATTATGAGAGTGATGATGGGAGCCACAAGGAGGGATGTGTTTTATTGATTAACTAGTTGTGTTTATGTTTGTTAAGAAACTAAAGGGAGTCACAAGGGGTCCCACCTACTAGTTATTATTTATTAAAGACCCTTGTTATTATTTTACTAATTTTCCCCCTAAACTAAAAGTTGGTTGAGTTTTAGTTAACTTAACTAAAGAGGTAGTTCTACTACTTCAACTAATTTTGATTGCTTAAAGGCAAAAAGAAACGGAGGAACAAGAGGAGAATAGAAGGAGAAGATATACTAAGGTCTGCTCTTGAGTTTTATTGAGATAGTTCAGTTTTCATTCATTCTTTAATTCATTGAAAGCCTAATTCTCTTTTATGACATCAATGTCCTATTGTAGACAACAATATTCAAGGTTGAATTACATCATTCAGACACTTCTTTTTCAAAGGTGTTGATCTATCTTTGATAGTTTGTGTAGACTTGTCTGTTTGTCAATTAAATATCATGACTGATAAAGGATATTGTGCAAAGTTGAGTGGGCAGAAATATGTAGCAAGTTGATCCAGCTTTTAAAGTTCATATTTTTACTTTCTATCGGAAGTCCTTTTGTATGGTTTTCATCGGGGACATATAAGTTTGAGTTTGGTCCAAACTTCCTCAGGGAATTTTGTAAAGAGAACGATTCTTTTGATAAATTGGAATGAAATAAGCGATTTCTTTATGTCTCATCTGTGTTAATTATTGACTTGGTATATTTACTTATGTCTCTACATTTATTTTTTCATTTGTTATATTCAGAAAATTACATAAACATTTATTTTTTCAGCAATCTTTTAATTATAAGAAAATCAGCCTAAGCCCTTGTAACCAATACTTGTGGATTAGGAAACAAATTTTGAGGCTATAAACATAGGGTGATATTCATGTCTATATTTCTTTAGACAAGAGAGATTTGAAAATTCTTGAGTAAGATCATTTCATATCTTTTCCTCAAAAAACCTCATCAATGAACTTGGAAGTAATTGCAAATCTGATTTTACACTGTCGAGTTACTTGCAATTTAGTATCTTCACACACCCAATGTAATGGATATGTTTTCACATGAGGTGTAGTATTTAAACCCAACTTATTAACAATCTATTCATATATTAAATCAACTTGAGATCCACTATCAAACAAAGTATCTATCTTTGTATGATTCACTATGACCCTTACATGGAAAAGTTCACTTCGTTTCTTTTGATTAGGAACACTTTCCAATTTAGTAGATTGAACTGAATAAATAGAAATAGCAGTAGATATACCTTTACTTCCCATTGATGTAATTTTAGTTTCATCTCCTGAATATGATCCCAGATCTTGTTGAGTTGTTGCAACAATATTTTGTTTCCCCTTATCCCGAGACTTCTTTGGTCACAACTCTGGATGCAACTTCCAACACATTGTCTCCTCATGTCCTTTCGTCTTACAGTGAGAACATGTAGGCTTCTCTTCAAATTTATTTACTGTAGATGACTTCTTACTATTCCATTTTCCCTTCGACTTTTTCTTGAATTTGTGTGGCTTCTTATATTCAAACACATGTTTTCCCTTGCTACCCTCCAGATGAGTAGCTTGTACTGACACTTTGTCAATATTAGTAGGATTAAACATCAATATAGTATGTCGAATATATGAATGCATACCAACAATGTATTTCATAAGAGTATCACGAGTATATAATGGAATTCACAAAGATAATGCTTTCTTCTTAAATTCTTGTGTATATACTTGAACATTTTCCCCTTTTCCTTGTCTTAGATGTTTCCAATCTATTATTTTCATTTTCATATAAGATAATGGATAATTGTTTTTCTTAATGCAATAGTAAATTCATCCCAAGAATAAATTACTTTACCCTATTGGATGAGATCAAATTGTGTCCTACTCTCCCACCTTATCAAGGTTATTATGCCTAGAAGAAGAGTATCCAAATGTATCTTTGTAGCATCATCCATCATTTTTTGTACCCTACAATACAATTCAATTTGTTTGACCAAATTGTCCAACTTATCTGCATTCAATTCTCCATCATAAATCAACAAATCAATTTTATGTCTAACTTTAATAAAGGTAAATCATGAGGACGAGAATACTTCTTAAAATATTTCTTCTTAAGAGAAGAATTTTCACTCTCATCAGAAGAAAATGATGATGATAATGATTATGATGGGGATAAAGAAGGATCAAGAAAATGATGATGATAATGATTTTCACCTCCTCCTCCACCTTCAACTTTTACTAATGTTTCAAATCCTCCTTGAGCCTTACAGTGTAGTTCTTCCACCATATTTTTCATCTTGAGAAATGCCATTGTCAAAGCCTTGAAGCTCATTATAGGACCTTCTCCTCCTTCAGATGCCATTCCTCTTTTATGAAATTCTGTTTGAATTTTTGGGTTGAAGTCTTCTAGAGGGCCCTCACCTAGCTTGGATTTGTACCTCATAAGAATTCACTTGCAAACATTTGTCAAAACCTATTATGATATCAACTTGATCAGAACATCCTTAGATGTTAATTTATTTCTTAAGTACACATAAAAATCCAACTTGATTTGAAAAATATGATCGTCTTGACTTTTTACAAAACATTATGAATTCACTTACTTATCCAAAACCTCATTAATGTTGAATAATTTGCAAGAAACTAAGTGAAATAGAAACAACAAGAACAAGGAACATTGCACAAGTTGTTAACAGAGTTCACCCATATTGGGCTACGTCTCTGAGTTCGCTTCCAAATGAGAGACAACTCTATTAATGCTCAAATGCTTTATACAATAATGACGCTAGCTTGTGTTATTACAATGACCTTATTATATGATGATCAAACTCAGAAATAAAGGGAACCATTGAATTCCTCTCGAAATATTGATAAAAATGAGTATAAACACCCTATACTTTCCTCAAGGAATTATATTGCACATAAAACAATGCACTAGAAAAATTTTAGTACCCTTGGGCACAAATTTCGATGCATACACCTCTACAACTTGGCACGCCTTTCCATTTCTCCAACACAAATCATGTGTGTGGTAAATTGGTATGGGTGTTGATTTAAATAAGGGAGGTCATGGAGTTGAACCCCACCTGACCCTCCTATACACCCGGATTGGCACAGTTTATGAACTTAAATTTGATTCCATTGGTGGGGTTTAACAACCAATATACATGGCATGTTGGTTAAGTGGTTGGGTCTTCATCCTTGAGGTCATGGGTTCGACCTTGAATGACGTCCATTTGTGGTTTATTATGTTTAATGCCTTTAAATATATAACCTTCACATACATGTAACAAGTGTCTTGGTATCCCGATTGTTTTGGGATTGTAGTTAAGTCGTTGATCTGACTGCCAGAGGTTACTGGTTGAAATCTTTGAGCCCCAAAAAATTTTGATACTATTAACCAATATTGGCCAATCAGAGAGTGCCACATGGCTCTCTTTGATTGGTCCATGCCACCTCAACCATATACCTATCACCATGCCACATCATTTGTATGATGCCACCTGTCATCTGCCACAACATTGTATGATCTACCACGTGTCACCCTTTCAGTGGTGCCATGTGGACTATACGGTTTCCATGTCATCGTACACATGACACGTGGCACATTTTTATTAGTCAAATTGGGTGTCAATTTTTCCATTTATGGGTGACATGTGGCACTCTGTTGTGATACCACATCACCATGCTGACATCATCATGATGTTATCTTATTCTAAATCATATGTACAGATGACCACGTGTCATCTTGTGGGCTTTCCATGTGGCATCCCCATTTTTCCTTTCCCTATTTTGCCAAAACTTTGAAAAGCCATAAATTTCACATACAACATGTGTTTGATGTTGGACAATTGGTTTCCATTGATGTCATCCCTTGGATATTGATCTTGTAGATTGATGTCAACCCTTAGAGATTGATGTCAAACCTTGAAGCAAGTCCAATAGCAAATTTTGGTAGCCCCAGAGGTGTGGTTAAGGAACCCGAGTTTGTATGATGAATAAATACATGAAAATCAATTAACTTGCAGGTAATATTATCATAGATGGGTAGTACACGTCGTGTTGTTTCTGGTGATATTTGGTACGTCACATGGTTCCTCACGGTTGAGGAGATATGGCTTTGTGAAGTTGGAGGACCATCATGAGTCATCTAGAAGCCCCTGGAAGGTCAAAAAGACGTCAATTATTCTAGAAGATCCTAGAAAGTCATCAAGAAGGTTACTAGTCAAAGTGGTTGTAACTAGGATTTAATCATGGGTAAAGTTGTTGAAATAAGAAAATAATTAAAAAGACATTAGTTGCATTAAGAAGTTATGAGTTTACTAATTATGGGTAAAGTAGTTGCAACAAGAAAGTGGGTTAGCCCTAGAAGAGGGAAGATGGGTAAAATTGTTAGAAGATGGCCCCTAAAGGAAGCCACTTGGGAAAGTATAAATAAGAGAGAAAGAGTCTCCCATTAGCACCTATTGAGCTTATTGAACATATATCTTGTGAAAGGTTTATTTTAGGTACTCATTGACATATTTGAAGTTGCACAAGTTTGAGGAAGCAAAAGAAGAGTGACGACAAAGTTTTGTAGTTGTAGTAGAGAGCGAGAAAAATGTCAAAAAACCTTGATTAGGGTCATCCCCATGGGTCAGATAGTAAATGTACCGCGAGGCATACCTATGGGTTGCCTATAGCCTGTCACACGAGGCCCTACTAGACAACCGCTTTCGTCACGTGAGGCAATGTTAGATCTGAGGAATGAACTATGGTTAAGGTTAAAGAAACTAAGGAGAAGCTACATGCAAGGGTAACAGTGTTCAGGTACAACAGAGTTATCTACATAAATAAAAGGGTACGTGATATGCTTGTATTGAAGTTGGTCTTTTGGTGATTGCTTGGGATATGGAAATGGGAGATTGAGCATTTCCCCTTGAGGAACTATTGGATTTATGGTATATGCTACATGAGGAAGATCTACAAAGGTACATTGCTGGTACTCTTGTTTTTTTTTGTTGACACACTTTATTAGGTATATTTTTGAGTCATATCTTATATCCATTGGTACATATTTGAGGGTTTTGGGTTAAGGTATGTTGTTGAAGTTACTAGTATAGATCGAGGTTTCATAACAGTGACGGTTTGATGCATGGTTGATGTGAGTTTTCACTATACATGGTTTATGGATGTTTGTATATGTATGGCACATGATTAGGAGACATAGTTGTACATGGTTTGAACTATATACTTGTGACAACTGGTATGAGATCTATGTGATTAGATCTGATTGGTTGTTGAGATTAATGTGATAGGTTGTTGGTACATGTTGTGATAGGTTGTTGATGTATGTGGTTGATGTGCATGGTTGGCACATGGTATGGTACAGTATTGATACTTGGTATAGTTTATGCACTTGTTATGGTACATGTTTGACGATATAGGTTGTGGTACAGGTTGATGCATGGTACAGGTTGGTACTTGGTTGAGACACATACCTTGTGATGGTATGTGGTGTTCTTGGTACATGCTTGGTAGAGGCATGTGGTGGTGATGTTGGTAATATGGTTTGAGATATCGTATTGGTGATCTTGGCATAAGTTGCATGCGGTTGAGTGGATCTAGTTTCGTGGATGAGACAATGACAGTGATAGTGACAGATTGGATACAGTGACAGGTTGAAAGTGATAGAGTGACAGTGGAAGTATCAGTTATTTGGAACTTATATTTCAGGGCAGCAGGACGGGGCAAGGAAAGGGGGGTGTATCCTCCTTCCAGTTGGTGATGAAGAATCATGGAGTTGGATCTTCCCTCAAGTTGGAGCCTAATAACTAGGTGGTTGTAACCACCTTCCGGTTGGAGTCGGAGAACCCAGGGGGTTGTAGCCTCCTTCTGGTTGGAGCTATATAATTTAGGGAGTTGGAGCTTCCTTCAGGTTGGAGCTTGAGAATAGGGGTTTGGAGCCTCCTTCCAGTTGTAGCTATAGAATTGGAAGTTGGTGCTTCCTTGAATGTAATTCTTCTGACATATAAGAAAAACATTTTGTGGTTTTCTCTCACATTGGCTTTCCACGTAAACTTTTGGTGTACTGTGTACTTGATGTGATGTTGTTGATTTTATGATAATTATGATTATATTCCTATGAAATATTGAATGCATTCATAGATACTACATTTATAATGAACTGATGAACTGATGAACATTGTTGAATAAATTAAAATAGTATAGATTGTGGTTAAAAGTGGAATAAAGTGTGAATATTGATTCACACCCCCCCCCCTCTCAGTATTCCAACAATTGGTATTAGAGTAGGTCCTTAAAATGGATTCTAGAGTATAAGGATGAAAACATTTTTATAGGCACATCGATTTGATGTATGGTGAGCAGTAGTAGACAGATACAAAGCACCAACCACTCCCCCAACAAACAAGGATGGAAAGAAACTCAAAGAAAAAAAATTCAAAGCATAAAGGTATTATTTTGAATTGTATTTCTAATTCAGTATTTGTTAATGTTATGCATTGTGATTCTGAAAAATATCTCTGGGATAAGCTTCAAAATATTTATGACGGAGATGTCAAATTCAAGGGAGCCAAACTCCAAATCTTTAGAGCTAAGTTCGAACAATTGAAAATGAAGGAATACGAAGACATTACAACATAATTTTTGTGAGTTGATGAAGTAGTTGATATTATTAAAGGTATGGGAGAAGAGATGAAGGAACAAATCATTTTTCAAAAGGTATTAAGGTCTCTACCTATGAGATTTGATCCAAATATTTCATCCCTACAAGAAATAACATACCTAGATAGTTTGAGCATGGATGAGCTACATGAGATACTCACCACCTATGAAATGAGAACATAATAGGAGAATCCAGTCACAAAAGAAGAAACATTCAAAGTAACCAAAAAGCCAAAGAAAAAGAAAAAGAAAAAACCAAAGTCAGATTGTAGTTTCAACGATGATTCAGAGGAAGATGAAGAAATGGAAAACTTTGTAAGAAAGTTGCAAAGAGGAATTGGTAAATACAAAGGTATGCTTAAATCGAAATGTTTTAATTGTGGTAAAATTGGCCATTTTTCAAATAAGTGTCCTTATACTAAGAAGTCAGATAGTGATGAAGAGGAAGATCCCAATAAAGTAAATAAATATCAAAAGAGAAATACGAAAAGTCTTCAAAAAAATTATCTACTCAAGAGAAGACAGTTCTTCATCTGACGAGGATCATGAAAATTAAAGTGACTCATAGAGAGTACTCTTTATGGCCATGGAAAATAAGAAAAAACAACGAATAAGGTTAAGTGGATCTTGACATAATTAATCAGTGCTTTAACTGAGATGAAGAAATAAAGGAAGAAAAACAAATCATTCAAAGAAGAAAACATCTATTTGAAAACCCAACTTGAAGAAGGAAAGAGAAAGGAAGAAGTAATGCATATCCAGATGATAAAGAAAGAAAAAGAGTTTGAGAAGATTGAAAAGGAAACCATGACATTGAAATTTGAATTCAACAAGCTCAACAAGAACTTGAAAAGTTCTCAAGTATTAGAAAAAATTCTCAATGGTCAAATGCCATACAGTGAGAAATCTAGAATAGGTTAGAAAAATGTTCATTTAGAGGAAGTCTCAAGCTCCATGACAATGGCAACAAAACAAACAAGTTATGTAGAAGTTATCAAAGGAAGGAATCATGGTCAAGAAGAATCATAAAGGAATGAATACAAAAGAACTTCTACATTCAGGAAGGATTTCAAAATGACTACACCACAAAGAAGATATTTTTCTCCCAGGTATGCAAATTTATTTTATGGTCATTGTTTTAATTGTACTAACATTGGACACAAAGTTGTAGATTGCAGGGATTATGAAAGAAATGATCAGGAAAGAAATGCTTATGTGGCCCCACAAAAGATTGAATGTTAAAAATTCCACAACTATGGACACACATCTTGAAATTGTAGAAATGTGATAAATCCTCCCATGAAAGAAAATACTAATGAAAGATACAAGAAGGCTTGGAGAAGAAGTGAAAAAGAAGAAGAGAAAGTAAATGAGGAACAAGTCCAAGGGATCGTACTTACAATATTTGTAGCAACACAACATCATGATGAATTTATAGGCAAAGATGAAAGTGTCAGAATTGAGGTAGAGTATGAAGAAGAAGATGTCAAAACTCAGTATGATGACAAAATTCAGAAAGAGAATGAAAAGGAAGATGTCTCCACAGACAAAGAGGAAGATTACTCTGCATCAGAGCATGTATTATTCTAAGCGATCTGACTTGGAGACTCCTAGTAAATATGAATGTTGAAGAAGGGAAGTCGGTGTAGTAGCTACCTATACTGAATAAACAACCTATACTAAAGATATATCTACATGAATACAATCATAAACAAGAGAAGAAACAGAAGGAAAATCTTCAAGGAAAGTTTCTACTCCAAAGAGGACAGTTTCTCATCAGACGAGGATAATGATAGTGACAATGATTCAAAAAGAGTACTCTTCATGGAAGTAGAAGATGATTTTGAAGAAGAAAGTGAAGTTGATCTCATAGCAGAGATAATAAATGAAGGACCAGATATTGTCACTGAGAGGAGGGGGGTGAATCAGTGACACAATAATTTTGTCAATTTTTCTTTTGTTAATGCAATCAAAATTTTAACACAATATTTTATCATAGAACCCAATTGGAAAAACCACAAACACTTTTCTATTGACTGCAAAATTGTGTTTTACAAGTTACATAGAAGGAAGATGTTATTCCTCTTATATCAGCACCCACTGATCAGGATGCACCCACACCCCTGTTTACCAGCTCCAACTGGTAGGAGGGTTCAGCCCCCTATTTAGTCAACTACAACTGACAAGGAAGCACTTACTCCCCTGCAGGCTCCAACCTGCCCTTGCACCTCCTTGCCTTCCTTAATTTATGAATATAGAATACTTTTGTATTATATCTTGATTGCTCCTCTCTTTGCTTATGTCATTTGATCTTCAATGTATCTTCTACAGTCATACATTCTACTTCAATTCTCAACCCTCTTATATATATGCCTTCATCATAAATCTTCATGGGAATTCACACCCTTTCAAGAATCATCACACCTCTTTGTCTATTACATAATCATTGTTTTACATAAAACAGTCATGTTTTTTATAAACAACACAGCTCTTCAATATTTATCTTAGCTTTTGATGTCTTCTTTAATTCATAATAAAATTCTTCTTTGAACTAATATTCACAGACTTTGATCAACAATTATTTATTGAGATAATATTTTCCATGAATTTTTATTCATCAACCCAAAGCATCCATCGAAAAAATGTGGCTTTATTTTACTCATTGTCTTTTGTATTTCTGCAGCGTTTTATTAAATTTTGTGATCATCTGGATATGGCAGCATGTAGATATTTTGGCAGTTATGATGGAGTTTTAATACCCTCTATTATCTTCTTTGTTTGATCCTCGGACGTATTGACTTTGTCATTATTAGAACTCTCTACATTTACAGTGGTCTGAATGTTGTGCAGGGTTTTACTAAAATTGGCGAACCTCCAGTTTTAGTATTACGCTCAATCTCCCGACAGAGTGATGATCTTGACATTCAACTAGTAGTGGGCTTGGCTATCCTCCAAATTGGAATTCCACTAATTTCTTCGACAATTTTGGCGGTTTCATTGTTCGTTTCCACCCACCAAAACGACCCTTAATCCCATAGTCACCCATATGACCGACATGCAATATGTGTGTGTGTGTGTGTGTGTGTGTGTGTGTGTGTGTGTGTGTGTGTGTGTTTCCAATGAACGGTCGAGATCCTTCGTCATAAGATCGACAGTCATTGTCACTTTGACCAAAAGGTAGGGGGCATGACAGGTCGTCTTGGGCTCCAAGCTGGTGATCTTCTTTGTAAATTCCAATAACCTAGAGTCCCAGCCATACCCTTGCACTACGCATCAAATAGTCATAGTGAGGGCTATGGTTATAAACCAATATAAAACTTTATGCACTACGAATGTGGGATTAATCCAATTGAATTAGTTAATCAGCACTGTCGATCACATGATCGGACAATTGTTGAGTCTTTATGCAACATTGTCATTCTTACTCCTCTCATTCACAGGAAGGTAAATTTAATGGCATGCCATATGGGTGCACTTGCATTCCCTGAGTCATCATTTACTGTTGTTGATGGGAAAGTGTACTAGAGGCCGCACTGGATTGTCCATCTGTTGACGGGCAAAATTGACCATCCGTCAACTAGAAGAGCGAGTCCGGTCCGGGGTTGTCTAAATAACCCAAGCCATTTGGTGTAACTCGTTCTGACGGGTTTAATGGCTCTGTTAGCCAATCTAAGAATCCTAAAAGAAACAAATAAAAGAGAGAAATAACTAACTAATTACTAAACACACTATATATATGTACATATGTTCTAATGTAACTATAGTAGTTGTATTTAAATAGAAGATATACAAGTCTCGTTTATTTACATGATTTACAAGATGCAAGTTTTAATCGAAACTTACGAAAGTCGATGTGAAAAATGATTTCTTCTAGGAAGCAGATAAAGAAAGCACATAAAAATATTTATTGTTTTTCTTTTATAAATTTAAAGAATCTTGCGAAAAATTTAATGAAACATGAACATGTGGATAGTCAAATATGAACCATACATTCATTGTTTCATTCATAAACAACTAAACTAAATAACACACATAATAACATGTCGCTAATCAACGAAACTAGTATTTATCTTTCTGTGTTGTATGAGCTCCTGCATGTACTGTTGTTAAAGGAAACCTATAATAGAACAGTACTAGCACTTCCAGAATACATTCAAAGAAGTATTTGATATTGGAGTAAATTAAAAACAACAGGAAGACAACTAATTAAAAATTGTGTGATCTTAAGATAACCAATATTTAAGAACGAAAGAAAATTCAATTATGGGTATTGATATTATCCATCATTTAACATTAGAAATAAATTCCATAATAATCAAATGATTGATTGATCACACATAAAAAAATGGAATAAGAAATTATGGGCAACATATAACATTTAACAGTATGAAAACACCATATGATTGGCAAGCTAAAGTTAAAATCAGCCGTTATAACATTTTCATAATATACCAATAATGAAAGAATGAAATGGAATAAGTATCACACAGGTCTAAAGCCAAAGATGAATTACTTTCCCATATTCTTTCTCAAAATCACATGCCCATATTGTAGTCCTGGAAGAATTGTTTTGGATAATAAATTCTTAAAGATTGGAAAAATTAATATATAAATAATAATAATTAATCATGTATTGATAAAAAAAGACTAAATCTATTTAAATCAATGCATAATCAATTATTGAAAGAATATAAAGATATTATATGAAAATAAAACCATTTTACTTACATGACAAAAGCCATTAAGCAACCTGGAATTCCATATTCTTCTTTAAAAATACTCGTCCATTTTCCCAAAGCTTCCAACCATCCATTACTCCATTTGAAAAGAAATAAAAAAAATTTACAAAAGAAATAATATACAAAAGAGAAAGGATTAAAATCCTCCTCTCCAATTCTTGAATCTCCATGGCTCTGATCTATCTCATATATTTATAAAATGAATGAACAGTCTGGGCGTCACTATTAATTTCCACCACCTGAAATTTGCCTCTAAAAGAGACCCAAATATTCTCAAATCGTGCATTTTTTTGGGAAAATCTCTTACCGGAAGGTAAATGGGTCCATTTTGGTTCTGGGTTTTCAACCGTTTCTCCAAATTCCTCACGGTTTGGCTGCAATCTGTCCTGCAAAATCGTGTATTTGATCTTGACGTTGTTCCAAATTTTATCTGTTGTTGCTCATAAAATTATTTGTATAAATCCAAAATTATTTTTGGATCAATCATCTTGAACATATTTGGATAATAAAATCAAGCCATGATCAGATCCATATCAAATATTTGATAATAGAAACCTATGAAACAAAAAGAAACCTAAAAATTGTGAATAAAACAAAATCTAGAAAAATCAAAAATGAATTTAAACTAACTATAACTTATAAACAAACATTATTTATAATTTGTTTTCAAATA
>ML787917.1:159835-177089 GCA_009831015.1 Picea engelmannii | reverse complement strand
TTACTATTTAAATCCTTTAAGAAAATGTCAACTTTACTTTTTTCAAAGCGCAAATTCCTTTGATTATCAGAATTCTCTTCAATGGTGCTCCTATGCATGGAAAATTTTAGAGTTAGGGTTAAAGGTTTATGATCAGAGTTAGGTTCATGGTCATTTAAAATGTCAAAAGTTGTTATTCGGTTGGAAACGGGGATATCAGATATCACATAATCTACAACACTACTACCTAGCCCATGAATATAGGTCATTTGGTTGGAGTTTGGCCACTTCATTACTACATTGCAAATTATTAGGTCTTGAGAGATGCAAAGCTTGACCAACTCAGTACCAAACAAATTCTCAATTAGGTCTTCAGAGCTTCTTTTGTAGCTATTAGATAAAACAAGGTCTTCATCTAGCCATAAAGGATTATGGTTGGAGTCATCACTTAAAAGAGTAGCTTGTTTAGTTGCAGTCCTAGCATTAAAGTCTCCTAGCAGGAGGATATTACCTTCATTTTTCAAATTATAAATATCTTGTTCTAAATTATTATAGGGACAATTTTTATCTAGATTATTTTTCTTATAAAAAGTAGAATTAATAGGTGCAAAATAACAAATTGCTATATATAAAAAGTTAATGGCATGCCATATGGGTTCATTTGTATTCCTTGAGTCAGCATCCACTGTTGTTGATGGGAAAGTGCACTAGAGGTTGCACCAGACTGTCCATCTTGGGAAATACCATAAAATTGAGAGTTCATTGACCCCATGGCTGGAATTCTTTGCAAGTTTCTCACATGCATATTTTGAGAGGTTAGAAACTGATGTTGTGATGGAGACTGTGACCTCAACGTAAGTGATAGAACCAATCTATTCATCAGTTGGAATTGTCTCTGCCTCTACCTGCGAGCGATCCAAAGATTTCACGAAGAGGAAAATAAGTATTGGGAACCACCATGTTTGCGCAAGGATTCGACTTTTGTTGGACGGAACTAAATTGATAGCCTCAATGTAGAATCAATCTTAGGAGGCTTATCATAGGAATTAAGCATCGAAAACCAGCCCTCGATCTTGTCGTCATTTGAAACTTTCTGCACATGGATCACCACAGTTCCTATGAGCTCAGCTCCAAAAACATCATCATCCTTAACAGTGAACTCCACATCATATTTACAAGTATTCCCATATTCAATGGACATTTCTCATTTGTGTTAAAAGATTTACTCTCATTGTCTTTCACTCCCTTGAGATTTTTCAGACAGGTCACAGAAGTTTTACACTAAAGCAAGGATGAGGGCTTCCTATACTAGAGAAGCTTCCAATCTTCATCCTACTCTGAAAAAAGATTCACTCACCTCCCAAGTCCTGAAGTATTAGTTCAAACCATGTAAATATCCCCTCCTCATAGTCACTTTTTCATTGTCAGGGAAATTCCTCTCATCATCATGGTTGTTACTGCATATTAGCAAGTCAAGTTATAATTTCCATGTGATCATTTGTATCATCATCCTTTTCAAACTGAATAGGATTCATGCAAAAACCTGAAGGCAGATTGTATCTCCACTTTCCAATGTGGTGATCAGTTTATCAATGAGTGTAATATCATCATCACAAGATGTAGAAGGATTCACATTTTCCAAGATTGACATCCATCTCTTCAAATAGTTTTTGCACTTGTTGTTCATGTTCTTTTTTTTTAAGGCTTTAAGATTCTCTCCAATCCATGCATGAAAGTTAGGAACAAGTGCAATCCCTATTTTCCAAGATTGACATCCATCTCTTCTAACAGTTTTTGCACATGTTGTTCATGTTATTTTTTTTTAAGGCTTTAAGCTTCTCACCAATCCATGCATGCAAGTTAGGAACAAGTACATCAAACTTCCCTATATTTGTTGCACAAACTACCACTGTGATTCCTTCCCTTGAGTTCCCCATGTATGTGTCTGATTACACTCACACTCTTCTACATTGTAATCGTGTGGATGGTGTGATTTGATAGTTTCAACATATTTTGCTTTGTCCATGAATACCATAAAAGTATCTCTTCCTGTTGACACTACTATTGGCAGGGCTTGTTGCACCAGGCACTGATAAATCCTCTGAACTTTAGAACTTGTCATTCTCATCATCAAAGACCTTATAGTAACAGAGTGTCTTATAACCATCACACATACATAATGCACATTGTTATTTGTCAATGCCAACCAATAGCAGTGTCTCTCATCTATTTGACATCAGTGCCAATGCCATCAATGCCAACTTGTATTGCCATATTGCCAACAATAAATGCATTACAAGAAATTAGGAAAGAAAGAAATAAAAACAAGTCACTCAAGGCAAAGTTAAACATGAAAGAGGGATCTCCTAATTCCAACTCTAAAGAAATCGAGCAGGTGATCACGAGTCTAGATATTCAAATAGAAGAAGACAAAAGAATTAAGGAAGTACTTAGAAGTACTTAGAAGCAGAGAAAGAGGAAGATGACCAGCAAAATATCCATATATCTCCCAAAACTCCTAGCCGGTGAGTGTAGAAAAATCATCCACCTGAACAGATGATTGGGAATAAATATGTAGGAGTTGAAACCCAAAGAAAATTACACTCACAAAAACAAATACATCTAGCACTATTGTCCACATTTGAACCTAGCGGTTTTGAAGAAACCAACATTGATGAACATTGGATCCAAGGTGTGGAACAAGAATTGGATCATATAGAGAAGAATGAAACATGGGAAATTGTTCCAAGGCCTAAGAATAAGAACGTGACTGGCACAAAATGGGTATTCAGAAAAAATTTGAACAAGGATGGACAGGTAACCAGGAATAAATCAAGGTTAGTATGCAAGGGATAATCTCAGGTTGAAGGAATATATTTTGAATAAACTTATGCCCCAATTTCCATAATGGAAGCAGACAGATTGATCTTAGCTTATGCATGTTCTAAGAAAATCAAAGTATATTAGATGGATGTAAAATCATCCTTCCTAAATGGAGAAATAGAAGAATAATTCTAAATCGAACAGCCAAAAGGGTGTCTACTGTCAGAAAAGGAAGATTATGTTTGCAGATTGAAGAAGGCATTGTATTGACTCAAACAAGCCCCAAGAGCATAGTATTCAATATTGGACGATTATATAAAATAGCAAGGGTTCAGGAAATGAAATGCAGACAACAATCTCTACATAAGGGTAAATCAAGATAGTATATTGATAATTGAATTTTATGTTGATGACATTATTTTTGGAAGTGATGATGACAAGATGAGTCAAAAATTTGCTAAGGACATGCAGAATGAATTTGAAATGTCATTACTTGGTGAGTTGTATTTATTTTTGGGACTCTACATATGTCAGCAAGATAAAGGTATTTTCATCTCCCAAACCAAGTATATAAAAGAAATGCTAAAGAGTTTTGGAATGGTATATTGCAATCATGTAAGTACTCCCATTCAGACTAGTTGCAAATTGAGCAAAGATGATAAATCCAACGATGCAAATCAGAGACTCTACAGATCGATGATTGGAAATTTACTCCATGTGACAGCATCGAGACCAGATGTGATGCAAGAAGTTATACAGGCTACAAGATTTCAAGCAGCATGTTGGCAGCCAATTCACATTTTTCTACTGTCTTATAAGCTGCCTACACCAGTGTTTTGCAAACCTTAATTTTTCGTCGCAATTCTAAAATAAATGACACTTTTGTTTTTTGCGCTATTTACACACCTACCTTCATTCTTGTTTTCACAACTGTAAGCGTGAAAACTTGGTCTTTCGAAGTCACATTAAAATCTTCACTGAATTGTCGTTATCATTCTTGTCGATATGCCCATTGCATTTACATTTTATTTATCATTATACAGTTGGAAAAACCTTTGGATCTGTACTCATTTGAACACTCTTTGATTGATTATGTAGTTTCATTTCTGATTGAGTTTGCGATACATTGGTGATTGGATATACATGTTATTTGATCAATTCACTTGGCATATTGATTATATGTAAAAGAATTGGTGTTATGGTTTAAACCCTTGGTGTGAATCGTTTCATACAACACTTGGTATTGGTTTCGATTTGTGTGTTTGGTTTTAACTATGGCATAACTTTTGATTGCGCGAATGGTTTATCCACTTACCAAAGGTTTCGATTGATTGATTGAAGTGGCATAGTTGTAACATATATGTGTTATGATTTGAATAGTTGAAAGCACCAGCGGTTGTACCATGGTACTGACTATTCTGCATGAACAGAAATAGCTCCACCACCTTCGCATGATGTCATTAATTCTTTCCTGCATCCCTATTTTACCTCTGCTAGCATCGAGTAAGCCTTCGAGCGTTCCGCTCTTGTGTATGCTGCATTCAAACCCTGGCTCATTCACATCACTTACCGTCTGCTCGGCTCTATGGCACCGGTGGTGCGAATTGAGCTGAACGGTAGTCAATCCCTGCTACTGTTCGATAACACCCGGAAAGATTTACAAGATAATGGTTGGCTCAAGTTTGTACAGAGGTTTGAAGGTTTTAATCTATTTGTTGCACAGCAGTTTGCCCTGAATTTTGATGGGTGTAGGGCCAAGATAGGTGACATTCAGCTTGAAATCAGTGAAGAGTTCATCAGCTCTACCATAGGATTAGCAGCCACAGGTCAGCGATGGTTTAAAACCTCTAAAGTTGAGGAGGTTCCATGGCCATTATTGTTCCTCTCGCAGAAGGTCACATCTTGTGACAGAGGTATGCCCATTTCCACACTTAAACCAAGGTGGCATGATCTTTTGATGGTGGTTAAACAATTCGTGACCTGTGAGGGTCGGTATGGACTGGTTTTTCTTTATCACCTTCGACTATTAATGAATTTCATGGGTTATCCATTGAATATGCCATTTTATTTCCAGCGTAGTCTTTATAAAATGGCTAAGAGGTTTAAATGAGAGAAGGCCGACAGTAGCTTGTTTCACCATTGCCTGATCAGACTCATCGTCATTCATCATTTAAACCTCCACGATGATAGTTGGCAAGCTTTTATTTCTCAAAATGGTTTTGCTGATACAGAGCCTATCCAAATTGACAAGCCTGTGGTTAATGAAACTAAGGTCGGGCCACATGTGCCTTTCCATGTCCTATTTCCCTCTCCCAAACCCTCGGTCAACCCTGATATCGACCTACCCGGCATCTTAGCAGACAAGGTTGAGGCTATAAAAAAGCCTGTGAGTAAAAAGGTTAAAGGTAACCCTACTGTCGACGGCAAAGGTAAAAAGAATGCTCGACTTATATCGAGACTGGCCCGGAATAAACCTAAACCAAGTATTGATCAAAATCTCATAGTCCTCAGTGAAGACTCGGACTCTGACATCGAATGCTTCCTAGCTAGTGAGTACCCTTACTCCCAAGGTCTGTGTTCCAAGCCACCCTATGACTTCGTTTCTAATTTTCCCCCGTGCTTAAGGAACAACCCTAGTTACCCAGGGATCAAGCTACCTAACGAAACCCTCGGCGATTTAAACAAACCCTCACCTACATTTTCGAAGCTCGGAAAGTCGTCATGTGACCAATGTAATGTGTGGTTGGAATGCTACTATACCGACGTTCCCTTATTACAGTCCAAAATCAAATCATTGGAAAACCAAGTTGCAGTATTGACAAGCCAAAGGGATAAGCTTCAAGCTATTGACAAAAAGCAGAAAACCATTGGTTCCATCGTATTTCCGAATGTCGAATCGGCTACAGCCTTCGTCAATTCCAAACTGTTATGACCAAGTTGTCTGCTCATCATCCAGGTATGAATTTCGATATCAATTCTGTTTTATCAATTGTTTGGATTAATATAATGAATTGAGTTTGGTTTTCAAATATCTCTGTCCATTGTTTGAAATAACTCTGTCATAGTTTGGTTATCAAAATGGTTATGTGTGGATCATGTATAGTAGGTTCAATTTGCCAAAATTAAATGTACATATGATTTGGTTATGCGATTTGCCATGCCCAGTTTAGTACAAGCAATTCATTGACTTTGATTCGGTTTGGTTTGTTTGTGAATCAATTTCTGTTGATAGTCGATTTGGTATGATTTAATTAGTTTTTGTTCGTTCCTAGTGAACTCAAAAGGATTATGTTCTGTATTAAATTGGTATTCTCGATTGGATTTTAATTATCTTTGACCGATGCTAAAGATCTACTTTCTATAATCGTGGACTTTTGATTCATAACGGCTGTAACAAACACAAAATGTCTCGATTCGTTTTGGTTTGATTAATGCATGTCTTGAATTAGCACGATTGCCTGTTCTGAGTTAGATTGATATCGAAAGTAGATTTGGTGTTGCTCTTTTTGTTTTGATTCCATCTCTGTTGAAGTCAGACGAGAAAGTTCGGCTAAAAGTTCGTTTTGGAAATGAATTTGAGTGATGATTTCGTGAACTATCAATTGATTTTGTCTGCCCCAATTAGCATTAAAAAACGATTGGACAACTCTCACGGATCCTGTTATCGATCGATTAATTTCATTATGATTTCGTTTTTGATAATTTACACACCAGTTTTGATTTGATTCGCTAATAGCATGGATCGTTTGTTTATGTTAATACAGTTATATCAATTTGAAAATGATCTTGCTGCTTTCGTATGGATTCGATCGTGTTTCCTGTTGATGGATGAGGCATCATTATCAATTGCATATGATTTGTTAAAACTATTAGTTTTGATTTCAATTGATTATGAAAACGATTTCATTACTATTCGGTTATCCAATACGATTTTGATAACCCGAATTGGGGATAACGAATTAAAACAGAGTGTATACATCTCTGTTATCATTTGGTTGAATGCGATTTGGTTTGTTTAATTTGCATACAAGTGTCGATTTGAATGAGTCTTTTAGCAATCAAATATCTTTTGATAGTTTGAATGTATTTTCTAAGATTTTAATTGATTTTAATACGATTCTGTGTTTGATTTAGACCAGCTACAGAATCGCAAGATTCTGTAGATAGTCTTTAGAATTAGATTTTTTATCAATTTCATCAACAATATATCCTCTTAACTTGTCCATTTTTTACCTCTTTCAGGTACATTCGAATTGCATTGGATATGCTGTGGCAATCTAGGAGATATTTGTGTGATATAGTTTTATTTCTAAGTTGTTAGTTGAGTTAGAGATAGGAACTTGGGATATCATCCCAGATTTTCTGTAAACAGTTTTAATAACTTCCACAGGGATGTTTTACCCTGTATGAGGTCTTTAAATACTTATTTTTTTTGTAATAAGGATCATCCTCACTTGTGGGAGAACCAGGCTATGGATTTATGATACAAACTGAGACGAGAGTTGATGTCTTGTAATAGCTTTTGCTTTCAATATATCAATCTTTTGTTTCAAGTTTTTGCATATCAGTTTGCAGTTGATTATAGACTACTTTAGCTATCATAATCTATTGCAGAATGATATGATTTGATTAATATGTTATCCATATCTGATTTCTTTCATTATTTTTAAAAGTACAGCAATTACTTGGTTTCGGTTAATGAATCACAGATTTCTCTTCTTCGTTAATTGAATCATTTAGTATAGATCTTTGCATACAGATTTATCTAACTGTGAAGATTTATAAATCATAAGATTGTTGTAATTTTTATGTTTTGTTTGTCCTGTAATTATATTTGAATAACACAGCGGCCTCCAGTTTACGAGAAGCTCGTGGATAATTCGGTGCGGGTTTCCTCCCTCCGATCAGCTAAGACAATCATTACATACAGGACAAACCTAGAGCGTTTCTTCAGGTTAGTTTGTTATTTATTTGATAGTTAATTTGTTAGTATAATTTAAGTAGTTTAGTTAGATATGCGTGTAGTTTAGATTTGTAGTTAGAGTTAGTATATTAGTTGTTTAGTTTAGTTAGTTTTCAGTTTATTTCTTTTTCATAAAATTATAAAAAATCAAAAAAATAGCTCTCGCTGTCTTAGGACAGATTACCATTGAGTTTTGCAGGTTTTCCTTCAAATCTGTAAATTGCAAATATTGTACATTTTGTGAATAAGATTTATTTCTGCTAGTAGTTAGATATTTAATTTCTTAGAGTTAGCATAGTATTATATAGTAGATTGTATATATATAATAGTTAGATTTGTTTAGTTTATTTTAATAGTTAGTTTTAGTTAGATTAGTTATTTTAGAGTAGTTTTTCTTTTTTTTATTTTCTTAGGACCTTAGATCGGCTAATGGAGCCGCTAAACCCATCAGGGTGGGTTATCCCAAATAGCTTGGGTTATTAGACAACCCCAGACCGGATCCACTCTCCCAGTTGACGGGCGGTCAATTTTGTCCGTCGACAAATGGCGCTAGAAGGAGGGCCTAAAATTAATTAATGGCACGAGGCGGTCGTAAGACTCCTCCACCACCTAATCTCTCACCTATAGTGACAAGAAGTCATTCGAATGATAACATTCCCCTTCAAACAGCAACCACATCAAACGACGATCCATGAATCACAGTTGAGCCAGTAACCCCAAATCCTACAAGTGGTGACATACAAGAGATTATCCGTCAATCTCTCATAAGAACACATAGTGCCTTAGCCCGTTTGAGGCAACCAAACCGTCCGTTGGACCAACCTTTAGACTTCTATGATATCAGAGAACAACTCAGAGGCACTGACCTCATTGTGAACTCTACAGATCCAATCCTCAATCCTGCTGCAGGAAGATCTAGAATACCTCCTTCACCACCTCCATCATCTCCTTCCTCTTCTAGAGAAGATTCCTCTGACAAAGGCAGTTCCCCTTATTAGCCTTCCACACCCACTACACCAATGGAAAATCAGAACAACCCTGCTAGACCTTGGCTTGACCAGGATGTCGTAGTCGTACCTGGAGCTCAGCATCCCTTACCTAAACATCTAGAGAAATGGCTTCCCAAGTTTGACCCTGATTCAAAACAGATCATTGAAGATCACATTAAAAAGTTTATGTTAGCCATAAGACTCCGCAATGTCAAGCATGAAGACGTTGTTTGTAGGTTGTTCCCCTATACTTTCGAGGGCAATGAATCTACATGGCACTTTTCCCAGCAACCCCATACCATTGTGTCTTGGGAAAAGTTTGAGTCATGCTTTTTGGAAAATTTCGGAGATGGTAAGCCTCCGAAAGTCCTATTCATGGAGCTTTCTAACTTAAGAATGATCCCAAAAGAAAAAGTTAAGGACTTTAATCAAAGATTCTTAACACTTAAAAATCGAATCCCTACGGATTCCATGCCCGCTGAGAATCTCATAATAGCATACTACACTAAAGCTTTGCATCAAAGTATAGCTATTTGGGTTAAACGATCCAAGAAAGCCACGTTGTTAGAAGCCTTTGATGAGGCCAGTCAGATTGAAAAAGACATACTTAGTCTTAAAGACTCTACTAGCAATGAAACAGAGACTAGTCCTCTTTCCAAAAAGAAGATCGAAATCCTCCCTAGACCTACTCAAAGTAAAACACAACCTGAAATCTCGAATTTAGAAAACTTAACCAAAGTTGTTCAAAAACTGTCAAATCAAGTTATAGACTTGAAAAGGATGACCGAAGAATCTTCCTCGAGCAAAGGGCCTTACAAACCCCCATTCCGGAAGTATTTTCCTACCAACCGAACTAATCCAACCACCGAAGGCCTTAATCTAGAAAGTCTACAATGCGCCCTTCAAATGATTCTAGAAGCCCAGGATAACTTGATGCCTCTTGAGATTCCTGAGGAGGTAGTTGAACAAGAGACAGTTCAAAAATAGGAGTCTTCTCCAAATATTTTTGGACACTTCTCAGATAGCATCTTTCAAGCCAACTTCGAGACAGTTCACCCCTATAACACAAGGAGTAAGACAACAAACAAACCTTCTTACGAAAACCCTACAACTTTACCTCCAAAACAATCTAAACCAATTGAGACTAAACAGAGTCATGTGAACCCCAACTTAGATTATGATGTAGTTGAATATCTTAAAAAGTTGAGAGCTAACATTTCTGTTTATGAGTTATTGAAATTTCCATTTCTGCTACAAAAAATGTTACAGAATATCTCAGAGAACGGAAAAAATGGTAATTCTAATGGTAACAAGGTTGTGAAGAACAAAGTTCCTCAGAAGACTTCCACTAAAAACAATCATGATCCTCAAGATAAAGGAAGCCTTCCTATAATTAATGTAAATAGTGTAAATAATGTAGATAAAGTAACTTTAGAAACTGCGAGTAAAAAGCCACAAACTACCACCCTTAGCACTCGCAAAAATGTACCTCCATTTTTGTTAACTTTCGAAATCTTTAATAGAAACGTGCACAATTGTATGGTAGAATCAGGAGCGTCATCCAATGTGATGCTATGGTCTGTATGCCAAAATATTAATGCTGAAGTTCAACCCTCCACCTTAAAAATCATACAACTTGATCGGACCAATGTCAAAGTTATAGGCGAACTAAAGAATGTACTTATTAGATTATCGTCTAACCCCAAGGTTCATCAAGTCATTGATATTATTGTTGTGGATATTCCAGAAGTGTATGGTCTGTTTTTAAGCAGGGACTGGTCGGAGCATCTACACGGCTATTTCGTGACAGATTGGTCTCATCTATGGCTTCCAGAGAACGGCAAGCCCAACAAGATCAAGGTAAATTGTGAACGCTACCTTAAGTTCACGGTCACAGATTTGAACAATCCCAACGAACCATTTACACCTTCTGCGGATTCACCCGAAGTACAAGGGATGGACACCTTTTTCGTCAATTTCATGGCCAAGGCTTCAGCTATCACCAATCCAGAACAGCAGTCCGAGATTGTAGCATATGTGCAGCCAACAGCTTCTACGCAACAGTCTCATGTACCGATGAAAATCAAATTTGGTCTCTTTATTTTGACAGGTCAAAGTCCAAAGAAGGAACTAGAGCAGGCTACGTCATTATCGATCCGACAGGTAACAAAACATTGATTGCATGTAGGTTGGAATTTGAATGTACTAATAACACTGCAGAATATGAGGCTTTACTACAAGGTCTCAGAAAAGCTTTGGATATGAACATTCAAAACTTGGCAATATTTGGCGACTCTGAAATAGTGGTTAGACAAGTAAGAGATTCTATCCACTGTCTGTCTCCACATCTTAAAAGCTACCAATCCGAGGTATGGAATTTAATGAATAAATTTTATGCTTTCAATATAAATTCTATTCCTAGATTGAATAACTCTGAAGCAGATCTATTAGCTAATGTAGCTTCTAAACTCTTTCCTGTAGAAGGCTTATCCCTAGATGCATTCTCCGTCGAACTGTTGTTCAAGCCATCTGTTCCTGACAACATCACGAACTGGAGAGTCTTTAATGACGATCAGCATATTATTAACTTTCTACACATGGAAGAAACTTTTCAAGGCGCAGTGATAGACGAACACACGCACGACGACAATTTGCGTGATTTCACGGTAATACCAGATCCGAGAACTTCTGAATCTTCATCAGACATGGTAAACTCGATCCCTAAATCTGTAGTTAGATTAGAGAAATTTTACGATCTTCAAGATAAATTTAAAAATTCAGTCAACTGTAAAACCAATAGTTCCTCGTTATCTTATGAAAAAGTAAACTTAGGAACTAATGATAATCCGCAGTGCATTAATCTAGGGTTGGAGTGTTCTCAACAAGAAAAAGTTGCATTTATTAAATTGTTCAAGGAATTTAAAGATGTCTTTGCATGGACGTATGATGACCTTAAAACTTTCGACCCCAACATCATACAACATGTCATTCCTATGAAACCCCAAACCTTACCCTTTCAACAAAAATTGAGAAAAATGCACCCTAAGAACCGACCGTTCAAAAAGAATTGAATAAACTCCTAAATGCTAAGATAATTTTTCCTGTTAGGCACACTCAATGGGTTTCTAACCTTTTCCCTGTCCAGAAAAAGAATGGGGAAATCCGACTTTGTGTCGATTTCCGAAACCTTAATAGAGTGTCTAATAAAGACAACTATCTTGTCCCACCCATGGAACAAATCCTTCAATAGGTATCTGGTTCTGAGAGGCTATCCTTGCTGGATGGTTTCTAGGGGTACAACCAAGTCCTAATGTCTCCTCCAGACCAACTTAAAACTACCTTACGTACCCCGTGGGGCACTTATGCTTACCGAAAAATGCCCTTTGGATTGATTAATGCTAGTGCCACTTTCCATAGAGTGATGGACATCACTTCCCGAGGCTTAATCAATCAGTCTGTCGTAGTTTACTTAGATGATGTTACTGTTTTCTCTAAAAACAAAACCGATCATCTAGCTCACTTACGAGCCATTCTACAGCGATGTTGTAAATATGGCATCTCCTTAAATCCTAAAAAATACATCTTTGCAGTAGAACAGGGTAAACTCTTAGGATTTATTGTGTCAAGTGAAGGGATGATTATCGACCTCGAAAGGACTCAAGTCATCGCAAAACTTCCCCCTTCTACATCCAAAAAATCTATGCAGTCTTTCTTAGGCCAGATTAACTTTGTGAGAAGATTTGTCCCCAGCTTCTTCGAAATGGTCAGGCCTTTACATAATTTGATTAAGAAAGACACCCAGTATCACTGGGGACCCCTAGAAAATCAAGCTTTTAATGCAATAAAAAAGGCCATAATAGACGCTCTGTCTCTCATGAGCCTTGACTTTTCTCAGGACTTTACACTCTACACTTTTGCTTCTAACCATTCCTATGCCGCCGTCCTAACTCAAAAGAATGCCGAAAATAATGAAGTACCCATCGCCTTTATGAGCTCTTCTTTCAAGGGTGCTGAACTTAATTACCCAGCGATAGATTGGCAAGCCTACGTTGTTTTCAAAGAAGTCAAGCATTTTTGATCCTATCTTTTGAAGTCAAGGATGAAAGTCAGTGTCCCCTACCCAGCCGTCAGGAACCTGTTATTGCAGAAGGAACTAGGAGAAAAGAGGGCTAACTGGGTCACCTCCTTATAGGAGTACGACTTAGAAATTACCCCAGCTCAGATAGTGAGAGGCCAAGGGTTATGCAAGCTAGTCATTGATTCAGCAGCAGGACAGCAAGAAGAAAGCGATACGTCAAACCTAGGACAACACGATCAAAACACAATCTGTTGCACACAAAACCCTGTCAGTCCTTAGTATGACGATATAAGATTCTGTCTTGAACATGGGTCAGTCCCCCCGTCACCTCGATCCCACTAAAAGAAGAGTGTTGAGATTAAAGTCTGCCTCCTTTCATCTGGTTAATGGTATCCTGTTTCGTCAAAGTTTTGACTGCGTATTGATGCGCTGTCTTGAAAAAGACGAAGCAAAAAAAGTCTTGCTAGAGTTGCATGCAGGAGAAGCTGGTGGTCATTTTGGTGGTGACACCACTACCCATAAGGTTTTAAGAGCCGGTTATTACTAGCCCACACTTTTTAGAGATGCCCATGCCTTGTGTCGTAAGTGTATCATTTGTCAGAAAGCATCAGGGCAGTTACAAAAACCAGCCTTTCCTTTGCAGCCCGTTTCAGTAGATTCTCCTTTTCAGCAGTGGGGCCTTGATATCATAGGTCCAATCAACCCCCCGTCCTCACAACAGCACAAGTTTATTGTGACAGCCACATATTACTTTACCCGATGGTCTGAAGCTGCCGCGTTAAGAACTATAAACACCAGTTAGGTAATTGCCTTTCTAAATTCGAATATTATCACTCGTTTTGGTATCCCTGACTGTTTAGTATTCGACAACGCTTCTTACTTTTCCTCTCTTGAGATGAGCAAATTCTCTTTGGAAAAAGGAATCAAACTAAAGCATTCTGCTAGCTATTACCCCCAGGGCAACGGATTAGCAGAATCAACAAACAAGAACTTGATTAAAATCATCAAGAGAATGGTGGCTGAAAATCACAAAAATTGGCACAATGCATTGTTAAACGAGTTGTGGGATGATAGGGTAACACCAAAAGATGTTGTAGGTAACTCCCCCTTTTTTCTTGTTTATGGCAGAGAAGCAATTCTGCCACCTCACATTCTTCTTCCTTCACTACAGTTATCGTAGAAAATCCAAGAAGAAGATTGTCCCCCTTTAGAAAACCGAATTAACGCTTTGATGAAACTAGAAGAAGTAAGAGCCCAAGCTAAACGTAAGTTAGATCAACATCAACTATTGATTAAAAGTTGGTTCGATTCTAACTCTACTTCTGATAGGAATTTTGAAGTAGCTAACCTTGTCTTGAAATGGGACAAACCACATGAGGGAAAGGGAGAACACACGAAATTTAAAAACTTATGGCTTGGACCGTTTTTAGTTGCTGAAAAGTTAAGTCCCAGTTATTTCCGATTGCAGAATCTTGAAGGGCATCTTGACACCTATCCGGTGAATGGCCAAGCCCTGAAAAGATACTTTGCTTGACAACAACCCTTGTATATTATGTACATATTTTTCTTTGTTTGCTTTTTCGTTTTCTTTTGTTTTTGATTTCCCCTTTGAGTTTATCAGTTTGTGTTTTTGGAAATACACATACATTGAGCTATTCAGACAAAGAAAATAGAAAATTCCTTCCCTGAAATAACTGCTAGGAAATTTGTATAAACATCAATTGTATATTTCTGAAATTTATTTCTGTGTTGGCAAAAAGTCTGTTGTGTGAAAGAAGTTGATTGATTTTGATCTCTGAGTAAAGCTTGTCGTGATCATCTATTATCTTTTTACGTTGTCCCTATTCCTTAAGGGAATGACTCAAAAGATGTCTCCCTGCCTTAGGAAGTTGCTTCTGTAAATGAAACATCTCTGGATCTTAATAAAGGACAGTTCTAAAAAAATTCTGATGAGGTCTGAAAAAATATGTTAAAATATCATGATTTTCAGCGTCACCCCGCTCAACTATATATCTTTGAAGAAAAACAAAACAAAATAAATCATTAATAGAGCTGTGGGAAGTGCTTGTAAACCCGTCGGGATGCTGAACAGGTCTGCTGGCAGCGGGTAAATGCATGCATGACGCCAAGACAACTTCGTCGAGGTACTGAACAGGCCCACTGGAAGCGAAGCAATGTCGGGTATATGAAAATTTGCAAATAAGAAACCTCTAAATGTCCTTTATTCTGATCTGGAACTTCTTGGCAGGATACAGATGTCAGAGTGGGTTAAATGGCAACCCTGTCAAGGCTATGGATGCCTGCTGGCAGCAGTGGCTTTGTCAAAAGTATTGGAGATTTTATCTTTAATATCGTGACTCGCTGGTCTTAAGACTGTTATCAGTTTTCGTCTTTTACAACACTGCTAAAATAGTTGGTTAATGGTGATGTTTATACGATTTTCTGGTTGTTGTTTTTGCGTTGTAATTATCTTTGTTGTCCTAATCTGAATTTGTTCTTTTGGCAGAGATAACTACTTCTACCAGTGTGTCGCCATTGTTGGCAGCCAATTCACATTTTTCTACTGTCTTATAAGCTGCCTACACCAGTGTTTTGCAAACCTTAATTTTTCGTCGCAATTCTCAAATAAATGACACTTTTGTTTTTTGCGCTATTTACACACCTACCTTCGTTCTTGCTTTCACAACTGTAAGCGTGAAAACTTGCTCTTTCGAAGTCGCATTAAAATCTTCACTAAATTGTCATTATCATTCTTGTCGATATGCCCATTGCATTTACATTTTATTTATCATTATACAGTTGACAAAACCTTCGGATCTGTACTCATTTGAACACTCTTTGATTGATTATGCAGTTTCATTTCTGATTGAGTTTGTGATACATTAGTGATTGGATATACATGTTATTTTATCAATTCACTTGGCATATTGATTATATGTAAAAGCATTGGTGTTATGGTTTAAACCCTTGGTGTGAATCGTTTCATACAACACTTGGTATTGGTTTCGATTTGTGTGTTTGGTTTTAACTATGGCATAACTTTTGATTGCACAAATGGTTTATCCACTTACCAAAGGTTTCGATTGATTGATTGAAGTGGCATAGTTGTAACACATATGCGTTATGATTTGAATAGTTGAAAGCGTCGGCGGTTGTACCATGGTAATGACTATTCTGCATGAACAGAAATAGCTCCACCACCTTTTCACGATGTCATTAATGCTTTCCCTTATCCCTGTTTTACCTCTGCTAGCATCGAGTAATCCTTCGAGCGTTCTTCTCTTGTGTATGCCGCATTCAAACCCTGGCTCGTTCATGTCACTTACCGTCTGCTCGGCTCTATGGCACCAGTGTTGCGAATTGAGCCGAATGGTAGTCAAGCCCTGCTACTATTCGATAACGCCCAGAAATATTTACAAGATAATGGTTGGCTCACGTTTGTACAGAGGTTTGAAGGTTTTAATCTATTTGTTGCACAGCAGTTCGCCCTGACTTTTGATACGTGTAGGGCCAAGATAGGTGACATTCAGCTTGAAATCAGTGAAGAGTTCATCAACTCTGCCACAGGATTAGCAGCCACAGGTCAGTGATGGTTTAAAAAATCTAAAGTTGAGGAGGTGCCATGGTCATTATTGTTCCTCTCGCGGAAGGTCACATCCTATGATAGAGGTATGCCCATTTCCATGCTTAAACCAAGGTGGCATGATCTTTTGATGGTGGTTAAACAATTCATGACCTGTGAGGGTCGGTATGGACTGGTTTTTCTTTATCACCTTCGACTATTAATGAATTTCATGGGTTATCCATTGAATATGCCATTTTATTTCCAGCGTAGTCTTTATAAAATGGCTAAGAGGTTTAAATGAGAGAAGGCTGACAGTAGCTTGTTTCGCCATGGCCTGATCAGACTCTTCATCGTTCATCATTTAAACCTCCACGGTGATAGTTGGCAAGCTTTTATTTCTTGAAATGGTTTTGCTGATACAGAGCCTGTCCAAATTGGCAAGCCTGTGGTTAATGAAACTAAGGTCGGGCCACCCGTGCCTTTCCATGTCCTATTGCCCTCTCCCAAACCCTCGGTCAACCCTGATATCGACCTACCCGACGTCTTAGCAGACAAGGTTGAGGCTGTTATCACTCCAAGAAACCCTTTGTGGTTGTAGACCAAAGGTGCTTGGTAACTTTAAAAATGAATGTTTTTGTATTTTGTAAAGGTGGATCAATGGGATAACTCAATTCAACTTATGGAATTCATACATCAAATGATAAACAAATAGAGAGTGCTCTCCAAGATTAGTTAAACAGTAAAATAGCTTTCAGTGGATGAAGAAAAGATTGTTCATAAACCAGTGCAAAGCAGGGTCTAATAAACAACTAAAAGAACTGATTATAATGTCATGAACCAAACAATAGGATAACAGC
>ML787917.1:80279-102749 GCA_009831015.1 Picea engelmannii | reverse complement strand
GCCAAAACGACATCCGAACCTCATGATAAAAGAGACCTTCCTGTAAATAGTGTAACAAATGTAGATAAACTAGTTTCAAGGGCTGCGATTAAAAAACAACAAACTTCTATTGTTAATACTCGCAGAAATGTCCCTCCCTTTTTGTTGACTTTTGAAATTTTCAATAGGAATGTACATAATTGTATGATAGATTCAGGTGCATCATCTAACGTAATGCCTTGGTCTATCTGTCAAAAAATTAATGCCAAATTTCAACCGTCCAGCTTGAAAATTATTCAGCTTGATCGAACTAGTGTTAAAGTGATAGGCGAATTAAAAAATGTGCTTATCAGATTATCATCTAATCCTAAAGTCAATCAAGTGATCGATATCATTGTTGTAGATATCCCAAAAGTATATGGTTTGTTTTTAAGTAGAGATTGTTCAGAACAATTACATGGCTATTTTGCAACGGATTGGTCTCACTTGTGGCTGCCCGAGAATGGAAAGCCTAACAGAATCAAGGTAAATCATGAACATTATCTTAAGTTCACGGTAACTGATTTAAATGATCCCAATGAACCATTCACTGCTTCTGCCAATTCGCCTGAAATACAGAGGATGGACACTTTTTTCGACAATTTCATGGCCGAAACTTCTACCATCACTGACCCGGAACAACAATCTGAAATTATGGCATGCACACAGTCAACGACCTTCTCTCAGTGGTCACATGGACCTGACGAAAATCAAATATGGTCTCTTTACTTCAATGAGTCAAAATCTAAGGAAGGAGCTGGTGTGGGGTGCATGCTCATTGATCCAGCAGGTAAAAAGACTTTGATTGCTTGCCGGTTAGAATTCGAATGTACAAACAACATGGTCAAATATGAGGCACTCCTACAAGGTCTTAGAAAAGCACTAGATTTAAACATTCAGAATTTGATTGTTTTTGGTGATTCAGAAATAGTGGTTAGACAGGTAAAAAATTCTATCCATTGTTTATATCCACACCTAAAAAGCTATCAGACTGAGGTATGGAATTTGATGAACAAGTTTTTTGCGTTTAACATAAATTATATTCCTAAATTAAATAATTTTGAAGTTGATTTGTTAGCTAACGTCGCTTCAAAACTTTTTCCTGCAGAAGGCCTATCTCCGAATGCATTTTCTGTCGAATTGTTGTTCAAATCGTCTGTCCCGGACAACATCACAAATTGGAGAGTCTTCGATGACAATCAACAGATCATCAGTTTTCTACATATGGAAGAAACTTTCCAAGACGCAGTGATCGACGAAGGTACCCATGACGAAAATCTTCGTGACTTTATGGTAATACCAGATCCGAGATCCCCAGAATCTGCATCAGACATGGTAAACTCTATCCTAAAATCTATGGTTAGATTAGAAAAATTTTATGATCTTCACGATAAGTTCAGAAAATCAGTGAATTGTAAAAAGAATAGTTCTTCCTTGACACATGAAAAATTAAATTTGGGAACTAAAGACAACCCACAGTGCATCAATTTCGGGTTGGGATGTTCTGAGAAAGAAAAGGTAGCATTTATTAAGTTGTTTAAGGAATTCAAAGATGTTTTTCCTTGGACGTACGACGACCTAAAAAAATTTTATCCTAACATCATATAACACATTATTCCCATGAAACCCCAGACCCAACCTTTTCAACAAAAGTTAAGGAAGATGCACCCAAAACTCGAACCAACAGTCAAAAATGAATTAAATAAACTCTTGAACGCTAAAATAATCTTCCCAGTAAGGCACACACAATGGGTCTCTAATCTTGTCCCTGTCAGAAAGAAGAGTGGTGAAATTTGACTATGTGTCAATTTTTGAAATCTTAACCGAGCGTCTGATAAAGACAACTACCTTGTCCCTCCCGTGGAGCAGATCCTTCAACAAGTATCTGGCTCTGAAATATTATCCTTGTTGGAAGGTTTTTCAGGGTATAACCAAGTCCTTATGTCTCCTCTAGACCAGCTCAAAACTACTTTCCGTACCCCATGGGGCACCTACGCTTATAGAAAGATGCCCTTTGGGCTCATAAACGCCGGTGCCACTTTTCAGAGAGCGATGGATATCGCTTTCCGCGGCTTAATCAATCAATCTATAGTAGTTTACCTAGATGACGTCACTGTCTTCTCAAAAAATAAAGGAGATCATCTAGCTCATTTAAGATCTATTCTACAGAGATGTCGTACGTACGGCATTTCTTTAAATCCTAAAAAATCTGTCTTCGCAGTAGAATAAGGTAAGCTCCTCGGATTCATTGTATCAAGTGAAGGGATGATTATCGACCCTGAAAGGACCCAAGTCATTTTGAAATTGCCCCCTCCCTCATCAAAAAAATCCATGCAATCTTTCTTAGGACAGATAAACTTTGTTAGGAGATTCGTCCCCAGTTTTTCAGAAATGGTGAGACCATTACAAAATTTAATAAAAAAAGATGTACAGTACCATTGGGGACCTTTAGAAAGTCGGGCTTTTGATTCAATAAAAAAGGCCATAATAGACGCTCCTTCTCTAATGAGCCCTGATTTTTCGTGAGACTTCACCCTCTACACATTTTCCTCTGACTGATCTTACGTTGTTGTCCTAACTCAAAAGAACGCTGAAAATAACGAAGTCCCAATTGCCTTTATGAGCTCAGCCTTCAAGGGAGCAAATATTAATTACCCAGCAGTAGATCAACAATCTTACGCTATTTTTAAAGTAGTAAAACACTTTTGATCTTATCTGTTGAAATCTAGGACGAAAATCATTGTCCCTTACCCGGATGTCAGAAATTTGTTAGTACAGAAAGAACTAGGCGAAAAAAGGGCAAATTGAGTCACATCCTTACAAGAATATGACATAGAAATCACCCCAGCACAAATTGTTAGAGGCCAAGGTTTATGCAAGTTGGTCATCGATTCATCTATAGGACAACAAAATGAAACCGATATGTTAAATCCAGATCAGCACCATCAAAATCAAATCTGTTGTGCACAAAACCTTGTTAGTTCCTAGTACGACGACATCAAATTTTGTCTTATACACAGATCATCTCTCCGTCACCTTGATCCCAAAAAAGGAGAGCACTAAGATTAAAATCTGCTTCTTTTCAGCTGATTAATGGTGTTTTGTTTCACCAAAATTTCGATGGAATACTTATGCGATGTCTTGAAAAAGATGAAGCAGAAAAAGTCCTATTGGAGTTACATGCAGGGGAAGCTAGTGAACATTTCGGTGGAGACACCACCGCCCACAAAGTATTAAGAGCAGGTTATTACTGGCCTACCATTTTCAAAGATTCTCATGCCTTATGCCGCAAGTGTGTGATTTGTCAAAAGGCATCTGGACGAATACAGAAACCATCATTCCCTTTGCAACCAGTTTCAGTAGACTCCCCTTTTCAGCAGTGGGGCCTGGATATTATAGGCCCAATCTATCTGGCATCCTCACAGCAACATAAATACATCATAACAGCCACAGATTATTTCACCAGGTGGTCTGAGGCTTCCCCATTAAAAGCTATAAATACCAGCCAGGTGATATCATTTCCGAATTCAAATATCATCACTCGTTTCGGTATTCCTGAATGCTTAGTATTTGACAATGCTTCCTATTTTTCGTCTCTTGAAATGAGTGATTTCTCTCTAGAAAAAGTAATTAAATTAAAGTAATTTGCCAGCTATTACCCCCAAGGAAATGGTTTGGCAGAATCAAATAATAAAAATCTGATCAAAATTATCAAGAGAACGGTCTCCGAAAACCATAAAAACTGGCATAACACACTGTTGAATGCAATCTGGGCTGATAGAGTAACTCCTAAAACTACTGTGGGTAACTCACCTTTCTTTCTCATTTACGGCAGAGAAGCGATTCTTCCACCACATGTCCTTCTTCCATTTCTGCAGTTATTGCAGAAGGTACAGGAAGAAGACTGTTCCCCCTTGGAGAGTCGAATTAACGTTTTGTTAAAGTTAGAGGAAGTAAGGGCTCAAGCAAAATGAAAATTGGATCAACATCAACTCATTGTTAAAAACTGGTTTGATTCTAATTCTACCTCTGACAGAAATTTTGAGGTAGGTGACCTTGTCTTAAAGTGGGACAAACCTCATGAGGGAAAAGGAGAGCATACTAAGTTTCAGAACTTATGGTTGGGACCATTTTTAATTGCTAAGAAATTGGGTCTCAGTTCCTTTCACTTACAGAATTTAGAGGGACAACCAGACACCTTCCCGATGAATGGACAAGCTCTAAAAAGGTACTTTACCTGATGACGCTCCCGCACACCTTTGTAAATATTTTCTGTTTTGTTTTACTTGTTGTTTGTTTTTCTTTTTTGGTTTGTTTTGGTTCTCATTTCTACTTATCGGTCTTTCTTTTGAAACACATATGCCTACACCACGGGCTAGCTCAGACAAAAAAAACAGAAAAACTTCCCCTTGAAAATGACTGCTGAAAGTTGTCAAAACATCAATTGTTGTATTTCTCTAAAATTGTAGCCTTGTTAAAGATGACTTTTTGTTTGAAAAGCATTTTTTTGGTTTCAATCTGCAATTGAAAGTATTCATGACCATCTATAAAAATCATTTTTAACGTTGTCCCTGTTCTTTAAGAGAACAACTCAACGATGTCTCCCTGTTCTTGAAAGTCGGTTTTATTAATAAACTATTTCTAGATCTTGATGAAGGACAGCTAAAAAAAAAAATTCAAGGTCTGTGGTATATCAAGATGTGTTAAAAAACTAGAATTTTCAGCGTCACCCCGCTCTATTGAATATCTTTAAAAACTATAATATAAACTTTCAGAGAGTTGTGGGAAGTGCTTGTAAACCCGTCGGGACACTGAACAGGTTTGCTGGTAGCGAAGCAGTGTCGAGTAAAAGAAAATTCTCAGATATGGATTATGTTTTGACCTTAAACGTCCTTCATTCTGATCTGAAATTTCTTGACATGATACAGATATCAGAGTGGGATAATTGACATCCCTGTCGAGGCTATGAACGCCTGCTGGCAGCAGCGGCCCTGTCAACAGTGTTGAAGATTTTAACTTTATATCGTGGATCTCTTTTGCTAAGATTGTCACCAGTTTTCGTTTCTTTAAAAATAAAAGTTGTCTGAAACTGGACTGCGTTATAATTATTTGAGATGCTCAAACAACTTTTCAGTTGTTTTCAATTCGAGGTTTTTCTGATTAATCTAACCTGAACTCGTGTGTATGACAGAGATAACTGCTTCTCCCAACATGTCATCATTGTTGGCAGTGATTATATAATTATTATTTTTATAAGCTACCTACACAGGGTCTATGAAATTTTATTACTCTTCATGAGCGTTTCTCTAAACGACAGTTGTAAATCATCACATTTTACCTATCATCTATTCATGCTTCGTTTTCATGACTGAAAGCATGAAAACTTGCAACTATCGTTACTATTTTGTTTTAAAATTTCATTGAAAGCAAATGGTTTATTTAATATGGAGTTCGATTCTTTGTCAGGAAGGTGTCATCCTATTGTGTTTTTCACCCTGTCAACTCATAAACATGACCAAGAGATTGATTGTCTTGACAAATGAAAGACCCCACCATTTGATATTGTTTGTATTGATTTTGGTTTGATCTTTCATCACTTTTCTTTCACAAAACTTTTGATTATTCTTTTACCCAACTTTGTAATCAAAGTATGATGCATGCACTTATGTTTTCAGAGTACTTTAGTCCTAGCATGTACTCAATACCAAAGTGGCATACAATGTACAGGTTGTCATTACTCCTTAGCATGGTCTCGGGTTTCACAAAACTCTTCACACGCATTTTGATTAAACACCTTGCCCATCGTTTGAATCATCACAACATGTATTAATAAAGCTCGGGGCTATGGCTCTGTTTGCTTTTTGCAAACCCTACCTGTGTGTTGTGCATTAATTACCCGTCCATTCAGTATGGCTCCAGTGGTAAGGGTCGAACCGAATGGCATCCAAACCTTGCTCTCATATGATAATGCTAGGGAAGATTTGGAAAGGAATGGTTGGCATATTTTCATCAAAAAATTTCAGGGTTTTAATCTTCAGGTCGCCCAAGAGTTTGCCTTAACCTTTGATGGTTGTAGGGCAAAAATTGGTGATGTGCAATTGGAAGTAACCGAAGAGTTCCTAAGTCAAGCAACGGGATTGCCAGCAGTTGGTCAGAAATGGTTCAAAAACGTGAAAGTGGAGGAAGTCCCTTGGACTTTACTATTTACCTCACGAAAAATAACCAGCTGTGATCGAGGTATGCCAATTTTGTTCTTGAAAACTAGGTGGCATGATTTACTTTTTGTATTAAAGCAATTCATCACATGTGAGGGACGATTTGGACTTGTTTTCCTATATCATTTATGCTTGCTTATGAGTTTTATTGGTTTTCCGTTGAATATGCCTTATTACCTACTCAGAAGTCTGTATAAAATGGGGAAACGATTTAGGAAACAGAGGTCAGATTCAAGTCTTTTTCATCATGGCCTGATTAAAATCATCCTCGTGCATCAGTTAGAGTCACAAAATGATTGTTTGGATTCGTTCATTATGCGAAATGGTTTTGGTAACCCTGAGTTGGAAGAAGTAGATAAGCCAGTCGTCGAGGAAACCCTTGTGAACCCGACGGCCTCTCTTCCATCTCCCCTAGCTTGTGATTTTTCCCCTAATAGCGAACCTTTGAGCTACCCTAAGATCATTCAATAGGACAGTCAACCGGTTACACATCCAAAGGATTGTATTAAAACTGTGAAGAAACCTACAGGAAAGAAGTTAAAAGGTAGTGTTGATGTCAATTTCAAAAACAAAAGAGTTGGTTGGTTGATTTCTCGAAGTCTTCGAAATAAAACAAACCCCTGTGTAGACATGATCAGCATGATTGAAGTGAGTGAAAGCTCAGACTCGGAAATTGACAAATTCCTTGCTGAAGAAGATCCTGTGTCATTCGGGCTATACCCTAACCGACCCTATAACTATGTTAATAATTTGCCTCCTTGTCTAAAGGACGACCCAGAGTTTCCTGGTATCCAGCTCTGTGGTAAATCTACCATCCGCATGGAGGATTCTCTAACCCATAATGTTGTTCGTTCTAATGCAAACTCCTTACAGTCACAATGTGATGTGTGTCGATCGTGGATCGACAGATACTTTACCGATGTCCCATTTCTACAGTCACAGGTCAAGTCTTTGAAAGACCAGGTTGATATGTTAACAAACAAAAACAAGAGGCTTGAATCCATCATCCAAGGGAAGGAGGAGCGTTTGAAAACTACAGGTCATGTGATTTTCAAAAACGTAGAAACAGCGACAGCTATCGTTAACTCCAAAGTTTCTTGATATGATTTGGTTTTATGATTAGAGGTATGATTTTGTTAGCATGATTCTTAAGTTAGGATATTTGGTTTGATTGAATAAACTATTTTTATTATTAAGATTAGTCTATTTTATTTATTCAATAAAATAAGATTGCATTTGTTATTATAACTAACTACAGAATCGCAAGATTTTGTAGCCAGTTAAGAAAATTCGAATTGTTTGATTTGATGACAGAAAACATATCTGAGATCTTCCTATTTTCTTTTGTTTTCGGGATAATTAAGGAGCCCATGATTTCAAAGATGATATGATGGCACTTTTGAGATCTCCCAGCCATATCTTGAATAAACAGAATTAGACTGTTGGTAGTTTTTTGATATCTAGTGAAATCAGGGTGGTTGCATCTCCCTTTATTTTTGAAGCCAATTTGATCTTATGAGCAGGAAGCAGTTATGTTTCCTGAAACCTATATAAACATATCATTTTGTAAACATTGGATCATCTCGGCCTGGGGCAAGAGTATGGGTGTTTTATCATAGACTTGAATGGAATATAATGCACGTTACAGCTTTAGCTTTTCTGTATGATGTTTTCATTCAAGTTATGTTTATTTCAATTTGATAATAGATTGTGATTGCTTTTGTCGTCATGGTTTATTGAAAGTTGATATGATTCAATTTATATATGTTGTCCATATCTCGTGTTTCAGATATAATACGCAGTGATCATATATACAATTTAAATTAAGAGATTTATCTCTAATTTCAGTTGAATGTTTACATGCAAGTTCTTACAAGAAGAATTATCTCATCGTAGCTACTTGCAAATCATAAGATTACTGTGATTGTATCTATTATATGTTTTGTTATTATAATTCAATCTCCAGCATTATCGTTTTGCATTTATTCGAAGCAATTTCAAGATCTGTTGCAGGTTCACTTCTCAGATAAAGGTGGTTGGATATTCAATATTGAACAGACATTGGATGCAATAATAGGTTAGATTGTTATTTGATTTGATTAGCTTGCTGAATATAGAAGTTTTCTATATATAGAACATTTTTTACTATCTATTATTTTCTGTTCGATTAGGCAGTTTAATATTTGATTTCATGAGTGTACACATCTAAGAAAACAAACCAAAAAAAATTTAGACAGTATTTTTACTTTCTTTATTACTGTTGTTGAAGGAACCAATTTACATTCGATTTTTACGAGTTTAGATTAAAAATCGTGGTTTGTACAGATTGTATATAGAATTATCATACATATATTATTTAATTTGTACATATATATACTTAGATGTACATACAGATTTTAGTAATTGTTATTTAGTAAGTTATTGTTTTTTTTTTTCTTTAGTTATTTTTAGCTTTCTTTAGAACTTAGATCGGCCAACGGAGCCGCTAAACCCGTCGGAGTGAATTAATCCAAACGGCTTGGGTTAATTAGACAACCCCGGACCAGATTCACTCTTCTAGTTGACAAGCGGTCAATTTTGCCTGTCAACACGACTCTATCCCCCATGGAGCCTAATGTTAGCACCAATTCTTGCAAGTCACGAGCGTCGAGCGCAGCATACTGAAGAAGTCCATTTCAGTCTTAAAATCAAGCGAGTGGGCATTTTGTTTTCAACGGCGAGGATCCACAGACGAAGCAGATCGATGGTCATTGAGTAAGTTTGAGTCGCAGAGTTGCACGAGGTCTGGCGCATGAGCTCATCTCTTATGGACAAAATCACAAAATGATGAGCCCTTTCGGCATTTCGGCTACCGGGACTTCAAGAGACACGGGGTCTCTCTCTTCCACTGCATTAGGAATCCCTGAAACCCAAAACACAAAATGTAAAAGCCGCCTAGGAGCCATTTCGTCATTTCAGCTATAGGGATGTCAAGAGACACGGGGTCTCTCTCTTCCACTGCATCGGGAATCCCCGAAACCCGAAACGCAAAATGTAAAAGCCGCCCAGGAGCCATTTTGGCATTTCGGCTATCGGGATGTCAAGAGACATGGGATCTCTCTCTTCCACTGCATTGGGAATCGCCGAAAACCGAAACGCGAAATGAAAAAGCGCCCGAGAGCCATTTTGGCATTTCGGCTATCGGGACTTCAAAGGACAAACGGGTCACTCCTCCTTTGCATCGTGAATCCCCGAAACCCAAAACGCAAAATGAAAAGGCGCTCGGGAGCCATTTCGACTACCAGGACTTCAAAGGACAAAGGGGTCACTCCTCCACTGCATCGAGAATCCCCGAAACCCAAAACGCAAAATGAAAAAGCGCACGGGACCCATTTCGACATTTCAGCTACCGAGACTTCAAAGGACAAAGGGGTCACTCCTCCACTGCATCGGGAATCCCCAAAACCCAAAACGTGAAATGAAAAAGCACACGGGAGCCATTTCGACATTTCAGCTACCGGGACTTCAAAGAACAAAGGGTTGTTTTTTGTGTTTTCAGTCTCGGTCACCCTCCATGGAAGAAGCAGTTAATGAATATTGAGCAGGTGGTTGAGACCTCAGCTCAACTCATAAATGGAGGGCGTGGAAAAGGCCTGGAGAAATCATCCTGTGGTACCCTTGTATGTAGGTCCCCCTGCAAGAACCATGCTGATTTAAGATGGCGTCTGACGAAGGAGTTTCGTCCAGGTTTGACTGAGGAGCCTGCACACGCTAATTTGGACTTTAATGTCTCAGCTACCTTCCTGCTGTGAAGGTGGCAAATTGCCCTAAGTATATATACTCAGTTTTTTTTATTTCTATAAGGATGGATGGTAGAGCAGAGCTCCCAACTGTAATGTTTTAATGAAGCATTGGTTTTCTTGGCTATGTATCAGTATATGAAATTTCCTTGTTTAATGTAAGGCAACTCTCTTTTTCTTCTTGTTTCGATCTCACACTGAAAGAGTTCATGACTGAATGATTCACATGAATCGTCGTGACTGTGTTATGATAAAGGATTTATTATAGCGATGTTATGTTCTTTTAGTGTTTTTGCTTTTGAATATAAGAGGTTCTTGTGTTCAAAGTTTTCTTCTACGGGCTGTTGGAAGTCTGATGCCTACAATAACCCTTCACATTTCCTTACAGAAGTCTTCCTCCTACTCGCCCTTATTACAACTTACTTCCTAAAATTGAATCAAGACCTCATCTGCTTGTGCATGCCTGACCTAGTTTCTGAGTTAGAACGATATTGTTCCAAGTTTACTTCCATCCATCACCCTTTATCAAAAAATCGTGACATTTAAAACTGATGGGCCTCAGGCTTACTCCTGCCACAATCCAAGAGTGACTTCTGATGTTAACACTTGGATCAGTACCCAGTGTTTTCAGAGTTTAAGGATGTTTTTTCGAACGATTTTTCGGGGTTACCTCCTGAGAGGTTTTTACTATTGAGCTAAAACCTGGTGCAGAACCAATTTCCAAAACTCCATATAGAATGACAGCACCAGAACTTTGTGAGTTGCAGATGCAGTTGAAAGAGCTACTCGACTTAGGGCTAATAAGGCCTAGTGTCTCACCTTGGGGTGCACCAGTAATTTTTGTGAAGAAGAAGGATGGTTCCTTATGACTGTGTATAGATTACAGGGACTTGAACCGTGCTATAGATAAAAATAGGTACCCAATGCCACGGATAGATGATCTCTTTGATCAGATGAAAGGAGTAGCGGTATTCTCAAAAATTGATTTGCGATCAGGGTATCACCAGTTAAGGATTAAGGAAGGCGATATTCCTAAAACTTCCTTTCGAAATCGGTTTGGGAATTACGAGTTCATTGTATTACTTTTCGGATTAACCAATGCACCGGTAGTATTCATGAGCCTCATGAACAGTGTATTCCGGAAGTACTTAGACCTCTTTGTACAAGTATTTTTAGATGATATCCTCATCTATTCCAATAACAAAAGAGAGCATGAGGAACACTTGCGAGTGGTGTTGTCCTACCTTAGAGAGAAAAAATTGTATGGGAAGTTGTCAAAGTGTTCCTTCTTCCAGAAAGAAATTCACTATTTAGGTCATATCATTTCTGGTGAAGGAATCTCTGTGGACCCATAAAAGGTAAAGGCCATTATGGAGTGGCTAGTGCCAAAAAATTCTCATGAGGTAAGAAGCTTCATAGGGCTAGTAGGTTATTATCGGAAATTTGTGGAAGTGTTCTCTAAAATAGAAAAACCCATCACCAATTTGCAGCGCAAGGGAGTCGGGTATGACTGGACAGAAGAATGTGATAGTGAATTCATCGAGCTTAAGAGGTTATTAACTAGTGCGCCAATTCTACGAGTGTCAGATATGGAAAATGACTTCACAATCTGCACGGATGCCTCAAAGCAAGGGTTGGGGTCCGTGCTAATGCAGGATGGAGGAGTGATCGCTTATGCATCAAGGAAGTTGAAGAAACACGAGGAGATTTACGCTACTCATGATTTAGAGTTGTCGGTTGTAATGCTAGCTTTGAAACTTTGGAGGTACTATCTAGTAGGGCGAAACTTTGAGCTCAAAATGGACCATCAAAGTTTAAAACATCTCTTCACTCAAAGGGATCTGAATGCCAAGCAAAGGCGATGGAGTGAGTTCATGAGTGAGTACAATTTTGGTATTTCATATATCAAGGGCAAAGAGAATGTGGTCGTGGATGCCTTGAGTAGGAGACCATGTGTCTTCTCTTTGGTACCCTTAAAAGTCAATATGAGGGAACGTGTGTTGATGCAACTCCTTGGAGACAATTGGTATTTAAAGGTTACCTCAAACCTCCAGAGTAGGAGGCAATTAGATCTAAAGTATGAAGGATATAGTCTGGAAGCAGACGGACTATTGAGATATCGAGGAAGGATGTACATCCCTGAAGGTGGGGATATTTGAAGCATCATACTGAAGGAATCCCATAGAGCACTTTATTGTGCGCATCTGGGTGTGAAGAAAATGTACACAGACATGAGGAAGCTCTTCTTCTAGGTAGGCATGAAGTGCGATGTAGTCCATTTCATCGCCAAGTTCCTAGAGTGTCAACAAGTGAAAGCCGACCACCATCACCCGGCAGGTCTCCTACAACCACATGATGTTCCTATGACCAAGTGGGAAGTCATTTCTATGGATTTTGTTGTGGGGTTTCCGCTCACATCTCATAGATACAATGTCATCCTTGTGATAGTTGATAAGTTGACCAAGAGTGCTCATTTTATTCCAGTTAGAGACACTTATGATGTCACTGATGGGGCACACGTGTTTGTAAGTGAGGTCATCCGTTTCTAAGGGATACCTAAGAAGATCATTTCAGATAGGAACTCCAAGTTCACTTCTAGGTTTTGGACAAGTTTTCAGTCAGCATTGGGGACTCAGATGAACTTAAGTACATCTTATCATCCTGAAACAGATGGGCAAACTGAGAGAGTAAATCAGGTTATGGAATACATGCTTAGGATGTATGTTATGGATAATCAAACCCATTGGGAGAAGTACCTACCTTTGGTAGAGTTTGCCTACAATAACAGTTTTCATAGCTCCATCGGAATGCCACCCTACGAAGCTCTGTATGGAAGGCCATGCAGAACACCATTGAGTTGGGAAAGACTAGAAGACCGAGTAACAGTTAGGCCAAAATTGATTCAAGAGATGGAGGAACAGGTGATTCAGATTAGGAAGAGACTAAAGAAAGCACATGATAGATAGAAAAGTTATGTTGATGCACATAGGACTGACCAAAGTTATAAAGTGGGAGATCATGTTTTCATTCATATCAGGCCTAATAAGAGTACCATTCGGTTCGGGAAGGGGACAAAGTTGTCACCATGATTTGTAGGACCATTCAAAATCCAAGAGAAAATTGGACCCGTTGCCTATCGTCTCATACTGCCACCCCACTTGCATAAAACTCATAATGTTTTTCATGTCTTTGTTCTACGTCATTATGTTGCTGATGAATCACATAAACTAAATTGGAAAAAATTGCAGGTATCGGACGCAAGAACCCTCACGGTAGAACCGTTATGCATATTGGATCGTAGAGTCCGACAGCTCAGAAACTGTCTAGTAGACCAAGTTAAGGTCCAGTGGGACAAGTATAGTCCGGGATCTGCTACTTGGGAGGATGTCGAGACATTACGACGAGATTATCCCTCACTTTTTTTACCACCTCGAGAATATGTTTCTCGAAGGTTGGGTGTATGTAACACCACCTTTTGACTTAGACAACTAAGATTACCTTAGGCCTAATCACCTTTATTTTCTATTCACAGTGAAACTATTAATGATACACTTGAACTTTTAAGACATATGAACCTTTATGAATGTTTAAATGTATTTGAATGATGATGGATATGATGCGATATATTGTGAGAATGTAAATTTTATGAATTTTTAAATGCTATTTGAATAATGATGGATATGATGTGATCTACTATGTGAATGTAAATTCTATAAATGTTTAAATATCACTTGAATGATGATGGATATGATACGATATACTATGTGAATGTGAATCCTATGAAGGTTTAAATGTTATTTGAATGATGATGGATATGATGCAATCTGTTATGTAATTGAAAATTCTATGAACGGCTAACGTTAATTGAATTATGGGGATATTATGAGATCTATTTCTAACTTGAAAAATTTGATGTTAAAGTTGTTGGTACGTGGATACCGAATTGAGATTATGGTTGTATGCAATTACATGATGATAATGCATAGATATGTATGATTTTGTGTCATAGACTAATCTGCAGGTCATTGGGCTATGAAATAGCCAAGGGATAATGATAATGAAAGTGGATGTCATGACCATTGACCGAGAAACAATATGGTATGAATCTTTGTATGTGAAATTATATTGGTTTGAATGCATTGCTATGATATGTGGACCAGTGCAGGATTTCAGGTGGTGAGACTGCCTAAAACTGAATAAACGATGACAAAATTCCCAGCAACATGGTGCCACTGTATATTCCATTGAAGGGTGTGGACCCTAGTCCTATTAGGAGGGGTGGAGGCCTTTCCCACCGTGTATCCTCCGAAACCTGGAGTCATGGGAGGACGGTGTTAGCTCATGCTCCCCTAGACGTGTGATGATGATTGTAAGTTGCCTGCTGGGGAAGCTTGGTCAAGATAGTGACACTTTCACTTACGGGTTCTATTTGCAGTTAGGTCAATATAGTTGACGCTCCAAGATAGTCCACCAGAGGAAGGATGGGAATGGAAGATTGAAGTAAGTTAGGGAGGGAGGATGAATAGAAATAGTTGAGAGTGTATGGAGATTTGCCTTATGGTGGAATTTATTATTTTTCCTTCTAAAAAGAAAATGTGTATATATGTATGTTCATAATTACTTAACTAAACTACAATTGTCTAAATAAACATTGTTGAGCTAGATTATTGTAATTAAGGGATTTCGCAAACAAATGATTGGTTTATTATCTTTTATAAATTGAATAGTCTTGTTGATTGGATTGGATGCATACAGAAATTACTATAGAGATGATAGTTATTGCTATTAGTACATGCACGAGACTTGTATGTACTAGCTACACATGCATTTCTTGCACAGGTACACTAGTATGTATGATTTTTTTTGGCTTACTTACTGATAATGTTGTTTATTGGATATGAATATATGAACCAGGTGTCATTTCACTTGTATCCTAAAAAAAAAAAAAACCTTTAACTTCGGGACGAAGTTTCCTGAAGGGTGGGTGTGTGTAACAACCCTAATTAATTAATTAATTGCCATAATTAAATATTTGTTGAATGTATATTGGTTTAATTAATTAATTAATTAATTTCATGATTAAATATTTTCTTAATAAAATCTAGTTTAATAAATCATTAATTATTATTTATATCGGAAGATCAACCCATTAATGAAAAGGGGATAAGGTGGTTGACACCTAATTGAGGGAGGGTAGTTGAGAATTAAATGAAGGAAGAAGGCGGTGAATGATGGGAGGGGAGGAAAAGGCAAGGGGGGAGCATTATGTTTTGGGGGGGAATTGTATTATTGGCTCTATTTTTTTGGGGAGAGGATCTTGTGGTGGTTTGGTTGAGGAGCTTGTTGTGGTTTTGCTTGAGGAGCTTGTTGGAGGTCTGTCACAAGGGGCACCGGGGTTGCTGGGGATTTTGGGCTCGAAGGGCCAAGAAACCGCAAGGGTTCCTGGAGCTAGGGATCCGGAGAGGTTATGTTCCTAGCTGGCTGGGAGGAAAAGATTCAGTTTTCAGGAAGTTTCAAGCAGTCTGCAACAACAGGAAAGAAAGGGGCAAATTTCTTCTTCAAGAGGTATTTTACTATGTTATGTAATCTGTTTGTGACTATTTTGGACTATATAATTTGTGAATTTGATATCTAAACTGATTAAATTTGCTAGTACTTCAACATAAATTTGACAGATTTGTTATAATGCAAACAGAAATAGTTATAATGAAAACAGAAATAGAAATTAGATTTCATGTTCAAGAAAAGAAAAGTAATTTAGATTAAAATTTACTATTTAACTTTGAACCCTTAGTAAAGGTATTACATTCCGATCAGAGCAGGTGAATTAGGGAGTTGTATTTTCATTCAATTTGAAGCCTATAAATAGGGGTTGGAGCCTCCTTCCAGTTGTAGCTGGAGAAATAGGAAGTTGGTGCTTCCAGTGAATGTACTCTTTGATAAATAAGAAAATAATTTTGTGGTTTTCTCCCGCATTGGGTTTCCACGTAAAATTATGGTGTATTGTGTTTATGTGATGTTTATTCATTATGGTGTTGATGTTATATTGAATTCTAATGATAAACTATTGAACATTATTGAAGGTTTTATATTTTGATTAAAAGTACTCATTGTGCTCATATTGATTCATCCCACCCCCTATTAGTATTCCAACAATTGGTATCAAAGAAAAACACTAAAACTCAAATTTGAGGCATCATATGAAAGAATTTGGCTCTCGAAAACTGTCGAAACAAATTTTGATCTGATAAATCAGATCGGCATGACAGTGAACTCTTCGAGATGCAACACCCTATAAAATTTCATCCCAATCGGATAACCGATTCAAAAGTTATGACTCTCAGAAATATTTGCATTTTTTAGTGAGATCCTCATTAGAAACACATAAATACAGAGAAGAGTCAATTGACTATTTGCGTGTGAATATAGATTGGAAGATTTGAGGCAATGAGATGAACGAAACGAATTTTAGCGAAGGGATAATTTTACAGGAGTTGAGTGTACTGAAGAAAATTTACGGTAGCAGCGTCTCTGAGTTAATCCATGACTTACAGAAGGGCAAAGTGCGTACATCCGTGAGCGGGAAATGTACAAGTCATGGATATGTGAAGAAGACAAGCAGGAGATCAAATATCTAATCCACTAGGTCAGCTATAGATTGAAGGTATGTGGTTGCAGTCTTGATGATATATCGATATCAATGGAAACAACAGAAATATCATAAACAACAGCAACAACAGGTTATCAATTACAGTGACAGAGATAGTGACAGATTAGTCTACATTTATATTTCAAGGCAGTTGGACGTGGAAAGGAAAGGGGGTTGTAGCCTCCTTCCGATTGGATCTGGTAAATTAGGGAGTTGTAGCTTCATTTAGATTGAATCCTGAAAATAGGGGGTTGGAGCCTCCTTCCAGTTGTAGCTGGAGAAATAGGAAGTTGGTGCTTCCAATGAATGTACTCTTTATTTATGCTAATTTTTGAACTAGTGGACTAATAGTGTAGTGGAAGGAGTTGGTTTTGGTGGTTTTGTCCAGGGATTTTTGCAGTTTCTAGCATCATATCGCCCATTCGTGCCTTTGGCATGTATTTTTTGTCCCTGGCATATAGGATAGGTTCCCAATCCATTTTGCATATTTGCATTTTCCTATGACTGTGATCTATATGCCTTAGGTACGAACCCATTTATTAGCGACACAGAACCTTCTTACTGCTACTAGAAGTGTCTTTATTGAGTGGTATAGGATTACCAAACATGGGTGCCCTAGTTAGAACCTTTATGCCATTTGGTGCCCATGCAAACATTATTCCATAGGACCAGGACTCCCTTATAGTTTTGATATGACTTTGTGTTCGAACTTCATATTCTTACTCATAAGCATTCTGACCTTCACCTATGGGAATCCCACTGAGTCTTGTTTAAGCTCTTTTCCAACTCTCTCAAAAGCGAAAAGATTGTCGAGTGAACTTGTATCTTTCACACTTGTTAAATGGCTTTGAAAGGATGTCTATTTGGTGTAAGTTTAACCCTTTTTCGGAACAAGTAGACTAATTTCGAAAAAGGAACACTCTAGTCAACATTGGATAGAAGAGTTCTCCTAGGTATTGTTTAATACTTTTTCGGGCCCAGGGGACTCAATTTATGAAAAAGGACATTCTTTGGAGTTAAGTTGTAATTGCATTTCATCCTCCTGCTTGCAGTATTGAGCCTATTGTCGGCTCTCGCTTTCTCATTATAAGCCTCTTACCTCAGCAATTTGCATCACCATCCAAGCAGATCCTTATTTATATCCTTTGTAGCTTGACACCCTGTACCCTAAGAGGAAGCATTCCCCCGAGTGTCCATGCCCCGCATGCACTTCCTTGCATTGAGCATAGGTATGTTCCATTGTTTGGATTTAGTTTCTTACTCACAACACTCGTTTCATCCTCTCTATCATAGCATTCATTTGCCTATGAAAAAACAAAAAAAGATGGGCCGGAAAAGAAAATTATCCTATATCAGCAGAAATTGTGTCGCCTTTGAACAAAGCATAAACTTTTGAGTCCACTTGTCATCCAAAGTTTGGGTTTAGCATGACCTTAGGAAGCTGAGCTCAGTACTTAGAGTTTACTCCTCCGACTGGCTATTATTCCAGTCCCTATGGAGAGTTTGATTGATGCCTCCTGCATCACAAAGTTTCATCATGAAGTCTATGTTGTTAGAATCCTCCATATGTCTCATGATCTTGTTCAAACGAAGTCTAGAAGCATGTGTCATCCATTTCTCAGAACTCTTGACTTTGCATGTCGGCCATACCCTCAGTGTGTCTCAGAGTTACATGAAGTTGTAGTCTTACTGTGCACCCTGGTCCTACTTTCATTACAGGTAGGTAACCTTGAACCCAGCAGTCGGCATCTCCTCATTGGTCGATGATTGGGGGTTTCCCTTGTGTTCGATAGCAAGAAATATATTCACACATTGGGATTCATGTAGTGTCTCGGATGCCATTAGCCTTATTGGTGGTTTCCTCACCTTTGTCGGCAGTCTTCCTTATTGGTTGTTATTCAAAAGGTATTTTTAGTGCACTACTTGCATCTGGTGCATGTGAAAGACGCACAGGTTCGTTGGTTCATGAACATCCTCTTCATTTGAGTTCCTCCAAATCATCAATCTATTTCTTTGTACCTCATACTAACTGATGAGAGATGCCTTAATGCTCTCCTTTTAGCGAGTCTCCTTCCATTGACTTCTGCTCATCTATTATGGAAATGAGACCTAGAGTCCTATGAGTACCTAGAGGTTTTCAATCATTAGTGGTAGGCTCTCCCACCATCTACAATTAGGAATACATCAATGTCTCATGATCGATGGATTCTTCAAGTGTTCGACCTCAACACCTTTATTCACCCTTGTAAGAATGTACTATGTGCCTTGATACCTACTTTCATTATTGGTAGGTTGTCTCACATTTGTTAATGGTATACCTTAATGACCGGTAATCAAATGAAGTCTCATTATGTTCGACATTAACTCCTCTATTCACATGATGTAGACTTGCACCTTTGGTGGATAGTGTCAAAGACATGGAGCATCGGTTTATAGTAGTATCTTTCATAAGTTGTTGCCATTCCACCAATACCCATATGACTTCAGTGATCATGGGAGATCTGATTGTACTCCATTGTATACAGATATCTTCAAATTGATTTTGAGACTGGTTTTCCACTGGGCCTTGTTCGTGACTATGATCGCCTATGGAATGTGTCTACTTTGTATTTCCTATTCATGGCCATGAAAAACTATTTGGTATATTTCCACATGGATCTACAGTGTAATTCAAATTAGCATCCATGTGTACAAAGTCATTACGGATTGTAATATTCTCATGAGTAACTAGTTCTTCCAGATGAGTCTCCATTACTCCACTTCTGGAAATTATAATGTATTTCGGCCATCGTAGATACTCCTCTGACCTCACACATTAGGGGGCATCTATTATAGCAAATTTTTCCTCACCCCTTGCAACTTGTTTGGATGGCCTTTCCATTTCCCTATGCAGACTTGAAGTTCCCTTTTGTACTTCCCAGAGCCAAAAAATCATATTTTTCCACATATACGCGCCCTACCAGTTATACAGCATCTGTATACGCAGGTTGCACCACTACAACCCACGTACATCGAGTTTGATGGTCAAAATTAAAAAGTGTGTCAGGTTTCCATGTCAATTCACGAGATCCATGATCCTTGACCTTCCATATATTGGAAACATTTTGAATATGCCCTTCAGTTCCATTTGAAGGCTATAAATTGAGCCATATCCAAGCCGTGGAAGTGGAGAGAATTCAACTTTTGAGAGAAAAGATACTCTGAAGAAATTTCCACTTCACATTGAATTTGCATCCCTTTATCCTTTAAAGTCTGAACCCATTGTTCATCCCCCAAGCTCTTCTCTTATTTGATGGAGAACCTCATTATCTCCTTTATATGAGCTTGCCTTTGGTGGAGGATTGAGGTGGTGGAGGCTCAGCTGGAAAGGACTTAGTTTCTCGGTTCTGAGATGTGCCGACACAGAAGTTTTCACTTATACACTTTTGTTGATCATTTTTAATATAAATACTCTTTTCTCGTCCAATTAATATCTTGCAAATATTTGAATTATTATTCCATGGGTGTATTTGTCATATATGTTAATGGATTATGTTATTTTATATGCTAACATTATATATTATCACCATATGATTGTGTATATTGGTTGTTGAGGACAAGTTGCACGTATAAAGCTTTGAGTTGTGTGCTCAACTGTGGTCTTCATCGAACGTTTGGACGAGGTAGGCTCTTGGCCTTGTCTTGTTATCATTTCATTTATATAGCATACTTGGGATTAGAGTTTATTTCTATAGTCATTACATCTGTTGTGGTTTACCCCATGCATAGAGAGATTTTCCTCGTAACAGATATACAATATAAACTTTTATCTAATGATTACAATACTAGATTTGATAGGGACATTGAGTGAAACACACAACAAAGGAAATGAATTTAGAGGATTCATCCCAAAACCTCATGCATGAAGTTCAAAGCACTATCTCTCTAATTAAATAGAAACTTATATAACATTCAAAAATATGTATGTCAATTGGATTTAGCTCAGGTGGTTGGGAGGAATGATTGTTATCCTCCATAACCAAGTTCAATTGCCACAAGTGACACGTTGATCTCTTAATGAGTATATTATTGTAATGGTTTTGAGCTATGTTGTTGACTAACCTTTTTTTTTTAACGTAAACTAGGAAATTTGTATTATATAAAGGATGCCTAGGGGCAGCAAATTACATATTGAGGAAAAAAATAATCCAACGGTGAGAGAACTTCCAAACCTGAGACCAATCTGAGTTGGACTTGAGAGTTACATTGAGATACATGAAATATACAACTATTCCAATCCAAAATTCTGATACTATAGATCCTATAAAAAAAAAACTAAACAAAACCAAAATTTGAAGCACTTGTAAACTGAATCTTAAGGAGGGAAATTGTTTTGTCCATCAACATCCTCCATTTCAGTGTCCTCTTTCTGTTGAACCAGAACATTGAGGTATGGGAACTACGGAGGCATGGGGGTGGATTTTTTCGATTCTAAAGCAGTTAGCGTGATTCCCTATTGTCCATGGAAGGTTGGTTGGAGTCGAATTTTCTCAAGTTGTCTTATTAGGGCATCTGCCTCATCATTCGAGGATTGGACATATTGCATGTGATTTACATTTAATTCAAGCATTGTCGATACTTGAGAGGCAAGAGTACCCACTCTACTTTGGATGGTTATGAGCATCGAATGAACGACATCCAATTCTTGTTGGAGCTGGAGCATTCTAGAGTTGGTACCTTCTCTTCTGCTAGTCATGTTGATATCTCTGCTCCCTCGATTTTTCCGCCTTGCAAAGAGTTAAATGATACAATGCCTAACAAACGAGCTGCAATTGTATTTGTATGTGTTCGTTACCTAAAATGGAGGGAGGTACAAACCTCCTCGTTGGCTGAAAAGATCCATATATCCACCTATCTTTTCCCAATCTGGAGCAGAATGACCAGGTGTGTGGTTGCAGAGATTGTTGAGAGATTTTGGGGGTGTGAGAGCATTTGTCTCTCGCAATTGTTGCAAGTGAACGAGTGCAAAGAATATTGTTGAAGAGAGAAGTAGAAAGGGGGCATGACGGTCTAATGTGAGTGGTGTATAGGGTAAAATAAAGGTTGCACAGGTGCAGATATGGCTGAGAGGAACCAAAATCATGGGAACATATGGCTCCCGAAGTTGTAGCATGCATACTAGGGCGATGAGAAAAGTAGACGGGAGAAGAAGGAAAAGGGTTGGACATATAAAAGGAAGCAATGTGCCAGAAGGACGTAAGCAGGGGGGGGCATGACTCATTTTGGAGATGATGAGCACAGAGGGGAGAAAGCAGGGGAGCATGGAGATGAGGAACGAAATGAGGGGGGAGGAAATAAGCCAAGGGGGGCGACCTTGGGATCAAGGAAGAAGGACCCATGGCGGGACGAGAGGGAAACCATGTGGTTCCATAAAATAGGGCCAAGGAATGAAGCAAGGCCCTTTCTACCCAAAGTTTAGGGTCATATGGCAAGACCATAGGAAAGGGGCTAAGGGGCAGGACTATGACTGGTTCTTCCATCAATGTTTAGAGAACCAACTTCTCCATTAACTCCCATGTTGTCCAATTTATTGGGGAGGGAGTTGAGGTCTCGCCTGATATGCCATGGGTAAACTTGACTGAATTCCTTGATGATTCCATGAATGCAAAGAAAAATTGATCTCAGACTCAAATCAGTGAGAAGGGAGGAGAGATTCAAATGTTTGATTGTGTTCTTTGAGTCACCCACAACAAATAGGATTCCTATGTTTTTGGATATTGTTATGAGCAAGCCTTACAAGAGAGAATATGCTTCATTTTGAATATTAGTA
>ML787917.1:24460-71527 GCA_009831015.1 Picea engelmannii | reverse complement strand
AAGGGATGTTCATTTCTCAAGAAAAATATCTAAGAGAAATGTTGAAAAGGTTTCAAATGGAAGATTCTAAACCTGTGGGTACACCTATGGTAACTAGATGTAAATTAAGCAAGGATGATGATTCACCTGATGTTGATCAAAGCCCATATCGATCAATAATAGGAAGCCTGTTGTACATCACAGCATCTCGCCCAGACATAATACATGATGTAGGAATGGTAGGAAGATATCAGGTTGCACCTAAACAGATTCATTTGCAAGCTGTCAAAAGGATATTCAGGTATTCGAAGGGAACAATGGCTTATGGTCTGTGGTATCCCAGAAATCAGAATTTCCAGTTAACTGCTTATTCAGATGCAGATTGGGAAAACTGTGTTGATGAGAGAAAAAGCACCAGTGGAGGAGCATTCTTCTTGGGTGACTCATTAGTAGCATGCATTAGCAAAAAACAAGGATCCATTTCATTGTCAACTACAGAGGTAGAATACATTGCTGCTGCTACTTGCTGCACACAAATTTTGTGGATGATTCAAACTCTTGCAGATTTGAAGGTGAGTTACACTGAACCCATTCCAATTCACTGTGATAACACCAGTGCCATTAGTGTCTCCAAGAATCCTGTTCTTCATTCCAAGAATAAGCATATTCCAATAAAGTACCATTTTCTCAGAGAACAAGTTACAAACAGAATTGTTCAATTGAATTATATACCCTCTACAGAATAGATTGCAGATATATTTACAAAACCATTAGCAGCAACCCATTTTGGATATCTTCGTCAAAAGTTGGGGGTTATAATTTCTTGTGTCTAATCTGTTCACCTGGTCAGGGGGAGTACTTATTGAATATATGGTGTATTTCCAAGATGCTCATAGTTGACAGGGGGAGTATGTTTTGCAACAACTCAGGGGGAGCATGTTTCTTCTTTGACATTGATGTCAAAGGGGGAGAAAAGAGTCTGAGAGGAGAGTTCGAATGCATGTGGGTGCTTGTGTTTCCATCAATGCCAAAGGGGGAGATTGTTGGCAAATATTTAACAGACAGCGAATGCTTGTCATTGATGGCAAGTACAACAATGAAGATGGCATGAGTACAGAAAGTATGTAATAGATGGGAATTATGAGAAGACACTGCAGAGAAGATTCGAATAAGCTCAGAAGAGATAGTGTAGAGGATTGTTGGCAAGAATAGCGATGGCAAAGATCAGCATGATCAGCGACGCAATGATAATGGGGGAGGAGCAGCAACAGTGATAGTTGGATCAACAATTCAGGATTTCCGATGACTGTAAGATCTCAATGTAGACAAGAAGAGCGCGCAGATATGGAGGATAGATCTCGGGTGTTAGATCCGAGCGTGAGGATCGACCATCGTAGGATCTAGGAGAATCTTCATGATCTTTAAAAGTGCAAGGTGAAGCGAGTTCGCGAAATCTTGAAATCCCGATGCAGACACAATGAAGACTTGCGAAATCACGAAAAGATCCTAATTGTCAATACACCAAAAGATGTGGACCGTTGATCCAAGCTCCATTTCGGATTTTCTCCTATCGCGACTTGGAGTGACAAGAACCTCCATTGAAGGAATCGCAAGATGCGAATTCACGATGAGATCTAGACTGTAGATTCATCGAGATCATGGACCGTTGATCTAAGCTCCATTTCGGAGTTTCGCCTATCGCAACTTGGAGTGACAAGAACCTCCATCGAAGTAATCACGAGTGCAAATTCATGATGAGATCTGGACCATAGATTCATCGAGATCGTGGACCGTTGATCTCAGCTCCATTTCGGAGTTTCGTGAATCGCGACTTGGAGAGGCAAGAAACATAACCACAAGAACGTTGAAATCGCGATATGCGAAATAGCGATATGATTCGAGTTGTTGAATCAAGATCAGATCTGGACAGTCGAATCATAGGACAAGTCGTTGACTTGGAATCAACGGAGCATGGTGTGGAAACTAGGGAGATGCGAGATCGCGATAAGATCTAGACCGTCAGATCTATGGAGATTTCAACCGTCAATCAGACTCAATGAAGTTTATAAACTCGTGAAATATGAAGTGTCTTTTGGCACAGCCTATGGTCACCGTCGGTGGTTACAAGAAGGGAAGGAGTCAGTTCAGATAAGATCCATTTCGGGGTTTCGGGGATCGCGACTTAGTGAGTCAAGATGCCTCATCTCTAGATTCATGAAATGTGAATTCGCGAAAAGAACTTTATGCATAAGCACTTGGTGATAGCCATGGTCATATAAAGGAAGGAGCCAGCGTAGAAAAACTTCGTTTCGGAGTTTCAGAACTCGTGACATGGAGACTCAAGATGTCTCATCGCAGAATCTTCAAATTGCGAAAGTGTAAAATGGGTAAATAACGCAAGAACTCATCAGAGTTAATCCAACGATGGAGGTGAACATGAGCACGATCGAAGGGCTAATATTGATCCTCACAGTGTAACTGCTAGAAACCATTGATGGTTTCTACCAAAGGATGCGAAGAGACTTCTGTGTGATTTCCATAGGAGCTGAAGAGTTACATGGAATGAAGACGATTCATGGAGGAAATTGACAGTTGGATGAGGGTTGGAGCTAGTAACTGAAATAAAAAGGATGAGCTCGACTGTAACAGAGAAGACGAAGAGTCTCAACTGCAAGAGAGAAAAAGGAATCTCAGCATAACACCTAGTGATGATAGACACAGGGGTTGAACTGCCAGAGAAGCTGAAGAGTCGCAATGATGATCACGCAGAGCACTTGAGATGTGGAGGAGATTGGCGTGGTATGAGCATGCAGAGGAATGGAGAATATTGCATGTGCAAGATGAACAAAAGCTATATATACACAGTACAGAGAAGAGATGAGGTTGTTGTTGTTGTTGGAGTTGCTATGGATGTTGTTGTTGAAGGTGATTCATGCATGAAGAAGGAGCAGAATGCAGCAGCTGAATAGAACAGAAGAAGAAATGTGCAGTGAATGGATCGCACAGAGCATAAAAAGCAGAAGAACAGAATGCGCAGCGGATGCATGCTGGAAGACAGTGAGGAAGTCTGAGTAGCAAAATCTTACAGAACAATGATGAGACTGGTAAGTTGTTATTGAACACTATATCATTGTAATAGGTTTCAGTATTTCATATTCATAATCCAAGGTGGTTGGGAGGTGCTAGGGAGGACTGGTGTCCTCAGAGGTTCAAGTGGGTGCTTGAACACAGGGAGTTGGTGCTTCCTTCTAGTTGGTGCTAGAGAAGCCAGGGAGTTGGTGCTTCCTTCTAGTGGGTGTTAGAGAAAAATAGAGAGTTGGTGCTCTCAGCAAGTTGCAGCTTGCAAAACAGAGGTTGTAGCCTCACAATGAGTTGGTGCTCATATGTATGATAATGTAAAGAATGTAAATAATACTTATCATATAAAGAAGAAGAGGTTTTTACCCTGTATGGGTTTCCTTGGGAAATATCTGTCTCTGTGTTTCTCATATATGTGACTGATGTTGAATGTGCCATTGTTTATTTCCCTGCATTATTGTGATCATCATTGAGTGCCTTATAAAGATTTTAAAAGAGTTTAAGCACGGTAACAACTAATTCACCCTGCCCCCTCTCAGTTGTCTAACATAAGCTTCTCGGGATCCCTTGTGAGTGTCTTCTTTGATAGACTATATGTCACTTTATTGTCATTTCTATAAACATGAGCAAAGGATATTTTGTAGAAATGGTTGATTAATATAGTGATACAATCCTTCCAGCAGTCCAAAGTGATAACATGTAGGTGTCCCTTTCCCCTCAACCAATCAATAATAATCTTTGAGTCTCCCATAACATGTAGCTCATGGATAGAAAGTCGAGAAGCCAATGAAAGAAAAGCCCAAACTCCAAGAAGTTCAGCTCTGGTATTGGTTCTGGGCCCACAGTTAAAAATCCATTTGTAACTACACTGCTCACTGATCCTTATGACTCCCCCTGCACCACTATTAAGACCCGTTGATGATGTCGCTCCATCGAACCAGCCAGCCGTGCCTCCCACCATCGAATGAGAAAACCCCAATCTTTGAACAAGTACTTTTGGAATATGTTTGTATTCCTGTAGTGCTAGAAGAGATCTATGAATCACTTTATGTACCCTGGGAATGATGTCTTCAAAGACCACATAATTGTGTTCCCTCCATAATGACCAGCATATTAGAGCTGGAAGAGTAGGCAAATGAAAATTTCAATCTTTCCATTGTTTGAAACAGTCCAACAGATAATTCCATGCCCAATCTCCAGAGTAGTTTAAATAAATTCTTAACTTGCTCCATACTTCCATTGTAAAGGCGCATTCCATAAATAGATGTTGAGTCGATTCTACATTCTTCAAACATAACTTACAAATACTTGGTCATGTAAAACCTCTACGCTGGAGAATCTCCCACATAAGTATTTTATTTTCCACCAACAACCAAATGAACAGCTTGATTTTCAGTGGACAATCCCAAGACCATAAGGTCTTTCTCCAACCACCTATCTTATAATTCCATTTCAGTTTTTCTAATGCCAAGTAGACATTCTTTACTGTAACATGTCTCGACAAGTCTCCCCCTATCCATTTTAAAGAGTCTGGCTTCTCTTGTAGGATAACTCCATTATTTATAAGAGCACATCGATAGGCATGCGATTCTTCCTTTAGGTGCCCGAACAATTCCAAATCTGTGCTAGTAAGCCAATTGGAAGTGATCATGCCCACTTGTGCCTCTGCTTATGCCTAGAATAAGTAGTACACACCTTTCCTATTAATCGCTTCAATCAATGCCTCCGACAGTAATGTTGACTATCCCATCCCCAATATGCAATATTTATCAATCAAGATTAAATGTCCATTCCCCGGACTCCACACAATCCAATGCAGAAGAAGATGGAGGGATTTTAATAAGTATTTCCAGGCCTGAGAGCCTTTTTCCTTTGAGATGTATATCGTTTGTATCCAACGAGCAACTAAAACAAATGGTAGATACTTATCCGTGAGCACCAGGTGCCATAAACCCTCCTTCATAAGGGCCCTCCAAAGACTGTTAGCTACCAATGCTCTACTGAAACCGATCAAGTTCCTCAACCCCCATCCCCCATGGTGCTTTGGTATGGCTATCAATTTCCAATTGCAGAGATGTATGCTCTTCTTTTTACAGCATCCCGACCACAAGAAGCTAAAAATCAGTTGACGAATTTTATGGAATATCGTTGAAGGCAAATTTGCCAATGCCAACCAGTAGACTGGTTGGCTCTCCGAGATGGCTTTAATAAAAATCAATCACCCCCCTAAAGACAACCACCGATTGCACCAGTGAATTGAGATTGCCATGAACACTAAGCAAAAGTTTTATCTTTTTTCAAAGACATTCTATCTAAAAGCTCAAAGGGTTACTTATCGACAATTTTCCAAGTACTTCTATCAATAATATTTATAAAAGTTGAAAGTTTTGATAATATTTATAAAAATGCAAAGTTTTTATCAAATTGATTATTTTTATGTTTTATATTATTTGATAAATTATCAAGAAAATTTTGATGTTGATTTAAATTTTAGGGTTAATAATACAGTCTGAGTGGGTCTAATGGTTAAGAATATGTGTTTCCTCCTAAGAGGACACAAGTTCAAATCCAGAGGGGGTTAAGGTATGTATACGTCTGTAGACTTTAGCAGTCAAATCGTTGCACGGAGGGGGTCCCTTGTCCCACAAACAAGGAGGTATCATACACCAATTTGATATCCCGCTTGGTCGTGACCTTAAAATTAGATTATTATTATTATTATTATAAATGGAGAGACATGTTTCCACCTATCTACGCATATATATATATATAACTCAGTAATGTTCCCATTATGAAATGATGGACGTTTAAGAATCGATTGCATGTTATTACTCCACATCTCATCACACTTGTGTGAAGGATTAAGAATAGTATCTCAGTTCAAATTGGAATTCAATATGGGTTATTTTTACAAGAAAAGAACCGATTTTAAATTATTTTAGGAGTTTGATTCATTTTGGTTTATGTTTTGCTTTCATATCTATATTGGACAACTCTGAGCATTGGAGGGAACCCATCTCCTTTGGCTCTAAGTTTGCACTCTTACATTCTTGCATATCCTGGTTCCACTCTAGTGGTGTCTTGGTTATGTATTAGTCCTGCTCTACCCTCTTGGTTAGTAGGGAGGAGCATAGCATAGTGTCATTCCAATAAATAATGTTACATCCCTTGCGAATTAGGGGAATTTAGGAAAGGCCTCAAGATATGTATGAAAGGATATTGGATAGTCCCAATTTGAAATTGTCAATGCAAGGATTAGATGGGAGAGATGACAGGAAAAATTTAAGCAAAAAACTCAACAAACTAGTACAACAAGAGATAATTATGTTATTGATACAACTAGGCACATAGTTTATTTGAAGAATTGGCAGAAGGAAGTGAATGGGTTTATGGGCATCCAACACAATAGAAATATGGGGATATTTGTTTAGATAATCGCAGTCAAGCAACTCATGGAATGTGTCATAGCACCTCTTGTCATTCTGGATAGTGTGGTGAACCCCCCTTACTAGGAAAACTCCTCGTTTGTAGTAGAATCCTCACACACCTCCAGGGACCCTCTCCCTCCTCCCAAGCCGAAGGTGGTATCTTTCAAGCTACTAATGGTAAGGAGTAGAAACACAAGGCCCTAATCGAGATAGTGGCCAAAAAGAGTCAGTTTCAATATGCCCAGCAGAGGCCAAGTACCTAGTATTTTATTTCTTTTATATTTGTTTTAGTTTGTTTTTTTTAGTAGTATGTTTGTTACAGCAATATGTAAAACGATACACCTATAAAAACAGAATAGGGTTCTTTTGTATGGCTATCCCTCTTGGGTAGAACTTGATACAATTTTGCATTTTGAACATGTGGCTTCAGCCTCATTTTTGTACTTTATCCTAGTAGCTTGGCTTTGCCACATATTTTTTTAATACAAACCCTATTCATTACTGTTTAAAAAAAGCATGGAATGTGTCATGGAAATTCTTGACATTCTCGATAATGTGGTGAACCCTCCTTCTAAAGCACACTCCTCCTTTCCAACATAATCGTCTTGGGCCTCTTAGGACCCTCTCCTTTCTCCCAAGATGAAACTAGAATGAGGCAGTGTCTTTCAAGTTGTTGATGGTAAGGAGTAGAAACACAGGGCCTAATTGAGAATGCGACCAAAAAGCGTCAGTTTCAAGATGCTTAGCAGAAGCCAAACATTTACTATTTTCTTTCTTTTATATATGTTTTAGTATGTTTTTTTGAGTAATATGTTTGTCACAACAATATGTAAAACAATATACTAGTAAAAATAGAACAAGGTTATTTTGGATGGTTAGCTCTTTTGGATAGAATTTGATACAATTTTACATTTTAAAGTTATTACATCGGCCTCGTATTTATACTTTATCCTAACTATCTGGCTTTGTTGCATTCTTTTTTAATACAAACCCTATCAATTATTATAAGAAAAAGAAGTAGCATATATGTTTTTTATTCATCTCTTACAAATTATGAATCTTAATTTCACATTAATATGATGTAAATATTACTTTAATATAGAGAAGAGAGATTTAAACCTTATGCCTTTTTTTTAATAAAAAAAAAAAAAATTACAAATTAACCACTAAATAATCCTTTTAACCAAAAACGAGGGATATAAACATATTAAGTATTGATAAGGCTATATTATCAAAGAGACCACTTTATATTTGGTGCTTCACTTCCATGAAGTCAAGAATAAAGATGTATTCTCATTCATCATTGTTCTAAACTCTTTCATAACAAGTGGGATTCTTGCAATCTCATTCATCATTGTTCTCAACTCTTCCATAGCAAGTTGAAGGCATGATAGTAATGTTTCATGAATTATCTCAGCAATCAAACAAAGGCCCTGTAGAACTTTATCTATAAATGCTTGCAAAGGCATCAACATAGGAGCCCACAAGATCGTTATGGATGTTAAATGGTAATGCCAGGTTGTAATTTAAATTTGGTAATTGATACTATACAGGGTTTTCAAGCACACAGAGCGTTCAAGTGCTAGCCGAGTGTTAAGCACTTATGCACACGCCGAGATAAGACTCGAGTGCCAGTAGTAATGAAGTGCCCGTGTCAAGAATTTTACGAGGATATTACTCTTCTCTTGGGAATTTCCAAGAAAAGTTGGACTAGAAGCAGGGAATCGAGTATCTTCCTCTTAGAAGGCAGCAGGGAATCGAGTGATAGGAGAAAAGAGTGAGGCCTGGAAATTCTAGTGAGAAAGAGCTTCATGCCTTTTAGCATCTCATACTCAGGGACTTAGACATTTTGATGGTTTTGACTGTGCATCCATTGTTACTCTGTTTTTATATCTTATTTGAATATAATGAGCATTTCTGCAATGCATTGATGTTCACACAGATTCAGCTTTGATTACAATGAAGATTTTGCTCTGTTTTTCTTTTCCTTAATTGAATATAATGAGCATTTCTGCAATGCATTGATGTTCACACAGATTCAGCTTTGATTACAATGAAGATTTTGTTTTCAATTACTTGTCTTTTGTAAATTATATTCAAATATATGTTTCAGGTTTAAAATGAGATTTTAAACTTGGAAATCTTTTGCACACAAGTAAACAGATTGTTCACTTGTGTTTTGTGTTTCTTTAGTCATTCCTCTTATATCCAATTGTTAATTCATCTAATCATTAAAGTGAATTCCTTTGACTAGTGAATTCCCTTGACTATATGACTTACTGTCAATCTTTTCAGATCTAGTTGATGAGATTTTTACCCATTCAACCTGGTTGATACACCTATCAATCAAACCAAATCATTGCAATAAACTGAGGTGCCCTAGCTTTGTGCCACAACATTCTGATGTGTCGTAGCTTTGTGTCAAAACAGCGCTTTGTGTCAAAATAGTCTGGTGCAAACTTTAGGGATAACTGGAAGATTATCTCAAGTTTCAACCCTAACACTCGAGTTTGATTTAGCTTTGTGCCAAAATAGTTTGGTGCAAACTTTAGGGATAATTGGAAGATTATCTCAAGTTTCAACCCTAGCACTCGAGTTTGATTTAGCATGAGTCATGAAAGAGGGGAAGTATTTCCTTTCTTGTAGAAAAAAGTTATAGATTAATTGGTTTCTAACCCTCCTTGAAGAATCTTTGCGCATGGATACAAGCAACCAAGGGTCATTTTTTTTGGCTTCAAGTAACCGAGGGTCATTTTTAATTAAGGGTCATTTCAAGGAAATCATTTTATATTTGTCCACATGCTACGAAGATTTTCTCTCTTTGTAGCTTGAGTCCCAACCTAGCAAAGCTTAAGTTGCTAGCAAAGGGGCCTAGTTTCTTACAACATTAGATTATTTATGAAACTATGCGATCTAATCTTAACTTGTATACAAAATCTTTAAGAGTGGCCCTAACATAGGTAGATTGCTTAATCTCCCTTTAGAATATTAGAGTTCTTTGAATTTAATAGTATAATAGTTATTGATAATTCTTTGGGTATATTCATCTCCTTGGTCTTTTAAGTTGGTCATTATGTGTTACTACCTATGTCAATATATGTATTTATGCATATTTGAGCAAGGGCTTCTTGATCACATCAAGTCAAAAAGTGGGGATCAAAGTTGGATTCAACCCTTGGATTACAAACACAATGTCTTTTTTTGCAAACTTTTCTTTGACCATTATCATTTGGCAACTTTGTCATCAAAAGAAAAAGCTTTTCTAAATAAATAAATAAAACACAAAAGCTTGCTTAATGATAAGTTGCAAAGATGAATAACCATTGGATAAATCCAATTAAGACATCCTAAAACATAATGCCTATTCCTTTTAATATTGCAACTACTTTGGTTCCTACAAGTAGTGGAGAAAGCACTCATAAGTATTGGAATGTTAGATATTACACTTAATTTAGCTGAATAAAATTTTATTGATTTATTATTAAATCAAAAAGTAGTGGAGAAAGCACTTATAAGTATTGGAATGTTAGATATTACACTTAATTTAGTTGAATAAAATTTTATTGATTTATTATTAAATCATTATAATTGAATTAATGAATAGTGGTTGGCTTTAGAGAAAAGATAGATAAATTTTGATCTACTTATATATACATTAGCGGATGTAAATATATCATTTGACAAGTCTTCAAAACAATAGAGGCAAGGTTTGATATACATATATATGCGTGAGGATACTAGGTAGTGGTAAGCATACTTCACACAATTGACCATTACTATTGGGTGTCCCCATGGCTACCTAAAAGTATTAATTAAATATATTATTTAATAGACTTTAAGAAAAACACAAGGTTAGTTTTGTTTTACATATATGTATACACGAGTAGTCGTATACATGCCTTACACATTATCTTCGTGGTTACTTAAAGGTCATGTTAAATAAATATATCATTTGGTAGGCATTAAAAAAAATATGGGATGAGTTTAAGCCATGCCATACAAACCTTGCACATTTTACTACTCTTTCAAAATTTCAAAATATCGCTACTATTTTATAATGCCAATTAAAATTTTTATATAAATGAAATATTTTTCAACATTGAAATCAATGTAAAACTTCATCCACATTCAACCATTGTATTTGGGTATCTTCGTGATTACCTAAAAATCTCATCTTGAGTAAATATATTTGATAAGATTAAAAGAAAATTTGGAATGGGCTTTAATCTACATATATATGCGTGTAAGAAGTGCAATACAAAATTTGACTACTTTTCCAAAATATCCCTACTACTCTATAATGCCAACTAAAATTCTCATAAAGTGAAACTTCTTCAATAATGAGAAAGTGATTTATTCATTAACTTATTAAATCACTTATGTATATGTAGGATGGTTAATAATAAAGCTTTATTAATCTCTGCCGAAGGCGTAAAGGGATTATAGCGATTGATAATTTGTTGACTTCATATTAGTTTGTCTTTTGACTAAATTTTTTTGCATAATCTCTATTGTTTGAACTAGAAAACTAAAAACATTATTTTATATATAATAAAAAAAAAACCTTATATGTCATGATCTCATTAGATAATAGATTCGAGGTATTATTGTCAGCTTCGCTATTCCCAATGTTTTATATGTTAACATATCCAAAGTTTTTTATCATCTACGGTCTTTTTTAATTTTTACTATTTTTGTTTAAATGTTTAGATATCCAAAGTTTTGAGCATTGAGAGTCAGTTTTTTATTAGTTGACTTCATATTAGTTTGTCCTTTGACTAAAAAAATTTTGCATAGTCTCTATTGTCCGAACTATTGTTATTATTATTATTATTATTAAGTACTTGAAGAGGCATTTTTATTATTTTGTACGTAAACATGTCTGCCACACTACATTCTTTCTTAAATGTTTACAAAATGCGAGGCCCTTGGACGGTTCTGACAGCCTTAAATGTTTACCTAACAGGCCTCACAACCTTAAATGTTTACTTAACAGAGGTGTTACAATACATTTTCCTCTGATTTTTGGATACAATCTTGTCTGCAGTGAATTTGGGCAATATTGTTCTTCATTGGCATTACTGGTTCATTGGTTGATGCTTTCTCGTTGGTTCGTTGGATGTTGCTTATTGTTGTTTGATTCAACTTTGCAAAGTTGAGGTTCTGCAGTTGTAGTTGGACCTCTTGGTGCTTGTTCACTAGTTTGTTGTTTGTTGCTTGCTCTTGTCTGCTTTAACTTTGCAAGGTTGAAGTCCTACACCCGCAGTTCAACCTGTTCTTTCACTTTGCAGGGTTGAGATCATGCGCCCTTGTTTGCTTCAACTTTGCAAGGTCGGTTTCATGCATCTGCAGTTGGACCTGTTGCTGCAGTTTGCATGATTGGGATTATGCATCTGCAATTGGAACTACACTTATGTCGTTCCCCATTCACGGGTAAGTTTCAGTGCCATGGTTTCATTCATATCCGTTGTTTGTTGTTTACTATTTGCAGTTTGCAAGTAAGATTTTTCAATACTAGGAATGCCTGAGTCAAAATACTCTTGCAGAACATCTTTGTATGTGACTACTATGACCAGATAAACGGGAGTGTATTGTTGTCTTGTTCTTGTTCTTGAACGTCAATGTTCGACACAGAACCCACCTCTCCATAGTGACATATGAAAAAGGAAATCAAATTTTCTCCTCATATTTTTTGTTCCTGAAAACCATACATTTGGTACATTTTTTCCAGGTTGTTCCCTTCCAAAACATCTCGTTCCCCTTTGAATGTCAATGTTGGACACAAAACCAACCTCTATTGCAGCCATAGTGACATATAAAAAAGGAAATCGAATGTTCTCCTCATATTTTATGTTACTGAAAACCATACGTTTGGTGCATTTTTTTCAAGTTGTTCCCTTCCAATCACATATGCCCACTTCCATGTCCTGGACATCATCCCATAGCTCTTTGGGAAATAGCAATGCAAAGGGGTTTGCAAAACAAATTCAAAGTTATCATTGTGGAGGAAGCATCTACGAGGACCTTGCCATCCTTTCTTTGCAAGTTGTGACAGGGCATGTTTTTATTCTCTGGATCAAAAACCACATATAGTTGTTGGTTTTATGTTGGCCTTTGGGTCTTGCAAAGAATCTTTCGTCATCGTTTTCAGATATGAACCTCGTCATGTAGAAATGGTTCTTTGTAATTTGAATGGTCAGTTCATTGATCTGTATTAGACTGGATTTCCCAATACCTAGTTTTAGAATATCTTATTCATGTTGTAAGATAATTGAAACATCTTAGAATATCGTCTTCATCTTGTAAGATAATTTAAACCTTAAGAAGTCGTGACCATGTTCATGTGGTAAAAGTTTGTAATGCCTAGTTCTTTTGCTTTTGTTTATCCGACAGACCATCTATATGGGTTTTCTCAGTGGAGGACATCAACAAGTCATTTCAGATCTTTTTTGGTGTTGATTTGTGAAGAGTGGGGATCAAAATAAATGGTGATTAGGACTGTAAAACTCTATACAATGGCTACTGAAATGCTTATAGGATCCACACGTAGAATAAGTTCAAAAATGATATGCCTTAAATACTCGGCCTTTGTGCTAAGAAAATTTATAGTGTTATTTGATTTGCGTTATCTCTTCTATATGGTTCATTGTTCACTATAACTTTGTTTGTTTTTCATATGCTATAGCAACCACGGGGCATTTAAATTGGCACAAAGCAGGTTGAAGGATACATAGTGGAATTGGTATGCAGTTCTGAACTTACAGTTTTCATTTTTATAGATATAGCTCAGAAACATCTTGAAAATCACAACTTAAAAGATGAAGCAAGTAATAGATGTTGAGTGCTATGAAATAGATACAGACTCCATTGTACATGACAACCTCGAGAAGGTATTGCATAGCAATGGGATTTTTAGATTAGATGCATTCTCGTATACTGTGGGAGATTTCATCTTCGATGCATTTCAAGTTCTATTGCATTTCTGTTATTCCTCGACTGACCTGCGCAATGGATTGATAGATCATTTCTTGGCATGTTTAGAAAATGGAGAATTTGAGGCATTAGAGTTGTATCAATACGAATTGGCATCTGATTTTTTTTTCCATTTGCATGGAATACATGATGTCACTACGTATTTTTCAAAGATGTGGTTGCCTGCATCTGCAACTCTGCCTACACATGAGAGGGGACTTTGGGGAGATACATTTTGTATATGGTGGTTGTCCAAGTGGCTGAATATATCAATTAGAATATGGTCATCAACAAGAAAAACAAGATATCTACTATTCAACAAAATTGCATCTAGGGATCCATATTGCATCTTGTTCCATGATGTCAATCCTGTGAGTGGTCACTATGACCCACTAATATATAGAAAATTATCCATATGCAATCTTGGTGGATCTGATATTTACTTGTCCCTCATCTGCAAAGACCTTCGATCGCATTGGAAACAAATTATGCATCATATACACTCCCATGGATTGCACATAACGACAACTATTGCATCTAGTTGTGGAGATAGTTTGTTCAATGCAATTTGTTATTTGATAACAACAGAATTCGATGTGCACTCGTTGCGCAATTATAGGTGGCAGTCAACAGGCGTTTAACTGCTTACATCAACACCTTTTACCATATCTCCTAGAAAGTATGTTGATAATTGGAAGTTGGCAACAATACCTTGTAAACATGGCAATGCCATATGAGAAAGGAAATGTAGAGGGTAGCATATTTTGTTTAGAATGGATATCTATCATATTCAGAGTAAATATCCAGGTCTTGTCAGCCCTATCATATGGTAGTGTCTATTCCTACTGTATTGATTCAAACTACGATCGAACAATTAACATCGTGTCATTGAAAACAGATACGCCACACATCCATTATCAACCTTTGATAATAAATACTTCCAGTTCAAGATCCACTGTCCATGTCACCCAAACCGCATCGAATCTGCATAAGCGTCGCATGTTATTTAATCAGAATGAAGCTCATCCCAATTGTCATTAGGTCATACGGAGCTTAAACAAAAAACATAGACTAACTTATCACAACTTGGAAAAGGTCATACGTGAGAGAAAAAAATGCATTGGTACACTTCCTTCTAGACCTACGGGTTGTACAATCAATCATCATGAGATGAAAGGGAGCTCAACCAAGAAACAAAAAATCACATATCACAACCTAAAAAAAATTGTGCACAACACAATCGCATTTTTGCACTTTCTGTTGAACACAAACAGCTCATGTCCAATGACAAAGAACATCATTGTTTGCACCATCGAGATGGTGAGGAGGCAATGCTCATAAGAAATGTCGATTCCACCTTCAACATGGCTTATCAACAAGTGAAACTAGTTTCCAGTGGCAACCATAAGTTAACCTACCACATGTTGAAAAAACAAATGCATGAGAGAAACAGGTGCAACTACATATCCCACAATGGTCATGGTACTAACTGAGAGGGAAAAATCACATACCGTGGCCTAGAGCCAACACCATGCACTGCTAGCAATGAAAACCAGCAAACACTTACTATGCATGCTTGTCTAGGGAAGAGAGATGCAAAAAAGATATATATGAAACAAATTAAAGACACTCCTTCCATTGCATGTGTGATTTGCGAGCAATTGAATTTCGCAAAAAACACTCCAAGTCTTTCACCCCTGACTTGCAAATATAATACCTCGACTTGACACTAAATGATAGAACATTTCGAGTGGCAATATTTGTCTTCCATGCAAATGATCACTTGAAAATGGAAAATTGCCATACTTTGCAACGCCTGACCAAATAATATGTAATACACCACTACCATATGTAAGTACACTTACAGAAATTGAAGAGAGACTTGTGTCTCTGTGAATTGCATTTGCACAAATCAGACCCTGGGACTATAAACGACCCCAAATGGTCTTAACAAGATCAATTATTAATGTGCCTATCCAACTAAATGTTGTGCAAAAATCCCTGCCACAATTCATTAGTGATACAATGACAATTGTCGTAGCTCTGAAAAGATGTTTGCAATACAAGAATGCACACAAGACAGGTAAAGTTTGTGTGCACGTTGTCATGAAAGCATTAAAATAATTATGTTCCATGGCCTTGTACAAAGCACAGAACATATGTATAAATGATAACTAGAACAATGTTCTTGAAGAAGGAAATGACATCTATGCACATACTTTTGACACTACTAGTGAATTTGATACAAGCGATGAATCAGAGAATGAAAGACCTGCTGAAACATTGATACATGGATTCATTGACTCACAGTGCATTCGTGACTTGCAAGACAATATTGTCGAAATTGCACCTACTGAAGGGAAACATCCACTTGGAATATTCAAGGACAAATTTGTTGAGGAAATGAACTTCCCAACATTGTTCTATGGAGATCCATGTCCCAGTGACATCACGAAACGATTTAGCTACCAAAAAATAGTTCGATGGGAACTGCTACATTCAAGCGGTGACTTCTCTTGTCACATAAAAAATTTGTATTTCAAAGAAATGTGCATAATAATTGAGCAAGTTCTCTCTTGCATGTAGGTGCGAATAAGAAAAGGTCGGCTACAAGGAAGAAATTTATTGGCCAAAGATGTCAAGTACAAAGAAAACCTAGAAAAAATCCAAAAATATGATATTGGATACATAGATTTCAAAAATATTCGCATCTCTCCTGACTATTTGCAACAAAACAAGAAAACTATTTTTGCAATGATCTGATAATTGGGACCCCCAAAAATTTTCATCACATTTACAAGTGCAGAGCATCACTGGGATCCATTGGTGGCTATGGTATCTGCATTGTATAGGAACAGGAAAAGAAAAAACAAACCGATACATTGGAAAATGATGACATTGACTACCTCATAAGAAAAGACTTAGTGACATGTACTCGCTACTATAGGTATAGAACAAATGCTTTGAGGCAATTGATATGTCATGATGAAACATTCTTCAGAAAAATATCGGACTACTATTTTGTGACTGAATTCCAAAATAGATGGAGTGAGCATGACCACACATTGTTGTGGATAGAGGGTGCACCGGTCTATGGAAATGACAACAACTCACAGATTGAGCAGTTTATAGACAAATACATAACATGCAACACAGATCACTTGGATCCAGAACTTGCCAAAGTTCATAGACATTATCATACAAGAAGCTGTAAAAAACGAAAAAAATCACATTGCAGATACAACTTCCCTGTGCCGCCAATGAGAACAACAAGAATCATAGAGCCAATTAGTTTAGAGGAAAATGTTCTCATTGAGAAATCTAAATCTTTGTTCGCATTTCTAGAACAATGAGACTTTGATGACTTAATGAGCTTCGAAGACTTCTTGGCAAATCTAAATCTAACATAAAATGAGTACATCCAAGCCATACAATCTACACTTAAACAACCAACAGTTTTCCTTAAACGAAAAACTTTCACATATTTGGAACAACAGTTTCTCCAAGGACATTCCAGTTATGTGGAATGCAAATAAAGATGCACAGTATGTCCTCAATGCATATGTTGCAGCATCATATTGTACCTCGTACATGACAAAGCTTGACAGATCTATGACAAGTGCATTCAGAAGAATACGTAAAGAACATGAAAAAAATCATATGGATGCTATGCAAATGATACATACACTTGGAAATACATTACTTAATATTCAACAAATGTCTGTTCAACAAGCATTCCACATTGCACTTTCCCTGCCCCTGAACTGTAGTTCAAGGAAATGTGTCTTGATAAACACATATCCACTTGAGAAACACACATTTGTGCTTAAACCATCATCTTTGCTAGAAGAAGAGCTTGATAATTCAGAGGATGTACTATGTCAATCTATTATTGATTATTACCTCCAGCATCCATCTCCTATTAAGCATATCTGCTTAGCAGAGTTCATATCGCATTACAAAAAAAATGGTGCACCCATATCAAAAAGAAAAAAAACAAATGTAATACGCTTTATCAAATACAACAAACACATTGACTATGAAAACTATTGTAGAGAAAAGCTATTGTTCTATGTTCCCTTTGATCAAAATGAAAACACATTAAAACATAACTTCCCTACATGGGAAGCTGCATATATTGCTTATGAGACACAATACAAACCAATGAATCTAGATTTACATACAATGTTAATCCAACATGGGGTGATTTAGAAAGTGCAGCTCATGAACTAGAAAACCCTGACAATGTTGATGAGACATTAACAAACCATAAAACAACTAGAACTCTCTGTCAGTCCTATGACTTGCAAGCAGATTTGTCTTGTCCTCGAGAAGTCGTCATTGAAAAACGTATCAATCTTGGCTTTCAAGTCACAAAACATCATTTCTTTATTGAAAATAACGAATACTACATAGTCAAATGACTATTGAATCGAGAACAGCAAGCAATTCTAAAGGACATTGCAATTAAAAAATGCATAACCATGCACACTCTTGTGCACTTGTTCCTTACAGGTGGGGCAGGAACAGGTAAGACATTCACAGCGAAAGCACTACTCCAAATGCTTATACGAATCTATGATTCAAATAATTCATCTGACCCTATGAAACCAAAGGGGATAATAGTTGCATACACATGAAAAGATGCATATAATGCAGGTGGAACAACAGTCCACTCTGCATTTTTAATGCCTTTTAACAATTCACATTGTCTTCCACTAGGCAAGGAAATGTTAGATACCTTGTCTAAGCTTTATGACAAACTACAACTTGTCTTCATAGATGAGGCATCTTTGATTGGAAGTCGATTCTTGTATTCCATTGACAACCGACTAAGAAACATAAAACATGTGCACACCAAATACTTTGGGAACATTGACATGATATTCTATGGGGATCTTTACCAGGTGCAACCCATCCAAGATTCTTTTATATTTGAACAACCTATGGTCAATGTGTAAACAGTGACGCATGACTTTTGGAAAGACAATATAAAATGCTTTGAACCACATACTACAATCCGCCAGATAGATGAAACATTTATTGCAATTATGAATATAATGCGGACAAACAACCAAACATATGATGACTTAACATATATCAATTCAAGGTGCATGTGACCTGCAACAATAGACCCAACCTTCCCTTACTTGTTCTACACGAATAGGGATGTTGCAATGCATAACATGTACATGCTATCGCTCATGCCTGGCGATGATATAATCATCAATTCAATTGGCCTCAAAGAAGACAACCATGGTAATGTACCATGTCATCAACATACAACCACTTTTCCTCTGCAAATTGTCCTGAAATTAGCCATGCTAGTTGAAATATATGCCTGCAACTATGATTCACAGGATGGCTTGGTGAATGGTGCAGATGGAATGCTCAAAGCTTTTACCAAAATAGAAAAATTTGATGTCCTCTGGACTAAGTTCCATGAGCTGCATATTGGCCATCGACAAGCAAACAAGTTGGCTTATCTATATAATTCAAACACTGCGCGCGATTGGATACCTAGCTTACAAATATCAAAGCCAGTATCGACATCGACAAAGACAGGTCGACTGAAGATTCGAAAACAGTTTCCAATTAAACTTGCATGTGCACGTACAGTCCACATATCGCAAGGGCTAACACTTGATAGTGTTGCATTTGACCTTGCTGAAATTTGAATACATGGACTTGTATACACAACATTATCTCGTGTCAGAAGTATAGACTCCTTGTATTTGGTAAGCTCTCTTACAAAATATAAATTCAAAGTCAAACATAAAGTTGATATTGAGATGCAATGCCTTAGGACTAGCGAAAAATGGCATCTACAATATGATTACTAATTCATACAAACAAACTCATATGTATCAATTCTCTCACTTAACACACGCAGCCTACATGCACATATGGATGATATACTCAATGACTATGACACAATGCAATCTGATATTATGTGCTTGTAGGAAACATACATGACATTATGCATGAAAAACAAGCAATTTCCAAATCACAATTGCATATCAAGTTACATTACACATGGGGTGATGATATTAGTGAAAAAACATGTAACAATTTTGGAGCATATGCATTTCAAAGAAAACAATGTTGAGATGGTGTTGGCAAAAGAAATTTTCCATGAATCAGAAATTGCAATATTGAATCTCTATGTTGCTTTGCATGCAACATTCTCCAACATACGGAATTTTCTTTCAAATGCATTACAGCATTTACATTTGAATGAAACCATTGTCATTGTAGGATACTTCAATATTGACATGCTACAAAATAATGCTAGAACAAAAGAATTGGAAACCTACATGTGCAGTTACAGTCTCCGCTTTCTTTTGGATAAGATAAACCATGTACAAAACGCATTATTGACCATGTATAGTCAAATGTGCCCATTTCACAATACAACCTCTTTATCTTAGACACATATTGGTTTGATCACGATACAATTAGTATTGTACTTGAATTATGAAATATACATCAAGCATATTACAAAATCATATGTCTATGTCTCAAAGCATCTATGGCTAGCTTGTTGCACAAAACCAAATTATTCAGCTAGAATCATCCAACTTCTTAGTTTTTCCTTGTTTGTAATTGATTTTGGACACAAAAAAAATTATATAGACACAGACATGGATCAAGAAAAAAAAACGATACATGCTTATAACACTATATTTTACTCTATTCCTTTGATTCTAGTTTATTTACTATATGTACACATTTCTTGTTTTTTCCTTACATACCAACTTACGTTCACGTTCATTGTGTTTTGTACTTTCCTTCATTGAAACAAACAGGAAAACTGGAAAAGGCAAAGAACTCTTAACCAGAAATGTAGAAGAAGACATACAAAGGTGCATACTTCTACCCGTATTACATATCCAATTGTTTTTCATTTACTCTGTCTATATTTATTCTACTTATTTGCAGCTCTTTTGTTTTTTTTTCTTAGATACTACATATCTTCCTATATATTAACTATCTTCATGTCAATTGTATTTTTTGTGTTGCTACCTTGAAATAAATAAAATTGTATTCCATCTTTTTTTCATGTGTTCCTACGTGATAACTTGCCTTCATGTCCATTGTATTCTATGCATTTCTACATTGAAAAAAAAACAGACTAATTGAACATGAGGATGAAGCCTTATGTGCCACAGCTGAGAAAGTTGGAGTACAATCTTCCAAAAGTTATGCCAGCAGTGGTACCAAAGCAAATACAATGCATATGCCTAATGCACATCCATATCAAGTATGAACGATATACAATGTGTATGCATATTTGTTTGTTGTGATGTTCGATGTACACATGTTTGCATAAGAAAAAGTTTGACAAGTGACATGGGCATGAGCAGTGAATCATCGCAAACATTAGGACAATGACAAGGATGAAGGTAAAGATAAATAGATTATGTTATTGCTATATTTAGGAAACAAATATCCTCAATTATTTATTCTACTATGCCATGGTAAATATGTTTATGTCGTTTACAACATATGTTTTTTAGTTCACAAGAAATATCGACAAGTAGAAGTGAAACGTCCACATAGTGCAAGGTCCAGAGACTAAGAGGTATGGTTACAAAACTCTAAACTGCATATTTTATCCAAATTGTACATATATTAAAGCTTGTCATATTTGAGAATATGCTTGCATATATGAATGTCAAGTCATATATTTTGTCTATTTCTTATGGGTTTCAACAAATTTTGTCAGTCGAAAACACCCTTCAAATTGGAACATAGTTTACATTTGGGCCACCAAAAATACTATTTAAATAAAATAATATGAATAATGTTGAAATGAATATAAACAACATCTCTTTAAACTTGAACCATAGTTTTTCGAGCTCCCACTGTATTTCATAGATGAGAATGTTTTTCCCATAGTTAATGTGTTTCTATCGCTTGATAATTATCAGACTAAGTGTTGTTGTGTGAGGGATAAATTTCTTTTCTCTCTTTCTTTTTCCTCTTCTATACTTACCCATTTTTCCCTTTTCTTCTTCCCCTCTATTATCTGTTTTTGGTTCTATACTTAGTCGTATTTCTATGATCGCGGGTTCCCGGGGTAGCGAACCGACAAATCCTCATATCCATCTATATCTTCACATCACGAGTCTGACCAACCATCGTTCGTTTCCATACTTAGCCAATTTTATGGTCGCAGGTTCCCGGGTTGGCGCTATCGAACTCTGATGCCCCATGTTCGGGGTATACATATTGCACCCAAAACTTCAGTGATCTACAATTCGACCCCGGACTCCTTGAACTCGCAAGCCTCACTCTACCTATGATGACTCCATCTGACCGCCCCGCCTTTCCATACTTATTCGATTCTTCAAAGTTTCACGGGTCCACAGACTCCCAGGTTCACAAAAGTTTCAAAGAATTTTTCTCTCCCCTCCATCCCCGCCACCTTCGCCCCTTCCCAATGCACATTAATTATTCTTTTACTAGCGACAACTCACCACACATGTTCGAAAAGATTGGTATTAATAAGTGGAAAGCTTGAGGACATCTCCCATTAAAATGCATTAATGGGAGAATATTATGGGATCTGATGATTTTTTTGTGTCGATATTGAATTAGCAAAAAATTGTTAGTTATTTTAGTTGTTTTAAGGCATCATCATAGTAAGAATGCAATATTGTTCTAGCCCACTATCATCTACAAAGGTGTTGACGCCATGTCCCTCTTTAATATTGTGCATATATTACATCTTGTCATATTTGAGAATGTGCTTGCATATGAAAATGTTAACTCATATATTTTCTCTATTGTCTATGCGTTTGAGAAAAATTTGTGAGCCGAAAACACCCTTCAAGTTGGAACATGGTTTACATTTTGGCCACAAAAATACTATTAAAATAAAATAATATGAATAGTATTGAAATAAATATAAACAAATTCTCTTTAAACTTGAACATGAGTTTGTAAAGCTCCAGGTATATTCCATAGCTGAGAATGTTTTTCCCATAGTTAATGTTTATGGCCGTGGGTTCCCGGATTGGCGCTATCGAACTCTCATGCCCCATGTTCCATGATATACATCTTGCACCCAAAACTTTCATGATCTACAATTCGACCCCGGACTCCTTGAAATCCCAAGCTTCACTCTACCTATGATGAGTCTATCTGGGTCCATGTGACTGCCCCGCCTTTCCATACTTAGTTGATTATTCACCTCATGTTGTCACAAATTTGCAGGTTCGCAGACTCTTGGGTTCACAAAAGTTTGAAAGCATTTATCGCTCTCGTCCATCCCCAACACCTTCGCACACTTCCCAATGCAAATTAATTACGCTTTTGTTAGTGACAACTCACCACACAAGTTCAAAAATATTGGCATTAATAAGCGAAAAAGATCGAGGACATCTCCCATTAAACTGCATTAAACCAACATTTACGGGAGATATATTATCATCCTCCAGTGTTCATTTTAAATAATATCAGGACACAATTATTGTCACATGTTGCAATATAAACAAATCTTCATCAAAGCATTAGGTTTTCTCACAGGCACCCCAAATGCACCCCAGTCTCCTGGACTAACCGATATTTCGATCTACCAACTCAACCTCCCTATTAATGAATTGGCAAAGGTCAATACTATGGGATCTGAATTTTTTTGTGTGTGGATCTTGAACTTGAAAAAATTGTTGTTTATTTTAGTTTTTTAAGGCATTATTCCCCGCCTTTCCAGACTTAGTCAATTCTTCACCTCCTGTTGTCACATATTCACGGGTTCCCGGGCTCCCAGGTTCATAAAAGTTTCAAAGCATTTTTCGCTCTCGTCCATCCCCGGCACCTTGGCTCCCTTCCCAATGCATATTAATCATGCTTTTATTAGTGACAATTCACCACACAAATTTGAAAATATTGGCATTAATAGGCAAAAAGGTCGAGGACATCTCCCATTAAAACGCATTAAACCAAGATTTACGGGAGATTATATTATCATCCTCCAACGTTCATTTTAAATACTATCAGGAGCAAAGGAATGTTCTCATCAACTTATGGTTGCATCTCGACAACATTTCTGTGGAGATACGTTGAATATTTTCGGGCACGAGGACCAGAGTTTTCAGTGGTCCAGAGCTTATGACTACTACTCGTCCCCTTCTGCCCAGAAGAAAGTTATCATTGTTAACCTGGTTGTGTCCCTGAACTTTTTTATTGTAAGGAGTTGGTCACCTGGTGCGCCGAAAATTATATTCCGAACTAGTGGATTATCCAGTTCTGGGACCATTCCCGAGTCTCCCTATCGCCTCAAGTATTTCGAAAGATGTTAAGACTTCCCAAGCCAACACTTGCTTTCAAGGGCGAGGATTGCAAGGAGTTCTTAAAGAATCATGATAATGGATTGGACCTCTTATTAGAGTTCTTAGAGGACCCAGCGGCCGACCCCGAGGACATGCCCAGATTACAAGTTACTGCATTCAAAAACCCTTTCCGGGAAATTGCATGGATTTTCATGAGGATAACGGGACAAGAAAGTACAGCCAACATCTCTCGAATGATTATGTATATTTTATATTTTACAGTGAAGGAACAAGCCATATTTGATTGGGGAAAGTTGATTTCCATTGAAATCTCTTCCCAATTATTGCAATACAAAAGGTAGAAGAAATTATTTATGTCATCTTATTTAATTTTTGTGATAGCGCATTGTTGTCCATTCCACAGATTATCTCTGTATAAGAAGGCAAACTGTGAATTTCACCTAGTAACCTTATGTTACCAGACATTATGGAGACACAAGGCCTCCCAACATTTTTATGAAGTCTTTAATGATTTTGTCTCAGTTTTTAAAGGGTTGATATTTTGAAAGGATTTTCCCCGGATGTCTGACCAGGCAAGCAAGTTCCTGGATAGGAAGGGCACACTAGAAAAAATGGAGAACTATAATGTTATAAGGATTCTTGGATCGAAATAAAATCCTTCCTTCCTTCCATGTCACATATCTAATACAATGTTTCTTGTTGAGATAGCAAGGCAGTACACCTATTGGTTTCATTTTTTCCATGAAAACAGAAAAAGACAATTCATGCCTCTATCTTGGAAAGTCAGGGATTTCATACTCAGGAATATGAACAAGATTGACAGTTTCACGGGCCACTTCCACAGTCTCAATTTGAAATATGATGAAAAAGTAAAAGGGTTTGAACCTAATGGTATTTTTGTAGAACACCTATTGGTTGTCGGTTTCAGCGGTTCTTTCATTAACACTATCTTGAATGAAGATGAATATAACACCTCAGGGAGTCCTGCTCATGACACTGGCAACCTAGAGACAATACTCATCACCAATGAGTCATACAAGCAGAAATGAAAAGGTCTGGGTAAGAAAAGTGCCCAATCCCCGACTTCCACACCCAAGACTATAGCATCTCAGAGTAGCACTCCAACGGCCTACCCAAGTAAGAAAGTCACACACAGTTATCCAGGCGAAGGAGGAGATAAGAACCCTCCCTCTGTCAAAATTTAAAGTTCTCATAAACTTCCCGCGAGCAAAAAATGAAAAAAAATTGTGCAAGAAGAGGAGGGACCGAGGGGGGAAATTGATATCCACGATCTCTCCCTCGAAGATATGGAACTAGAAATTGACATTGAAAAAATGTTCTCCAATGACGACCAGCTAGAGAGCACTGCTCCCCATAACCCTTAGATGGAAATAATTGGGACCAATACCTTCGATGAAGAAGAGTCTTTTCCATTTCAGAGTGTTGTTTTTTACAGCGAATCCAAAAGGTTGGTTATTGAAAAGAGAGATGTAAAGAATAAGAAAGGGAAATCTCAGTCAGAGATGAACCTATGGAACATGCGCCATTCCCAGATCTCCCAAATACACTAAGCAACTGGAGATCCTCTAGACAACTCTATTAATGGCCTTGAAGTGGAGAACATCACGTTAAAGGAGCGAATCAAAGAATTGGAGGGAGCTCTAATGCCCCTTCCATTGTTGGCTAGTCCTTTAGCAATGATCAGGCCCACCACATCTGCAGCAAAGTTAAAAGGATCAGCAAGCCTTCTCACATCATCCTGAGGCTATGTGGAAAATAATATAAAGAGAAGAATGGAATTAATAACAAAAGCTTGGGAGATGTCAAAGAGTATGGTCTCTTTTGGAACAAGAGCACATGTTTTTCATGAGAATCTACAAGCATATTTCAAAAATGAGCAAGGTTTCTACCTCGATGTAGTTGTACCATTTGGTGTTAAAGTTACTAGTATGACGGAATTGAGAAGAAGAGAGGAGGATCTCCCTTCCCCGGATCGAATAAACCAACTAAACGCATGCTGGAAAGAAAAGGTAAAAAACATGAATGGTATCGTTCAAGCATGTAGCCAGGCCATATCTAGAAGAGACAAACTATTCAAGAAGCTAATTGAGATAGATCTAGATGGCAACACCAATGAAGTCCAAGACCCGAAATTGATATTCAACTTGGTGTTTTTAACCAAGAAATCATTTGACGATCAAGTTGAGATCTATAAAAGACTGTCATTTGAAAATTTCTATGGCATTCTTGAATATGGTGAAGATGACGTGAAAAACTGGCTAGTTGATTATTCAATTAAAAACCAAGATATTGAAGAAGCATTGTGCAACCTCTCTATTGATATAAGGGATTTGGAAAGTGAATTCTTCGATATAAAAATCTAGCATGAAATCAACGTGGTGCCCATGAGGAGCTACATCGAGGAGTGGTTCAAAAAGGTTGTCGACAAGATTACCAATCAAGGGAAAAGGATGCTTGAGATGGTTCCTGTTGTAACAGATATTGAAAATTTCTGATATTACTTAGGAACTTTCACCCAAATTTAACAGCAGTATATGGTGGTGTCTTGGTTCCAGTTATGTTGTTGTCGCATACAATTTTTCAAGTGATACAAGTTGGAAGAAACTATTGGATGGCATGGGCATGTCCTCCCACACCAGATATGGAGCCTATAATTAGCACTGGTCTCCTCATTCTAGTATACACTGCATTATCAATAGGATGCTCATTGTGTGTGTTGGTCTGAGCATTATTGGTATCTATAGTGAGTATTTTGGCATCTCAGAAACTCTTTTCGGGCATGCTCCACAAAGGCATCAAATATCTATGTACTAGGGTTTCGAGAAATCGTTCCTCTGAAAGCGGGAAACGTCCTCGGCTCCAAAGACAGAGGTCCCACCATGAAATGGGACACTTTAATCTACAAAACTCTGAACCAAATCCCATCAAGAAGTGCGGTTACTCCGAAAGCGCGGTTACTCCAATGTCAATGATACCCATTTTTTGTGGTATTTCTAATTTGCAACTTGTTGCAGCTAAAGGCGGTTATTATGTAGGACGCATATTGAAGAAGTTGTGGTCACCACATCTCAGATGGATCTGCTGGTATAACTATCCATACACTTGCCTGCCTTCTTGGACACCGATGGAAAACTTAAGAGTATTAGAAGTGGGAGGGAGCAGGTTGAAAATAATGTGGTAGCATGAATCTCAGGATCCTCTTCAGTTGCGACAGCTAATAAATCAGTTCTCCCTTGTTTTCAAACTTTCCCAAGTTCATAGGGCAGCTTAAGTACATTGAAAAGATCAACATAAATGATTATTGCAGAGTCAGTTTGCCCGAAGAATTTGGTGATCTGCGCTCCTTGAAAGTCTTGTATTTATGTTACTGCTTGGGAATGAAACCGTTGCCTGATTCTTTTGGAAAACTAACAAACCTATAGGACATTAGTTTGTTGGGTTCTTCCTTGCAGATGCTTCCAAATTCTTTTGGTAAATCAACTAAACTCAAACGTCTAGAGTTGCGCAACTGTTTCAATTTGACCATCTCTAGCGTCACGCTTGGAAATATTACGACCCTGGAATGCTCAAATATTCTAGATTGTAGAAATGTGGGAAAATTTCCCCCACTGGTCGCACATCAACGGTCCTTGAAAGAATTATGGTTGTCCGGAGTGAACTTAAAAGAATTGCTCAGCGAGATTGGAAACCTATGCAATTTAGAAGTTCTGTCAATAGGTAACGAGTTGTTTGAAGTGCTGCCTCCTTTTACCTCAAGAACTTGAAACAATTTGGCTACGTTATTCGCCAAGATTGAAATACTTGCCCGATCACTTCTCACCATTGATTCAGTTGCAAGAGTTGTTCATCGAAGTGTAGGATAGAATACTTACCACAAGACCTTCCGAAGATGAACAATCTTCGAGCTTTAAGAGTATACCAATGTTCATTGCTGGAACTTCCATTCAAAAAGATTGAAGAAGAAAGAGAAACGGGTAGAGAGTTTGCCTTCTGAGAACGGAACTTGGGTGTTTCGGTAGCAGGAGAAAGGAAGGCATGCTTCTCTCAGAGGCCGACGAGGATTCGAAGCAGCTGCAATACAATCGTCAGTTTTCTCATCGTATAGTCATGTCGGATGTCATGTCACAGCATAGATGGAGTGATAGGAAGCCTTCGGATCTAATGTTTCTGAGCTCCGAGATGATCAAAACCGAGAGCGGTCTCATGTCCTTCGCAGATGTAAATCCCACAGATGAAATGGAAACAAAGAGCGGATCGAGGGTCGAGACAAAGAGATCGGGCGAACATTCATCGGCTGAAATCGAAAAGAAGAGATCCATGTCTGAGATCATTGGCTTAAGTAGATTTCAGCCTCGCATCAAAAACAACAATACAGTGCTTCTCGTTACCTGGTGTGAGGACGGGGATGAACAAAAATGGTTCTCGATTTTTGGGAAGACTCTGCAACGGTTGGTAGGCAAAGCCAATGGCAGTGGAATAGACAAGTTTTTGCATTGAATTCTAGAACCCGAAATCTTCATTTCGCTGTCGAACAACCCAGATTGAGTCATATCTTGTTCATTCATTTTTTCGAGTCCAGATATTGAAGTAGAAGAAGATTTAATACATAGCCTTGAAATTTTGTGTGGATGCAAACTCAAAGATGGTCCAAGTATAATGCTAGAAATTACAATCCGTGTGCTTATTCCTTCAGCGAGGATGGTGCTGATAAACAGCCTGTGTACAATGCAAGCCTTGGGCAAGATATGAATAGGAATTCGTATGGAGGATTTGCGGAGAATGGGAATTCAAAGGGATCTGTACAGAATAGTGACTTGGGAAGACTCATTATGGACATTAATGAGAATTCAGATTGTAAACAGGAGAGTTATACGAAATTAAATACCCCACTTGGTCAGGTAACGACAGAGCATCTGGCAGACGCACCTGGCATTAGCAGAATTCCATGAAGAGGAACCATTTCAGATTCCTGGAACACAAAGAGTTTTAGATTGTTATTTTAAAAGATAGATGGATGTAACGAAAAAGGGAGGTGTGGGGGCGCGCTGAGGAAGAAACCTCTTTGAAAGAGGTGTTCCCTGGCATGCTGAGTTAATTTGTAAAGCCAGATTGGAGAAATAAAGATGATGTATTTGCTTGAGACTGTGAGATTCATCACAATCGATTTCCTTCAGCATGTTCTTCTTCTTTTCAGTTGTGTTAAATCTGTTTGGATTTCATTTTATATGCTCCTTACCCACAGTTGACATTGTCTTTATCATATTGTTTATTTCTTCCTTAATCCTTCACGACTGTGTTACAAGTTTGTTTTCTTCTAACTGATGTGCTTCGTTATACTTTAGTACGACCACTACTATAGCGAATGAATTTTGGTTTTATGTAATTGTTTATTGTCTTTCCTCTGCACCAGCTATCAGCGGGTGTAAGACCAGTCTACACTTCCAGAATTCTGCATATATTCTCTGCTACATCGGCCTTTCCTTTCCTTTTTCTGCTACCACATCATGATTATCAAAGCGTTGAAAGATAGACTTACTTTGCCTCACTTTCCGCAAGTTATTTGATCACTGCTATTATCTCCTTTCCTCAGTTTTCACTTGACTCCATGCCCAATGGACCATTTCCCTAGTTTAACCCCCAAACTCTAAGAATCCAGGACCATCATTTACTCATAAATCTGCCCACCATTTCACATTTACTGAAGATTATTTTGTGACATTGTTTGAGATATCCCTCTTGGGTTGGAGGAGGGAAGCTTCTAATCCAAAGTGGTTTGAGGTTGCCTCGGGATTGATTTGTTGCAACCCAAATTTAGTTTCGAGTGTCAACATTTTGGCGTCGTTGCCGGGGATTTCGAAGTTGATATCTGTCCCTGGGAGAATGACAATGTCATAGTCCTAAGGTCTAGTTGAGCAGCTAGTCATAGGCAAATATTGGTTGCACATGCTCTGGCGACTCCATTAAAATTTTCCGATGGTGATTTCACTGGAAAGAGAACTAAGAATTATAGTTTTCGCATAAGGTTGCCCAATGGATGAAGGCACCTAGTCTATTGTTCTTGGCACTTTACGGGAAAGCACCATCCCTAGATGGAGCCTATGTTGTAATAGATATTGAAAATTTATGATATTACTTAGGCACTTTCACCCAAATTTAACAGCAGTATATGGTGGTGGCTTGGTTCCAGTTATGTTGTTGTCGCAGACAATTTTTCAGGTGCTACAAGTTGGAAGCAACTATTGGATGGCATGGGCATGTCCTCCCACGCCAGATATGGAGCCTATAATTAGCATTGGTGTCCTCATTCTAGTATACACTACATTATCAATAGGATGTTCATTGTGTGTGTTGGTCTGAGCATTACTGGTATCGGTAGTGAGTCTTTTGGCATCTCAGAAACGCTTTTCGGGCATGCTCCACAGAGGCATCAGATATCTCTGTACTAGGGTTTCGAGAAATCGTTCCTCTGAAAGCGGGAAACATCCTCGGCTCCGAAGATAGAGGTCCCTCCATGAAATGGGACATTTTAATCTGCAAAACTCTGAACCAAATCCCATCAAGAAGCGCGGTTACTCCGAGAAGCGCGGTTACTCCAATGTCAATGATACCCGTTTTTTGTGGCATTTCTAATTTGCAACTTGTTGTAGCTGAAGGCGATTATTATGTAGGACGCATATTGAAGAAGATGTGGTCACCAGATCTCAGATGGATCCGCTGGTATAACTGTCCATACACTTGCCTGATTTCTTGGACACCGATGGAAAACTTAAGAGTATTAGAAGTGGGCGGGAGCAGGTTGAAACAACTGTGGCAGCATGAATCTCAGGCTCCTCTTCAGTTGTGATAGCCAATAAATTAGTTCTCCCTTGTTTTCAAACTTTCCCAAGTTCAAAGGGAAGCTTAAGTACCTTGAAAAGATCGACACAAATGATTATTGCGGAGTCAATTTGCACAAAGAATTTGGTGATCTGCGCTCCTTGAAAGTCTTGTATTTATGTTACTGTTTGGGAATGAAACCGTTGCCTGATTCTTTTGGAAAACTAACAAACCTCCAGGACATTAGTTTGTTGGGTTCTTCCTTGCAGATGCTTCCAAATTCTTTTGGTAAATCAACTAAACTCAAACGTCCAGAGTTGTGCAACTGTTTCGATTTGACCATCTCTAGCGTCACGTTTGGAAATATTACGACCCTGGAATACTCAAATATTCTAGATTGTAGAAATGTGGGCAAATTGTCCCCGCATGTCGCGCATCAACGGTCCTTGAAATAATTATGGTTGTCCGAAGCGAACTTAAAATAATTGCCCAGCGAGATTGGAAACCTATGCAATTTAGAAGTTTTGTCAATAGGTAACGAGTTGTTTGAAGTGTTGCCTCCTTTTACCTCAAGAACTTGAAACAATTATGGCTACGTTATTCTCCAAGATTGAAATACTTGCCCGATCACTTCTCATCGTTGATTCAGTTGGAAGAGTTGTTCATCGAAGTGTGGGATAGAATACTTACCACAAGACCTTCCGAAGATGAACAATCTTCGAGCTTTAAGAGTATACCAATGTCCGTTGTTGGAACTTCCATTCAAAAAGCTTGAAGAAGAAAGAGAAACGGGTAGAGATTTTTCCTTTCAAGAACAGAACTTGGGTGTTTCGGTAGTAGGAGAAAGGAAGTCCTGCTTCTCTCAGAGGCCGACGAGGATTCGAATCAGCTGCAAAAATATCGTCAGTTTACTCATCGTATAGTCGTGTCAGATGTCATGTCGCAGCATAGATGGAGCGACAGGAAGCCTTCGGATCTATTGTTTCTGAGCTCCCAGACGATCACAACCGAGAGCGGTCGCATGGCCTTCGTAGATGTAAAGCCGACAAACAAAATGGAAACAAAAATAAGATCGAGGGCCGAGACAAAGAGACCATGCGAACATTCATCGACTGAAATCGACAAGAAGAGATCCATGTTTGAGATCATTGGCTTCGGCAGATTTCAGCCTCGCAGCAGAAACAACAATACAGTGCTTCCCATTACCCGGTGTGAGGATGGGGATGAACAAAAATGGTTCTCGATTGCCGGGAAGACTCTGCAACGGTTGGTAGGAAAAGCCAATGGCAGTGGAATAGACAAGTTTTTGCATTGAATTCCAGAACCCAAAATCTGCATTTCGTTGTCGAACAACCCAGATTGAGCCATATCTTGTTCATTCATTTTTTCGAGTCCAGATATTGAAGTAGAAGAAGATTTAATACATAGCCTTGAAATTCTATGTGGATGCAAACTCAAAGATGGTCCAAGTATAATGCTGGAAATTACAGTCTGTCTGCTTATTCCTTCAGCAAGGATGGTGCTGATAGACAGCCTGTGTACAATGCAAGCCTTGGGCAAGATATGAATAAGAATTCATATGGAGGATTTGTCGAGAATGGGAATTCAAAGGGATCTGTACAAAATAGTGACTTGGGAAGACTCATTATGGAGATTAAGGAGAATTCAGACTGTAAACAGGAGAGTTATACGAAAGTAAATACCCCACTTGTCAAATGATTAGCGACGATTCGGGTAAAGGCAGAGCATCTGGCAGACGCACCTGGAATTCGCAGAATTCCATGAAGAGGAACCGTTTCAGATTCCTGGAACTCAAAGAGTTTTAGATTGTTCTTTTAAAAGATAGATGGATGTAACGAAAAAGGGAGGCGCGGGGGCGCACTGAGGAAGAAACCTCTTTGAAATAGGTGTTCCCTGGCATGCTGAGTTAATTTGTAAAGCCAGATTGGAAAAATAAAGATGATGTATTTGCTTGAGACTGTGAGATTCATCACGGTCGATTTCCTTCAGCATGTTCTTCTTCTTTTCAGCTGTGTTAAATCTGTTGGGATTTCATTTTATATGCTCCTTACCCACAGTTGATATTGTCTTTATCATATTGTTTATTTCTTCCTTAATTCGTCACGACTGTGTTACAAGTTCGTTTTCTTCTAACTGATGTGATTCGTTATACTTTAGTACGACCACTACTATAGCGAATGAATTTTGGTTTTTTGTAATTGTTTACTGTCTTTCCTCTGCACCAGCTATCAGCGGGTGTAAGACCAGTCTACACTTCCAGAATTATGCATATATTCTCTGCTACATCGGCCTTTCCTTTCCTTTTTCTATTACCACATCATGATTATCAAAGCGTTGAAAGATAGACTTACTTTGCCTCACTTTCCGCAAGTTATTTGATCACTGTTATTATCTCCTTTCCTCAGTTTTCACTTGACTCCATGCCCAATGGACCATTTCCCTGGTTTAACCCCCAAACTCTAAGAATCCAAGACCATCATTTACTCATAAATCTGCCCACCATTTCACGTTTACTGAAGATTATTTTGTGACATTGTTCGAGAGATCCCTCTCGGGTTGGAAGAGGGAAGCTTCTAATCCAAAGTGGTTCGAGGTTGCCTCAGGATTGATTTGTTGCAACCCAAATTCAGTTCCGAGTGTCAACAGTTCCCATAACCACCGAGGAAAGCCATAAAAGGAAATCAGTGAGCAAATGAAAAGGCATGGGATACCATCATAGTAAGTTCATATTGATCACATTTTTTTTCTTTGTCAATGTCTTCATCCAGTTACTCTACCTCTTTAAATAGAAAGGTTTAACCGAGGACTCACAATTTTCTCTTTCTTCTTGCCAGGTCTTGTTCTCTTCCATCGTCGAGTTTCTTCTTTATACAAGATTGATTCTTGTACATATTTTTTTTATGGTCCGTGGGAGCCCCAATCCCAATCACTATGGAAAATGCATTTAAATTTCATAGAATATGTATTGGAGTATATATTTTTTTACAAATTCCAAGAGAGCTATTTTGGGAAATAATCTCAACTATATTTTGTAACCCGTATTATCTGAATATAAAATGTTTGAGGTTGTTGTATGGTGTTTTTCAATGTTTAATATTTTTTTCTGAATTTTGTATTTTTTTTTTAAATTAACTCATTTGCATGTACAACTATTGATAGATGAATTCATATTCTTTCTACAAGAATTTAAGACACTCTTTGATCCATAGTTAAAAATGCATGCTAAGCTTTTGTTTTCCCCTACCGAGTACTTCCATTTAAATAAAAGCTACTCTATTGCGGCATCTGCAGCTTTCGCTCCTTATATTTTACATGGAAGAATAATTTGTGATAGGACATAGTTTTGTGGCCACTACCCCTCTAACAAAGACAACAAATCAGTGGACATATACAACATGGAAACTCAGGTGTTGACGTCATGTTCCTATTTAATATTGTGCATATATTAAAGCTTGTTATATTTGAGAATATGCTTGCATATAAAAATGTTAAGTCATATATATTTTTTTCTATTGCTTATGGGTTTGAGCAAAATTTGCGATCCGAAAACACCCTTCAAATTGGAACATGGTTTACATTTGGACCACAAAAAATCTATTAAGATAAATTAATATGAATACTATTGAAATAAATATAAACAAATTATCTTTAAACTTTGACCTGAATTTGTCGAGCTCCAAGTATATTACATAGCTTCCACTAAATTTTCTTGTCTCCCTTTCTTTTCCCTCCTCTATACTTACTTGTTTTTCCCTTCTCTTCTTCTCCTCTATTATCCCTTTTTGGTTCTATACTTAGTCGCATTTCTATGATTGCGGCTTCTCGGGTTGGCGTACTGACATATCCTCATCTCCATCTATATCGTCGCATCATAAGCCCGATCGACTGTCATCCCTTTCAATACTTAGCCAATTATCTGACCGCGAGGTCCCGGATTAACATTATCGAACTCTTATGCCCTGTGTTCCGTGATATACATCTTGCACCCAAAACTTTTGTGATCTACAATTCGACCCCAGACTCCTCTAACTCGCAAGCTTCACTATACCCAAGTTCACAAAAGTTTCAAACCATTTATTACTCCCTTCCATTCTCGCCACATTCGTGCCCTTCCCAATGCACATTCATTATGATTTTACTAGTGACAACTCACCACATAGGTTCGAAAAGATTGGCATGAATAAACGAACGTTAGATGTTGTTGTGTGAGATACTTGCCCATTTTTCCCTTTTCTTCTTCCCCTCTATTATCCCTTTATGGTTCTATACTTAGTCGAATTTCTATGATCGCGGGTTCTCGGGTTGGCGGACTGACAGATCCTCATCTCCATCTATATCCTCAGATCACGAATCTGACCAACCATTGTTCCTTTCCATACTTAGCCAATTTTATGGTTATGGTTTCCAGGGTTGGCGCTATCGAACTCTCATGTCGTGTGTTATGTGATATACATCTTCCACCCAAAACTTTTGTGATCTACAATTCCACCCCAAACTCCTCGAACTTGCAAGCTTCACTCTACATGGGTTCACAAAATTTTCAAAGCATCTATCGCTCGCTTCCATCCCTGCCACCTTCGTGCTCTTACAAATGCACATTAATTATTATTTTACTAGTGACAACTCAACACACAGGTTCGAAAAGATTGGCATTAATAAGTGAAAACTGCATTAAACTGTGATTTACGAGAGTCCGACCGACCATCGTTCTTTTCCATACTTAGCCAATTTTATGGCCGCAGGTTCCCGATTTGGCACAATCAAACTCTTATTCCTCGTGTTTCGTGATATACATTATGCACCCAAAACTTTTTTGATCTACAATTCCACCCCAGACTCCTCGAACTCGCAAGCTTCACTCTACCCGGGTTCACAAAAGTTTCAAAGCATTTATCTCTCCCTTCCATCCCCACCACCTTCGCGCCCTTCCCAATGCACATTGATTATGATTTTACTAGTGACAACTCAACACACAGGTTCGAAAATATTGGCATTAATAAGCAAAAACCTCAAGGACATCTCCCATTAATACACATTAAACTGCGAATTACGAGAATTCGATCGACTATCGTTCCTTTCCATACTTAGCCAATTTTATGGCTGCAGGTTCCCAGGTTGGCACTATTGAACTCTCATTCCCCGTGTTCTGTGATACACATATTGCACCAAAAACTTATGTGATCTACAATTCCACCCCAGACTCCTCGAACTAGCAAGCTTCACTCTACCCGGGTTCACAAAAAGTTTCAAAGAATTTATCGCTCCCTTCCATCCCTGCCACCTTCGCGCCCTTCCCAATGAACATTAATTATGCTTTGATTAGTGACAACTCACCACACAGGTTCAAAAAGATTGGCATTAATAAGCGAAAACATGGAGGACATCTCCCATTAAAATGCATTAAACCGTGATTTATTAATTACTTTATTCCTGCCATGTATTTGTCGATAGATTCTTTTTCAATAATTGTAAATGAAGATATAAGTTATATCTTAAATTAGTATTCAATGAAATTTCAACATAGGTTTTAATATTTTAAAAAAAAATTATCATTTCATTTCTCAAAAAAAATTGAACATAACTTTTAATATTAATTTTTTTTTTTTAATTCTCATTTAATTTTACATATTTCAACTTTCATTTGTTTTTTGTTAAAGATCTATTCTAACTGCCCTTTACTTACCATATTGTTAATTTTTGTTTTTTTAACAATATTCCTCGTCTCTCCCCATCTTCCAATAATCATCATCATCAATAATTATAAGGTGCCAACTATCATCTCCATTTCCAAATCTACTTGGCAAGGACTAAGCTGCCACGCAACACTTGCTAAATATGTATATTTTTTCATTTAATTGTTTTTCCATTAACTTTTAGAAAAAAATTGTGAGAAAATTCTTAAATACTTTTTTATTAATGGTATTTGATTTAAATTGTTATGTCATGATTATAATATTAGATATGATAGAGATATTTAGTAAGACATACAACAAAAGTAATAAATTTAAAGGATTGATCCCAAAACTTCGGACAAAAAACTCAAAATACTATGTCTAATTAAATAGAAACTTATATAATATTAAAATATATTTAAATAACTTTTTAATAAATTTAATTAAATATATTCTAATCTCTCTTTTTTTTTTTTTTTTTGCTAGTTTGTTCATGACCTGCGGGACTAGCCTATGGCTTGAGAAACCGGGACTCAGGGGCATCTAAGCCGTCAAAATCACCCGGGATCACACCCAACTTGAGCCACACCAACCCTTAACATGGTTGGATTTTTTGTCGCCGCAGGTTTCGAACCAGTGACTTTAACATCACAGAGTGCCTTAACAACGCACTTTGTCACGGACTATCCTACACCTCGAGGACGTTAATCTCTTGTTTTTTGTAAATAAAAGAGATTGTATTACTTTAAAGAAACGTTGTGTCAATACATTGTTCAGATTTTGTCACTTGTTTTGCCACATGCATGGAAACCAGAACAAGTGGCCTGCAAAAAATATAGACGTGGTTATTGCTAGAAACCAAGGTTTTGACAAAAACAAAAATCGATTGTAATTGATTCTTGTAGAACAAAATGAAAGAAAAACTAGAGGTGCAGTGAACCCGGGCATCCATCATTGTTGTAAGTGAAAACAAATAGTTGGTTGCAAGTCGGACATCACTTCTGGGTCGGTGCACCGAATGGGGAGTCGAACAAGAGGTCCATGTGGTGGCTAAGGATGCTTTGATTGTGGAGTTGGTCCTCCATGTTCTGACGCATCTCAAAGATCAACTGAAGGTGGTCATCCAAAAAACGATGTGGGTTGAGCGAAGGTTGCTCAGTGCTCCCAACCCTTTCCTCATTTGTTGTTGTTGTTGCATCAAAATCAGTTGGTAGAGTCTCTTCCATGGCCAACTAGTGGGTTACCTCTGTGGTGGTCGAGATGTTCCATGTTGTCTAGTCTTTCAACCAGCTGGGGGGGATTTCTTCCTGAACCACACAGCCACCTGGCACCATTGTGGGATCAGCAGAGGGGTTGGTATTGTTGAAGGGATTTAGTAATGATGCGGTGGTTTCCAACCCATATGGAGGAATTTCTTCCTCAATTGGGTAGCCCCTTGAATCGAACATGGTGTCGGAGAGGTGAGGAGGAGACTTCAGGACACCGAGAGGAGGTTGGGGAATCTCAAGCCAATTTTGGTCAGAGTGGGAGGGGCTAGAAGAGCTAGTTGATGGATTAGAGGGTAATGAGGGATCTGGGTGATTACATCAGGCTATGAAGTTGTAGTAAGTCAACCCTCATTTGGGCTTGCCTCGCTCTCTCGGCATGGTGGAGCTACGACATGGAGGGAGGCAAACCAAGAATATGTTCCAGTGATAAGCAAGCTATGGGAATGGTACATGTGAGGAATGGACAGAAAATGGACACCAACAGGGAGAAGGAAGCCTCTAGACAGAGAACAGAGTTCCTGAGGCAAGGAGGCTTGGAATGCCAAACGAAAATCAGAGTCAAATGAAAATGTGGAATGAGAAAATCCATGTGAGAGCTTACCTTCATAGAAACCATTAAGGTGACTGAGAGGAGCTCCATGAAGACGGAGGTGATGCCAACCAATTGCATCGTACCTGCTCCAGTGCTCCGTAGCTAGTTCACGATGAGACCCATTAAATTTCCCTTACCACACTAGCGCACTAACACCACTGCAACATGAATGCTATTCATGTTGAGCAGGCTAGATATGATTCCGATGGTTGGAAGTATTAACTCCCCTATCTACATGAGTGTCAAGTTGCCTCTGCTGGACAGATGTCACCCCATTCGAAGATATTCTAATATCTTATTTTTATTTAATTATAATTAATAACAATTATAATTTATTTATACAAAACTAGTATAATTAAAATTAACTTTCAACCCAAGTCTATTTAAAAATTTATTTATCGAAATTAAAAAAAATGAATAAATAAAATTTAGACAAAATATAAACATTAAACATTCTAAACATCAAACATTCTAATAGAAGTTTTATATTTAACTTATACTATTAGTTTAATGTTTCACTTCTAAAATGCCTTAAAGAAATCAATATGAAGACCATAAAGTTAAGCATCCATTGCATAAGTGCCTTCATGATTAATTGGTTTAACATTTCACTTCTAAAATGCCTCAAAGAAATCAAATCAATATGAAGACCATAAAGTTAAGCATCCATTGTTTAATAAAGTTAAGCATCCATTGTTTAGAATTAAGTACATTTAGGTCAACTCAAAGAATTATCTTTCCAAAGGAGGTTCTGGGTGGAAGGAAGGACTCTCATGAATCAAAGTATTGAAAGAAAGTATTGAAAGATGGGAAATTAATTTCCCACAAATTTTGTTATAGCTTTTAAATTTGTGGTTTTGAGAAAAGCCTGTAAAAATATATATTTCTTGATAGTTGATGGATATTTTACCAATTAATTATATACATACTTGATATTTTACCGATTAATTATACACATACTTCTCATCTAACTATGTTAAATAAATTAAAATAAACTAAAAGTCATAAGTTTTGACATAACACACTTTCCATAATATAATATTACTTTTGATTTCTTATAATAATAAAGTAATATTTTTTTAGTGTGAAAAATAAATAAATTTATAACATATTTTAAAAATTCTTCCAAAGTTTCTTTCACCATTCTTATATTTTGTTATTTATAAATTTATAATTAAATTACATATAAGTTTTTTTAAGTTAAAAATTATCTTGTATTTTTATTAGTACAAAATTACAATTTTCTCCAGGGGACCTGCCAAACCATAAACCGGTATCCATCCCCAAGAGAAATTAATTAGACTTTCATCAAAATAGTATTAAGACTCTTCTCCAGAAAGACAATCGATAATCATCATTGGTAGTATAGAGATAATGTCGCTAATGTCTATCTTCTTGAATTCTATATTCCCTATGCATGCTACAAAGTCTGATAATGTCTATTGAAATTATAAATTTGTTCTCCAAACCTTATTACACTTTTCGTCTCCATGAACTTCTATTCTCAAGTTTATTAAGATCACATCATTTTCAATATCTTCCCCATAGTAAACTAACTCATTTATAAGGGTCTTTGAATCTTATACATAATATATATAAGCAAGCTCCCTACTAAAAGTGTCAAATGTTCCCTCACACATGTGTGAGATGGTGGTTATATATATATATATATATATATATATATATATATATATATATGATACAAATATCACTTTAGAAAATAAATTTAAACCTTGCCTTTCCTTTTATATATAAAAGTAAGAAATTTACAAATTCATCTTTGAGAAATCTTCCAAATTATATATATATATATATATATATATATATATATATATATATATATATTCTAGCTTTAAAAACTATTATGCCAATTCATAGTACACCCAACCCAAAACTACTTATTAATGTTTATAATTTTGGGGGGTGGGAAGTGTGGACAGAGTCATTATGGTGTAAGGTACCAGATCTATTATAGTAGCAGAAAAACAGAAATATTGCAGAGAATAACAATGGAACAACACAATATATGAAATCACGACACCATAATAATACTTTTATTGATAGGAAACAATGTTCACTTGCCTCTTTGAGGGGGCAACCTTCAGCAAAGCAGCACTCTATTACAATAATTCTCAAGACAAAGACTTCTCATGCCTCCTACTCTTATTTATACTAATTCTATCTTCCAAAGAACCTTCGAGCAGAAGATCTTTCTAGAAGTGGAAGCTTCTATTAGATCTTCTTACATTGACTTGTTCACATTTATTAAATAGGTCTTATAAACTAATGATGGCCTTTATTACATGTAAAATATATTATTCTACCTACATGAGGGGTTAGGGAGGTTAGGTCCCTAACATGCCCTCCTCGTTGAAAAAAAGCCATGTCCTCAAGGCTTGAGATGAGGAAATTGTTGCATAATGGTAGTGGGCTACCAAGTGGCATCTTCTGGAGTTGTATCTTTCCACTTGCACTAACACTTCCCGGATGGGACACTGACGAAGACGACGTTCGCACTGGTCCAAGACTGCTTGGGGTTGTAACCAAATGGAACCTTCTTCATCCAACTCAGGGAGATGGGTTTGATTTTAGCACTTAGTTCCAATCACCTTCTTTAAGCATGAGACATGAAAAACAGGATGGAGCTTAGAAATGCGTAGGAATTTTGCAACCCGAATGCAGAAGGCAAGGTTGCACGACAATAGATATTGTTTGTTTCTTTTCTGGTTCATTTCCATCCCAAGGGTTAGGGTGTTTAGGGTTTCTACAAACAAGGGTTCGCCTTGTGCGATAGCTCTCTGATATACATGCGGGGTCAAATAGTAGTACTCGGCCCAATATCTCAGAACGCCAACTAAGGAGGCTAGACCATACCCTTAGCCACACTACTCGATTACCCAAGTACTAGAGAGTATATTCCCGAGTGTTGTTTTTGGTGGCACTATCACAGTCAGACGGTCGATCAGTTGATCTAAGGAAGGTTTCAGGATACCTAGTCTAGTTTGTATACAAGTCATGTCCGATGCACTACCACTCAAAGGGGTACCAACAGGGGTTACAAGGGTGGCCAACATTGTGTAATGTCCCCCACCTCTTAGAGAGGTGATGAGGAGACTCAGTGGCCTGGGTACCCCCACTAGGTCATAGTCTCACACTGAGGGGGAAGGTCAACTAGACTAAAGTTATATTTTTAAGTTGACTTGAGAAAGGAAAAGGATAAAAGGAGTAAAAGATAACTCAACAGAAGAATAGAAGTTAACCCTGGGAGTTAACCTAACTCAATAGAGAATCAGAAGGGAAAAGTATAAGTAAGAGGCTAGGGTGCACCTATGAGGCAATCGGATTTTGGTATAATTCTTGTTAGTGCTCTTGAGCATTCAGTTTGGGGGTTTGCTATACAAACCCTTGTGAGCAAATCAGTGGTGAAATATCCACTCACCTTGTTCCACAGCTTGGTCTCGGGGATGAAATATTCCTCCACACCATTCTATTCTCAACATATTCCCTTCTAGAACTTCATAAGATAGTAGGGTCGTATTGTTGGGGAATTTCCAGCAAGGGCGCACCATACCCTTGAGGAGGGTTCGATTTATCCATTCAGGAGGGTGCAACTCTCTTAGAAGATTTCGCAGTTGGAGAGGTTTTCCTTGGACATTGGGCTTGAAACTTTAGGAGGAGGATCCCACTACCCTGATCTATTACTTGATCGAGTTTGGGCTCATTTGGAGCATTCTTCCATCATGGCCGAATTATTGAGGGCTTCAGTCCCCACTTGGAGCATGGCACTCTCTAGTTGGAGGGTTTGACATTCAGATCTGCTTGGTACTAGTATTCATTACGTATCTAGCCTTTAGAGGCTTATTTTGTATTGTCGGGAGCATTTTGTAGCAGCTCATATCTATTGTTTGTACGGCCATCTGAGGCTTATGCCAGATCGGCCATCTATTGTATTGATCCTATATTGCTTATAATAAAAGGGTCAGATCTTTGCTTGTGCTTCTATATTTTGAATGTATGATGATATTCATGTGTTGAATGAATATTGTATGCACTTAATAACTCAATAAACCCTTACACATAGACAAACCAATGGTAGTTAGTGATTCCAAGCCAGGATTGGGCTTGGGATCATTACAGTGGTATCAGAGCTTCGATCCCCCCAAACCTGTGGAAGGATCAGCGCATACAGAGGTACAGTGGTGCTCTCATGGGTAGAAGGATGAAACCGAGCAGTGAAACAGAGGTCGAAATGGAAGGATCAGGGGATGACCATGAGTCTCTAGGCTTGGCTCGCATAGCAGTAGAATTTGACAAGTTCCAGCAATCTGTCAATCGTACGGAAAGAACATTGGTCCGACACTTGGATGAGTACCATGAAACCAGCAGAAGGGGACAAGCCAAACTCTCCGAAACTTTGAAGAGGGTTGACGAAAACCTGCATATAATGAACAAGAATCAATCCAAGCTAAATGAACTTCTAATTCAAGTGACTCATCAAGGGAGGAACTCGGATACGTACGGGAACAACGAGGCTGGTGGATCCGGGGAAATCCACGAGGAGATCAGATATAATCCGGAGAAAGTAGTTAGATCCGAAGGAATTCTGGATGGAGACACGACCCAGGGTCAGATGGGTAGCAGGGTCAATCAGAGACGATACATACCTGTGTTCACAGATGATCAGCTTGGTCGACATTCAGGTAGCAGAGCTAACCCTAGACCTTACATGCCCACATTCATAGATGAGCAAGGGCAACAAGAACAGGTAGAAGAAATTGTGGAACAAATGGAAATGAGTGCCAAAGAATACTACAGTTTGGATATGAAGGTCCAAAGACAAATTTCCCTAGATCAGTATTGCCAACTCAGGTTCAGAAATCAACCTAGAACAAACCACAGGGGTAGTTTTGAGTTTGAACGTAGAACAGGGAAGATAGAAATTCCATACTTTGATGGTACGACCAAGATGACGACACAATCTTGGGTACAAAAGTTGGATACCTATTTACAGCTCAACCCCGTGAAGGAGATAGAGGCCATCAAGTTTGCCACTATGTATTTGGATGGAAAGGCTCACGATTGGTGGTATCACTAACTCACCACACTCAGCCATAATCAGATAATGTCCTATACAGAATTCACTCAGAGGCTCATTGATAGGTTTGATCAAGGAGATCCTGAGTTGCATTTCCAGGAGCTCACCCAACTCAAGCAAACAAGTACGACTGAAGTATATATTGATGAATTCCAGAGGATTGTAGTTATGGTACAAGATATGTCCCCGACCAGGCTCATGATAATTTTCACAGAAGGGTTGATGGAACCTTTGAAGGGTTGGGTAAAGGCCTTCAAGCCTACCAGCCTACAAGAGGCCATTTGGAAGACGAGGGATTTGGGTCCAGCCACTAAACCTAAATTCATACCCAGACCACCTCTCAACAATGGTGGAAGAGATCAAAGGCCTCCAATAAACCAGGGAGGGCGTGACCCTAAGGGTTTTGACAGAGGTCGTGGCAGAATAGATGACAACACTAGAAGAGAACTGAGGAGGAAGCAACTCTGCTTCACATGCAAGGAACCATGGAACCCATCACACAAGTGCATGGGACGTGGTCAAGTGCACTACATTGAGGTCACTTCAGACAACGAAGAGGAAGATGAGATTGGCCAGATACAGAACATGGAGGCAGAAACCCTTGAGGCAGTAGAGGAGGAACAGACCGCGGGACAGGATAGTACGGCCACCTTGGCATCTATCAGTGGGGTACCCAAGTATAACACCTTCTGAATGAGAGGGGTCTTGCAGGGTCAAAGATTTTTGGTCTTGATTGATGGAGGAGCTTACCACAACTTCATTGATGCAGCATTATTGAAGAGGAGGCACATATCTACAGTAGAATTTGAAGGATTCAAAGTGGAGGTTGAAGGAGGAAGCACTATACCCTGTGACAGATATATTTCAGGCATGAAGCTTACCTTGGGTAGGCACGAGCTGATATAGGGCGTCTATGTCATGGACCTTCCGGACACCAACATCATCCTAGGGGTTCAGTGGCTCATCACATTAGGGCCTATCACCACCAACTACAAAACGATGGAAATGTCATTCACAGAGGAAGGTGGATGAAAGGTAGTACTAAGAGGTAAGACAGGGAATGTTGCAAAGGTAGTCATGGAAAAGAGGATGGAGGCCATATTCCGGAGGGATGAGATAGTATACGCAGTGGAATGCAGGATTGTGACACCTGTGGATGAACATGGCAAGGTTCACTACACTCCAGAGATCAAAGAAATCCTTGACAGACACCACAAGGTGTTTGGGCCTATTCCTCTAGGGGTACCACCAGATAGGGGGTTTGAGCACATTATTGAGCTAGAGGAAGGGGCCAAACCAGTTATCACCACACCATACAGACACCCCAAGAAGTACAAAGACGAGATAGAGAAGGCCATCAAGGAACTTCTGGACATGGGGCACATCAGGCCCAACAGCAGCCCTTTTGCTTCTTTAGTAGTGCTGGTGAAGAAGAAAGATGGCACTATGAGAATGTGCATTGACTTCAGGGATTTGAACAAAAAGACCATAAAAAATAGGTACCCGATACCCAGGATTGATGAATTGTTTGACGAACTACATGGGGCCATCTACTTCATGAATATTGATCTTCGCTCTGGTTATCATCAGATCAAGATGAGGGAGGAAGACATCTCAAAAACTGCTTTTAGATGTCACTACGGCCATTATGAGTTTTTGGTGATGCCCTTTGGTTTAACCAATTCCCCTGCTACATTCCAATCATGTATGAACCAGGTGTTCAACAAGCAGTTGAGGAAGTACCTATTGGTATTTTTTGATGACTTGCTTATCTACAGCAAGACGTGGGAGGAGCATCTCAGGCATGTGGATCAAATTTTTTCAATCATGGAGGAACAGTCACTATATGCTAAGGAGTCCAAATGTGAGTTTGGAATGACAGAGGTCCTCTATTTAGGACACATCATCGGGGCAAAGGGGGTACAGGTACATCAGGAGAAAATACAAGCCATCATAGAATGGCCTACTCCTAAGACACTCACCGAATTGAGAGGATTTCTGGGTATGTGCACGTATTACAGGAAATTTGTCAAAGGATTTTCTCAGCTGTGTGCACCCTTGACCAATTTGACTAAGAAAGGAGCCTTCAAGTGGGACGAGGAGGCTCAAATAACGATGGATAAGATGAAGGAAGTGATGAGTACGTGCCCAGTCTTAGCCCTTCCAGATTTCAGTCTTCCTTTTACCTTGGAATGTGATGCCTCCGAGGAAGGAATAGGGGTCATACTGATGCAAAAGAGGCACCCTCTTGCCTATGAGAGTCGGAAGCTCAGGGGTCCTGAACTACTCTACAGCATTTATGACAAAGAAATGATGGCTATCATGCATGCACTAGCTAAATTCCAGCAATACCTGGTTGGTGCCAGGTTTGTGGTCAAGTCAGATCATAACAGTCTCAAATATCTATTGGAACAGAAGGACTTGAACGAGAGGAAAAAAAAATGGGTAAGCAGAATACAAGCCTGCGACTTTGATATTGAGTTTGTCAAGGGGAAGAACAATGTGGTGGTTGATGCCTTATCTAGGAGGCCATCCATATTTTCTATAATAGGGGTAACAGTTGACTAGAAAGACCATCTGGTGATGGAGTATGCAGAGGATCAGTTTGCGTGCCAGCTACTGGACAGACAGGTACAAGATGAAGATTTCAAGGTTATGAATGACCTCATCTACTACAAAGACCGAATCTTCTTGGTTCCTGGATCAACATTCAAGGCTAAAGTATTACAGGTGTGCCATGACTCACCAATGGCAGGACATCAGGGGATCAGCAAGATGTACAGGCAGGTGAGAGAAAGATTCTCTTGGAAGGGTCTCAAGGAGGATGTGATTAAGCACATCAAAGAGTGTACTACATGTCAGGCAAACAAGGATGAGCACACGCGCCCAGCAGGACTCTTGCAACCCTTGCCCATTCCAGAGCACAAGTGGGAAAGCATATCCATGGATTTCATCACTGGACTGCCAAAGATGCAAGGGAAGGACTGTATATTTGTAGTGGTGGAAAGGTTAACAAAGTTTACACATTTCTTCGCCATAGCTACTGACTTCAGTGCAGCACAGGTGGTTGAACTATTCTTCAGGGAGATTTTCAAGTTGCATGGCCTACCCAAGACCATTGTCAATGATAGGGATAGAAGGTTTATGAGTACTTTCTGGCAGGAGTTATTCGGGTTGGTTGGTACGGCCTTTACCCCTAGCACCAGCTATCACCCTCAGACAGATGGACATACATAGATAGTCAACAAATGGGTGGAGGGATACCTCAAAAACTATGTAGTGGGGCAACAGAAAGCATGGCCATATGGTTGCATCTGGGAGAGTATTGCTACAACACCACCCAGCACATGTCCATTGGTATGTCACCATTCTGAGCCTTGTATAGCTATGATCCTTTATCGTTTGTGGAGATTGTGTTTGGTGATAGCAGGGCACCTATGGTACAGGATTGGATCGAGCAGAGCCAAGATAATCTCAGGGAACTGAAGGATCATCTACAAAGGGCACAAAACCAACAGAAGTTCCACGTAGACAAGCACCGAGTTGATCGTACCTTTGAGGTTGGCGACTTAGTCTATCTGAGACTGCAACCATATAAGCAGGCTTCCATTAAAAGAAGCGGAGTGGAGAAACTGCAGCCACGTTTCTTTGGGCCCTATAGGGTCAGCAGAAAGATAGGGGCCATAGCTTATGAGTTGGAGCTTCCACAGGGCAGCAAAATACACAACATCTTCCATGTCTCATGTCTTAAGAAAGCCCTCGGCCAACACATCAAACCTATTGAGGTATTACCCCCCATGGACGAAGAGGGACAACTTATTCTAATT
>ML787917.1:0-23970 GCA_009831015.1 Picea engelmannii | reverse complement strand
TCCCCCACCTCTTAGAGAGGTGATGAGGAGACTCAGTGGCCTGGGCACCCCCACTAGGTCATAGTCTCACACTGAGGGGGAAGGTCAACTAGACTAAAGTTATATTTTTAAGTTGACTTGAGAAAGGAAAAGGATAAAAGGAGCAAAAGATAACTCAACAGAAGAATAGAAGTTAACCCTGGGAGTTAACCTAACTCAACAGAGAATCAGAAGGGAAAAGTATAAGTAAGAGGCTGGGGTGCACCTATGAGGCATTCGGATTTTGGTATAATTCTTGTTAGTTCTCTTGAGCATTCAGTTTGGGGGTTCATTGTACAAACCCTTGTGAGCAACTCAGTGGTGAAATATCCACTCACCTTGTTCCACAGCTTGGTCTCAGGGATGAAATATTCCTCCACACCATTCTATTCTCAGCATATTCCCTTCTAGAGCTTCAGAAGATAGCAAGGTCGTACTGTTGGGGAATTTCCAGCAAGGGCGCACCATACCCTTGAGGAGGGTTCGATTTATCCATCCAGGAGGGCGCAACTCTCTTAGAAGATTTTGCAGTTGGAGAGGTTTGTCTTTGATGTTGGGCTTGAAACTTTAGGAGGAGGATCCCACTACCCTGATCTATTACTTGATCGAGTTTGGGCTCATTTGGAGCATTCTTCCATCCTGGCCGAATTATTGAGGGCTTCAGTCCCCACTTGGAGCATGGCACTTTCTAGTTGGAGGGTTTGACATTCAGATCTGCTTGGTACTGGTATTCATTACGTATCCATCCTTTAGAGGCTTCTTTTGTATTGTCGGGAGCATTTTGTAGCATCTCATATCTGTTGTTTGTACGGCCATCTGAGGCTTATGCCAAATCGGCCATCTATTGTATTGATCCTACATTGCTTATAATAAAAGGGTCATATCTTTGCTTGTGCTTCTATATTTTGAATGTATGATGATCTTCATGTGTTGAATGAATCTTGTATGCACTTAATAACTCAATAAACACCTGCACATCGACAAACCAATGGTAGTTAGTGATTCCAAGCCAGGATTGGGCTTGGGATCATTACACATTGTGCGCTTAAGTACCTCTTGTATTTCATGTCTGTCTGCTTCTCTGCATGAGAATTTATGCGATGAATGACATATCTATGTAGTTTTAAGACGTCAAAATACATCTCTACCCTGAAAAAATTTAACCCACAATTCTTACCAAGGAAAGTGATCTGATACCACTTGTAATGTACCAGATCTATTATAACAGTGGAAAAACATAAATATTGCATAGAATAACAACATAACAACACAATATATGAAACCACAACACCAGAATAATACCTTTATTGATAGGAAACAATGTTTACTTGCCTCTTTGAGGGGGAAACCTCCAGTAGAGCAACACTCTATTACAATAATTCTCAAGACAAAGACTTATCATGCCTCCTACTCTTATTTATACTAATTATATCTTCTAAAGAACCTTCTAGCCGAAGATCTTTCTAGAAGCGGGAGCTTCTATTAGGTCTTCTTACATTGACTTATTCACATTTATTAAATAGGCCTTATAAATTAATGTTGGCCTTTATTACATGGAAAATATATTATTCTATCTACATGAGGGGTTAGGGAAGTTAAATCCCTAACATATGGACTCTAAAATAAGTCCAAAAATAAAATATGCATGGCGAATTGAGTAAAAGTTCTAACTTTTTTCAAAATCATTTCATTTCTAAAAGTTACGGGAAACCATAGCAACCGTGGTGGGAGACTTATTGATATTCTTCAAGTAATTCAATATAAAATTTTACTTAGAGAACTTTTTTTAAGTTTGTTTAATAAATGATGATAGGAAGTGCAAAGTTTTTATCAAATTGATTTTCTTTAAGTTCTCTTCCATCAAAACTCTTTGGAAAATCATTAAGAAAAATTGGATGTTGGTTTAAATCTTGGGGCTAGTAATATAATGGGGGAGACATCTTTTCACCCACTCCATAGTGAGTTTATGTATATGATAAGAGATAACAAAATAACTTGGTAATGTTATCTTGGGGTTAGTGATATAAAGGGGAGACATCTTTTCACCTACACCATAGTGAGTTTATGTATATGATAAGAGAGATAGCATTAATAACACGGTAATGTTTCCACTATGAAACTACATGTATTTAAGAACCAATTGCATCTTATTACTCCACATCTCATTACACTTGAGTGAAGGATTAAGAATAGTATATCGGTTCAAATGGGAATTCAGTGTGGGTTATTTGATCGAGACGAGCACCGCACTGACTTCAAAGTTGCATTGGGTTTATTGAAAGATTATAACATGCCACATTTGTTTTAAGAAGACTTGTATGATGTTTTGGATAAATCCAAACGACCCCATTTATATGGCTAGCTCCTGGTCTTGCACAAGCAACATGGCATGTAGCCCCATCACTTACAAACGCTTGGAACACTCTTCTCCAATGGTAGAAAAGAAAATCTAACAACATGTAGCAGATATAACCTTTGTTGGTGCTAGATTATCTATATTTTCTAGGACAGGTTTAGAACCTTCTCTTTGTTTTCAACAACATGTAGCATATATAACCTTTGTTGGTCCTAGATTATCTATATTTTCTAGGATAGGTTTTCAGTTCAAACATTATTTATATAGCTCTCGTTATTATATTCCTCTTTAGCTTCAACATCATTGTCATAGCTACCAAACAATGTGAAAAACAATAGGAGGTAAATGCAGACATTGAACCTGGTGTGGACCTTGCCTCGTGATTAACAAATGGGAAAATAATCACATATGAAACTTGATAGAAAGTGGTGTTAAAAAATGGTGCAAGGCTTGTGCATGATGTGCGGGGCATTGAGGTTTCTAACTACAACAAAGGGAATTTTTATCGGTCTTACTATTCTATCTGGTGTAACATGTGATATGGACTATCCAAACATAACGCTAATACCCTCCTTGACCTTGCATTCACAGATCAGATTGGTAAAATCATTGATCGAGGTTTAACGCAATAGAGTCCCAACAGTTTATTGAATATTGCGATGGCGATGTTGTTGTTTCTGTGAGTTCTATTTCATCATGAAATGATTGCTAAATCAAGGGTTTCTATAATTACACACAACTTGTATGTCCATGTTTGGTCATGCCATGGGAATTGGACAAGTCTGGTGATCAAAGGAATAGGAATGAACCTTGACTTCCAAGAGAAACAGTGTTATCAATGAAAGTGATGTATAGTTTGGGATTTCTCATCGATGTGATCTATGAGCAACACATTTTGGAGATGGCAGAGGGCGATATGATGTTAGTCTTGAAATAATAAAGATAGTCGTTTGTTGTGGAGATATTTCATCAACATTTGTAATCATTTGGCCAAAACTAAGTTTCAACTACACAAAAATGATTCAATGAGTGTTAATTTATGGTACCAACACGAACACAAGTCATTATTTTTCTTCCAAAGGAAATATCTTGATTATTTTTAACCCTTTTACAAAGCTTTCCACTTATATAATGTTCACATGATGAAGCAATATAGAGAAGCACCATTTGGACAATTGAATCCCTGTGTTTTTGAAGTAGTTGATACTTCATACAGAGCAATGATCAATGTGTAGAATGTGGTGAGTACTTGCACAAGAGATCTAGCTAGCAGAAGAACGAACACAACTTGCAAAAGTGAGAAGATGAGAGAAAATTTGGAGAGAAAAGAATAGAAAATGTATTAAACAAATGAATGAATGATAATTTACACATGATATACTCTGTATAGCTCAACTATGGCGCACTGGAAGAGAATCCAATGCGTCATAGTGGTGGTCTATAGAGATTTGGACACACACACAAGCAGTTACCAGAGTTAATTGCCACCTAGTCCTAGTTAACTAGTCATGCATTCTTCAGTTAACTAAGTCATGTGTGTGGAAGTGAGAGAAGCACATGCAACTATTGGTGATAAAACTGAGGTTTCCATGCATGGGTGACTTCCACTAGTCTAACTAAGTGTAACTGGCTCTAAATTGAAGAGAATATTCTTCTAGAATGTAGGAGAGGTTCCTAAAAAATAGGAGACCCTCAATAATGACTAATAAACATAGGAAAATAAGGAAAAAATGTCCTAGGTGTGAGTAATATCTCCAACACCCCCAAGAACACTACTATGGGGTAATGAAGAATGGGTCCCAACAACAAGGTTTTTGTTAGGTACCCATGAACAATGCAACTAATGAACACTGAAGAAATAAAGTGAGGAAAGAGGGAAAACTTCATGGGAAAACCCACCCCTCAAAGTGAAATCTATCAAAAGAATAGAAAGACAGTTGCTAGGCAATTGTGTCCTTCACTCCAAGACAATCACGCAAAGAGTGAAACTTTTGCTCAGTGAAATTCTTGGCGAAGATGTCAGTAATATGTTCAGAGGAATGACGGAACTACAGGTTGATGATCCTCTCATGGACTAGATCTTTGATGTAGTGCATATGGATCTCAATACGCTTTGTCCTCGATCACTGCACTGGGTCTTTGCAAAACCTGAGAGTACTTTTCTTGTCACACCAAATGACGGTCTGTTTGTGGAATTGGATTCCCAACTTTGTAAGGAAGTTTTGTAGCCACAATGTCTGGATGGTAGTGTTAGCTACTCCTCTGTACTCAAATTCGCCTGAAGATAGAGCAATAGTAGAATGTGATGCAGGAGCATCGTCATCAAAGCACAAGTGGAGGACAACTCAACGCCCTAGCATGCATTTTGAATTGTTTTGAATTTTAAATATGGCATGTCATGAAATACTTTGAAAATATTGTAATTAAAGAAGATATTAAATGTTAAGAGGTTGAACCATCATGTGAGATCAATGGAGATTGTATTTTCTTTAATCTCGTTAATAGTAGTAAAGATATGTAGCATTCACTCTTATATGTATGTACCAATCATTTATTGTAATAAAGCCTTAGTAGTTGAAAGATTTTAGTTTGATAAGATAGCACTAAGGTAGTCGAAGGGAAAATCTCTATGATCCCTTCTTGTATAAATATATATATGTGTGTGTGTGTGTGTGTGTGTGTGTGTGTGTGTGTGTGTGTTTCCCAAATGAGGCTGTTGAGAGTTATTTGGAAGTAGTTGTTGAAAGTTTTTGAAGAATATTGTAGATAAATATTATTGTAGTTGAAAACTATTGAAGCTTATGGAGTTGTATGAGCCCATGTACATATCACTTGAATGAATATAACAGAGAAGCGTTTTTCCAAATGTTTGGTGTTTTTGTTACCGTGTCTATCTGAATGAATGGTAGGCTTTCTATTTACTTGCATTTCTATGTTATTACTTGTTCTTATGTTATGAATGCTTTACATGGTGGAATGTATGAATCTGTGAAGATTAGATAAGTTTGAATTGTTTCTCTTCTACGAGCTTTATATGCAAGGAGTGCATAGTGTCTGCAAGGAGTGCATTGACAGAGTCTAGTTCGAATCAGAAGCTCAGAAGAGATAACGTGGAGATTTATATGCAAGGAGTGCATAGTGTCCGCAAGGAGTGCATTGACAGAGTCGGTTTTGACTCAAAATCTCAGGAGGGATAACATGAAGTTATTTGCAAAGAGTGTAAAAGAACCGTGTAAGGTGTGCATAGGTAGAAACACGCTCAAAGTTACATTGTTCAAGAGGAACGATTAATTCGTGTAGGAACTGTTGCAAAGAGTGCACAGTCGCCCACAAAAGGTTTTAGTTGAAGAAGCATGTTGCAAGGTGTGCGTAGGGTCGACTTTGGCTAAGTGTCAAAGGAGTCTTCTTGAAAAGGAACAAGGAGTAAGTGTCGGAGAAACATCTAGGAGAAGATCGAAGTTTCGAGGAGGAACAAGCTCAGAAGAGATAGCGGGTGGACATTCTTCAGTAGGGAGGAGCCACTGAAAATTTCCTAATCAATGAGAGAGATGTATTCGGAGGAATCAGGATCTTTCTAGATCGTGGGATCTAGGGAAGTTGCACGGAGGATAGTCTTTGAATCCTTCAGTACTTCGTGTGTTTGGAGGTTTGAAGGTGTTTAAGGAGCAGGATAGTCGAAGTCCCAAAGCTATGAGGTAAATCTAAGCCATAGGTATCAAGGAGGATGCGTGGAAGCAGATTAGAAAATCCAGAAGATAAAGCTCTGGAAGATTTGCGTGGAGCAGAAACGATTTCCGTAAATTCGTGAAGGTGAAGAGATCTGGACTGTTGGATATTCCTGGAAGGACACGTGGTGGAGATCTGTGTGCTCCGAGAGAAGATTACTACAGAGGAAAGTGAGAATAGTGAAGTTGAAAGTCCCGAAGGCCGGAGTCAACAGGAGTCGTTGATGCACAGAGGGACATGTGGAGAGGGGAGATTTACTCCGGAGAAAATCCATTTTGGAGGGATTGGAGTGTGAAGGCACGAGAACTCCCTGAAGACCGAAGTCGAAAAGGGGGGCTAGCCGAAGATTATAACCCATGGTCATAAGGAAAAGAAAGAAGCAGAGGAGCTAGTTCTCGCCACTCAGTGTTACCAGGAGCGCAAGAGAAATCATGTGCAGGTGAAACAAAACTGTGTGGGTAACAACAAGGGACATGTGTGAATCAAAGTATGGGTCTAGAAGATACCCGAAGAGATAATTCAGCTCAAGTATTTGAAGATCCTTGACCGGGAGGTTGACGCAGCCCCTAGGAGGGAGGGTTCCTGCATCAAGTGGTATCAGAGATATGGATTTTAAATTTCTGTAGGAAAGACAAGATATAGTCTGATAAAATTCAGTGGTATCTGTGTAAAAGAAAAGTTCAGCACAATGCCACCTATAAGACATGTGGAGCAACCTGTGGCAAATCGAGTTGTGAAAAGGGAGATGAGAGAACTTCGCGCAAGATTAGATGCTATGGAGACAACACAAAGAAGAGCACCTGATGTTGGAGACATCAATGATGCGGAGATAAAAGACGTGGAAGTTGAAGGAGCTGCAGGAGAAAATGTTGTAGAAGAACGCTTGCTGAAAGTTGTTGTCAAATTGGGAGCAAGGGAAAAAATAGAAATCCCAATGTACGAAGGCAACTTATATGTTGAAGAGTTGCTTCATTAGATACGAGCAATGGACAAATACTTTGATTATGAAGAAGTTGATGATGAGAAGAAAGTGAAGCATGTTGTCACCAAATTGAAGGGACACGCAGCACTGTGGTGGGATGAACTACAGGCTGACAGAAGAAGAAAAGGCAAGAAATAGATCAAGAACTGGGATAGAATGGTAGCCAACTTAAAGTCTAAATTCATACCTAAAGACTATCAGATAAATATTTTCAGGAAGTTACAGAACTGTTGGCAGCCAATTTGCTTTTTTCTACTATCCTTATAAGCTGCCTACATCGATGTTTTGCAAACCTTGATTTTCGTTGCAGTCCTTGAATAAAATGACACTATTGTTTCGTGCATTTTCTCACTTACCTTGGTTCTAGTTTTCACGACTGCAAGCGTGAAAAATTGGTTTTCGAAGTCACATTAAAATCGTCACTGGATTGTTGTGATCATTCTTGTCAAAATGCCCATTGCGTTTCCAATTTGATTATGATTATACAGTCGACAAGACTCCAAGATCCTCATTATTTGGAATTCTTTAATTATTAATATGATTTGATAAGGAGTGTGATCCAATCGTTGATTTATGGGTGGCTTGATGTTTGATCGAGTTTGTGATGCATTGGTGGTTTGATTTCTATAGTCTTTGATCGATTCCCTTGACACATTGTTTTCATGAAAATACATTGGTGTTGTGGTTAGACCCTTGCTATAAATTATGTCATACAACACATATTTTCATATGATCAAACCCTTGGTGTGATTTCGAGTTATTGCTTTGGTTTTAAAACTATGCTAACATTATTGCCTGCGCAAGTGTTTGGTCAACGTATCATAGATTTTATTAATCGATTGAATGGCATGGTTTTTAACATATGCATAGTGGTTTGAACGTTATATGCGTCATCGGTTGTACTGTGGAAATGATTGTTTTGCATGGGATGAGCTAGCTCCACCACCCTCGCACACTTTGCATTAATGCCTGCCTCCTTACCGGGTTACCTCTGTTGATTTTTGGGAAACTCTCTGAGCATACCCTGTTCAAACCCTTGTCCCTTCACCCTACTCGCTATGTGTTCTCTCCTGGCTCCTGTAGGGTGAATTTAACCCCCATGGTGTTTAGAGTCAGTTATTGTTTGATTGACAGAGAAGACTGCCCCCGTAATTGCCCCCAGAGTCACGTTTTTGCATGAGCGATTATGGGCAAACGGTTTTCAATTAGATCAAACCGTTGAAAACTTAGAACCGAATTTAGCCCCTTTACCTTCATGGCAGGCAGTTTCCTCAGAAATCGAGTTGTTACAGAGATCTAGCCCATGTTTTAGAGGTCAAGTTTCAGATCTTCTCCGTGGCTGAAAGGTGTGTATTGGGTCTATGTGCTAAAACGTCTATGAATTATCCAGGCCTGTGCCTCAGAACCCCTCTCACCCGTCCAACCTCTCACACTCTTGAACCCTTGATCGATCCTTCCAGGTATGAATTTTAATATGAATTTCGCTTTGAATTAATGTAACATATTCAGTTTTGCTTTCAAATTAGTTTTGTTCGTTTTGATATATTTGAAATGATTATGTTTCCTGTACGGTAGATTCATTTTAAAATTAAAAATAGTTACGATTTGGTTATGTGATTTTGTTGTGCCCAGTTTAGTATAAGCAATTGATTAGTTTTTTATTCGGTTTGTTTTGTTTGGTTTCGATTGGTTTCGTTTGTCCCTAACAAACTCAAAACGATTTCGTTGATTTCGAGTTACCAGTAATGACTATGTTCTGTGTCGAATTATTATTCTCGGCCTATGTATAAGTTCTATTTGCTAAAATCGTGGAAGCTATGGTGATTCACGACGATAGTGTCGACCCCAAACTGTTTCGATTCGCTCCTGTTTTGATTTGATTTGCAAATAGATTACTATTAGCATGATTGTTGGTATTTGTTTAATATAGTTATATCAATTTGAAAAACGATCCTGTAGATTTCGTTTTGGGTTCGACCATGATTTTTGTTAATGGATGAGGCAACATAAACGATTGCATATGATTTGTTTAACTGTATCGATTTCAATTGGTTTATGAAAATGATTCCATTTCTGTCGAGTTATCCAATATGATTCTGCTTACCCGAAATTGTGATAACAAATTGAACAGAGTACATGTATCTCTGTTATCATTTGATTGATCATAATCTTGTTTGCTCTCGAATTAGCATAACAATTGTTGATTTGAATGATTCATTTGTTTTCAAATAATGATTAGATATTTGTTTAATAGTTTGAATTTAATTAATTGAGTATTGAATTGGTTTTAAAAATGATTATGTGTTAAATTTAGACCAGCTACAAAATCGCAAGATTCTGTAGCTAGTCTTAGAAATTAGATTTTTATCAATTTTATTAATAAGATATCCTCTAAACTTATCTATTTTTGTCCTCTTTCAGGTATATTCGAATTGCAGTGATCAATTGGGCATACTATGGCATTTTAAGAGATACTTTGGATTTGGTTTTGTCTTAGGTTGTTAGCTTGAGTCATAAACTTGGGATATTTTCCCTGATTTGTGTAAACTATTTTGATAATTCCCACTGGAATCTTTTACCCTGTGGGAAGTCTTTAAATACTTATTATTTTTTGTAATAATCATCATCCTCACTTGTGGGAGAACCAGACTATGGATTTATGATACAAACTGAGATGAGAGTTGATTTCTTGTAACAGCTTTCGCTTTCAATATATCAAACTTTTGTTTCAAGTTTTATTCATATCAGTTTGCAGTTGATTATAGACTACTTTAGCTATCACAATCTATTGCGGGTTGATGTGACTTGATTAATGTGTTATCCATATCTGATTTCTTTCATTATTTTAAAAGTGCAACAATTACTTTGTTTCAGTTAATGAATTATATATTTCTCTTCTTAGTTAATTGAATCATTTTGTATAGATCTTTGCATGCAGATTTATCTAACTGTGAAGATTTGTAAATCATAAGATTGTTGTAATTTTTATGTCTTGTTTGTCTTGTAATTCTATCTGAAGAGCACAGCAGCTTCCCATTTACAAGAAGATCGTGGAGAATCTGGTGCGGGTTTCCTCCCACCAAACAGCTAAATCGACCATCATACACAGGACAAACCTGAAGCGTTACTTCAAGTCAGTGTGTTGTTTGTGATTTGATAGTTAATTTGTTAGTATAGTATAAGTAGTTTAGATAGATTTATGTTTAGTTTAGATTCATAGTTAGAGTTATTATTTTAGTTGCTTAGCTTAGTTCGTCTTCATTTTATTTCTTTTTCATAAAATTATAAAAATCAAAAAACAATGGTCTCGTTGTCTTAGGACATATTACAAATGAATTTTGCAGGTTTTCATTCAAATCTGTAATTTGTAAATATTGTATATTTGTAATTAAATTTGATTCTGTTAGTAATTGAACATTTTATTTTATAGAATTATAGTTGTGTAGTATTAGTTAGTAAATTGTATATATTAAAAGTTTAGATTTGTTTATTAATTTGTTTTAATAGTTATTTTTAGTTAGATTAGTTGATTTAGAGTAGTTTTATTTTGTTTTCTTAGGACTTAGATCGGCTAACAGAGCCGCTAAACCCGTCGGGGTGGGTTATCCCAAACGGCTTGGGTTATTTAGACAACCCCAGACCGGATCCACTCTTCCAGTTGACGGACAGTCAATTTCACCCGTCAATAAGAACCTGAGACAGAAGGGACAGACATTAAAATAATACGCTGAGGAATTTTATAAGATGAACATCAAGGCTGGACAGAGAGAAAAAGATGATGAAAAGGTTTCCAGGTATATTATTTGCCTGAGATATTAAATCCAGGATGAAATCAACATGATAGCAGTAAGAATAGTGGGAGATGCTTATCAAATTGCACTGAAGGCAGAAGAGAAGTTGGCCAGGAAACTGAGTCAACGAAGCAGAGGAAGAATTCTAAACATAGGTAAGGAAATTGTCCATGACAAGGCACAGAAGCCCAAGATTGAGACTGGAAAACCACACAATCACTCAGAAAGAGGAGGAAGTTCCCAAGGGAGACATTATGGTGGAAGAAATTATTTTCCTCGAGATAGAGGAAGAGGCAGAGGAGGAGAGGTGAAATGTTATGTCTGTGGAAGAACAGGACACATGTCTTGGGAATGGAACGAGAGAAAGAAAGGAGGAGGTGAAGCTCACATTTCATAAATGCAAAAGTGGAATGTTGAAGCAGAAGACACAGAAGATGGGATATCTTTGATGATGAAGAAGGTTCTCTTGAAGCCAGAGCCAGAGGTGGAAAAACCAGTGCAGAGGAACATCTTGTTCAGAACTGCTTGCAAGACTAAAGACAAGGTATGCAGGGTGATAATTGAAAGTGGGAGCACTGATAACTTAGTATCCACAGAAATGGTGAAGAAATTGGCACTGGAGACAACTGCACATCCGAGTCCATATAAAATCTCATGGTTGCAAAAAGGTCACCAGGTAATGGTAACTAAACAATGTCTAGTTGAATTTAAGTTAGGAGGATATAGAGATGAGATTTTGTGTGATGTGATTCCCATGGATGTATGTCATGTCTTGTTAGGGAGACCATGGAAGTTTGACATAAATTTCATTCATGATGGGAGAAAAAATACTTATACCTTGGAAAAAAATGGTGGGACACACATGCTACTACCCATAGAGGATAAGAAAGTGAAGGAAGGAGCCAGCACAAGTATACTTCTCATGAGTGGGAAGGAACTCCTAAGTGAATTCAAGAAGGAACGAGAAATGAAATTTGTTGTGGTGAGGAAGCCCAGAGTCATCCTTACAAGTACTTCTATGGATGATCGGCCTAAAGAAATTCAGGAGCTATTAGAGAATTTTGTTGACGTAGTAGTGGATGAGTTACCTCGCTCATTGCCACCTATCAGGAGTATCAACCATCACATTTATATAATACCAGGAGTGAGTCTTCTGAACAAAATAGGATACAGATTGACACCTCAAGAGAAAGAGGAGGTAAAGAGACAAGTCTTGGATTTGATGGACAAGGGTTTAGTCAGAGAGAGTTTGAGTCCATGCGCAGTACCAACTGTGTTGAGTCCGAAAAAAGATGAAGGATGGAGAATGTGTATAGACTCAAGAACCATAAACAAAATCACCATCAGGTACATATTTCATTTTCCCGTGATGGATGACTTAATGGATTGTTTGAGTGGAGCAAGCTATTTTTCGAAGATAGACTTGAAAAGTATAAGGATGAGAGAAGGTGATGAGTGGAAAACAACCTTCAAAATGAATGAAGGGTTGTATGAGTGGCTTGTTATGCCATTTGGATTAACAAATACCCCAAGTAATTTTATGAGGTTGATGAATGAGGTATTGAAAGATTGTATTGGTAAGTTTGTAATTGTATATCTCGATGATATACTAGTCTTTAGTAAAACTAAAGAAGAGCATTTGAGACACTTAACATTAGTGATGAGAAGATTGCAGTGGGAGAAGTTGCTAATAAATCTGAATAAATCCTCTTTTATGAATATAGAACTCATTTACTTGGGTTTTGTAATCTCTTCAAATGAGTTGAAGATGGATCCAGAAAAGGTGAGAGCAAACAAAGAATGGCCATCACCAAGGAGCATATTTGAAGTGAGAAGCTTCCATGGATTAGCAAGTTTCTATCACAATTTCATTAGAAATTTCAGTGGTATTTGTGCACCAATATTAGATATGGTGAAGAAGAGACACAAATATTTTAAGTGGACAGAATAAGTTGAGAAAAGCTTCAGGATACTAAAGGAGAAGATAACAAAACATTTGATTCTCATCTTGCTAGATTTAGGGAAGATATTTCAAGTACGATGTGATGCTAGTGGAGTAGCAATTGGAGAAGTCTTAAGCCAAGATAATAGGCTTGTTGCATATTTCAGTGAGAAGCTAAATGACACCAATAAAAAATACTCCACATATGATAAATAATTTTATGCAGTAATTCAAGCCTTAAAGAAATGGAGGCACTACCTTGTTCCAAAAGAATTTGTTTTATATAGCGATAATCGGGATTTACAATTCATAACCAGATAGGAGAAGTTAAATCAAAGACATGCTAAGTGGATAGAGTTTATGCAAAATTTCACTTTTGTCATTAAACATATTTTTGGTAATGTTAACAAAGTTGTTGATGCATTGAGCAAGAGATGTCTGATTCTGCAGGAATTTCAAGTGAAAACCTTAGGGTTTGAACACCTTAAGGGGATGTATTGTGATGATCCAGATTTTAAAGAGGCATATGAAGCATGTGCAAATCCTATGATCAGAGACAGAATTCTGTGGATAGAGTATCTGATTCAAGATGGATTATTGTTTAAACATAGCCAGTTGTGCATACGAAAGTGCTCAATAAGAGATAATTTGTTGAAGGAAAAACATAGTGGAGGTATAGCAGGACTTTTTGGCCATGAAAATACATTTTCACAGTTCAACAGTTCATACTATTGGCCATGAATGAGGGCAAAAGTGGAGAAATTTGTAAATGGATGTAAGATTTTCTAGTATGCAAAAGGAAAGCAACAGAATATTGGGTTGTGTCAACCATTGCCTATTCCAGATAGACCTTGGGATGCAATAAGCACAGATTCTGTGTTGGGATTTCCAAGAACACAAAGGGGAAGTGATTCCATATTTGTTGTAGTTGATAGATTCTCAAAGATGACACACTTTATCCCATGCCAGAAAACTAGTGATGCAATGCACATTGCAAATATGTTTTTCAAGGAAGTTGTGAGACTTCATGGATTGCACAAGAGTATTGTCTCAGATAGGGACATTAAATTTGTTGGTCATTTCTGGAGGACATTGTGGAAGAAGTTGGGGACAGAACTATCCTTTAGTTCAACATATCATCCTCAAACAGATGGATAGACTGAGGTGGTAAATCGAAGTATAGGAAATTTGTCGAGGAGTTTTGTCACTGAACATCATAGCCAATGGGACAATATTCTGTCACAAGCAGAGTTTGCATACAATGACTCACCAAACAGGAGTACAGGGAAGATTCCATTCCAGATAGTATATGGGATGAAGCCAAGAAGAGTATCAGAGTTGAGAGATTTGGATCAGAGTGAACTCAAAAGCGTTGGAGCATAAGACTTCGTTGCATAAATGTAGAAGCTTCATAATCAGATCAAAGAGCAGTTGTAGAACAACAACAGAGAATATAAACGCAAATTTGATCAACATAGGAGAGAACTTCAATTTGAAGTGGGAGATCAAGTTCTGGAACATATCAGGAAGGAAAGGTTCCCAAAGGGAACATATAATAAGCTGAAGTTGAAGAAGATAGGACCATGCAAGATCCTAAGGAAATTTGATGTCAATGCTTATGAGATAGAGATGCCAGAGGATGTGGGTATATCATCCATATTCAACATTTCAGACTTGTATCCTTACGGGGAAGATGACACAAAAGGATTAGAAGATCAAAAAGATATCCAGTGGGAGAAGCATATGCCTACAGTAGAAAATCTGCAGACTGAGAAGATCATAGATCAGAGGATTGGTAAGAAGACCAGGAGGAAAACCTATTTTGAATATTTGGTATAGTGGAAAGGCCACCCAATAGAAGATACGAGTTGGGTAAATGACGCAGATATTTAGAAGCATGGAAAGTCAGTGTAGGAGCTCATGGACAGGAGTCCATGAATTTTTTTCCAGAGGAGTATGATGCAGGAGCATCGTCATCAAAGTGAAAGTGGAGGACAACTCAGCGCCCTAGCGTGCATTTTGAAGTGTTTTGAATTTTAAAGATAGCATGTCATGAAATACCTTGAAAAGATTGTAATTAAAGAAGATATTAAATGTTAAGAGGTTGAACCATCGTGTGAGATCAATGGAGATTGTATTTTCTTTAATGTAGTTAATAACAATACATATATGTAGCATTCGCTCTTATCTGTCTGTACCGATCATTTATTGTAATAAAGCCTTAGTAATTGAAAGCATTTAGTTTGATAAGATAGCACTAAGGTAGCCGAAGGGAAAAGTTCTATGAGCACTTCTTGTATAAATATATGTATTTGTTGCCCAAGTGAGGTTGTTGAGAGTTATTTGGAAGTAGTTGTTGAAAGTTGCTAAAGAATATTGTAGCTAAAGATTATTGTAGTTGGACCACACTAGTTTGGTCTGAAACGTCGAAAATCATAAAACCTGTGCAATGAATCCGAAAGAACCCTCTGATCAAGATTATTGTAGTTGAAAACTATTGAATCTTATCGAGTTGTATGAGCCCATGTACATATCATTTGAATGAATATAACAGAAAAGCGTTGTTCCAAATGTTTGGTATTGTTGTTACCATGTCTATCTGAATGAATGGTAGGCTTTTTGTTTACTTGCATTTCTCTCTTATTACTTGTTCTTATGTTATGAATGTTTTTCATGGTGGAATGTATGAATCTATGAGGATTAGATAAGTTTCAATTATTTCTCTTCTACGAGCTTTATATGCAAGGAGTGCATAGTGTCCACAAGGAGTGCGTTGACAGAGTCTAGTTCGACTCATAAGCTTAGAAGAGATAACATGCAGATTTATATGCAAGGAGTGCATAATGTCCGCAAGGAGTGTGTTTATAGAGTCGGTTTTGACTAAGAATATCACGAGGGATAACATGAAGTTATTTGCAAAGAGTGTAAAAGAACCGTGTAAGGTGTCCATAGGCAGAAACGCGCTCAAAGTTACATTGTTCAAGAGGAACAATTAAGTCATGTAGGAACTGTTGCAAGGAGTGCACAGTCGCCCACAAAGGGTTTTAGTGGAAGAAGCATGTTGCAAAGTGTGCACAGGGTCGACTTAGGTTAAGTGTCAAAGGATTCTTCTTGAAAAGGAACAAGGAGTAAGTGTCGGAGAAACATCCAAGAGAAGCTCGAAATTTCGAGGAGGAACAAGCTGAGATGAGATAGCGGGTGGAAATTCTTCAGTAAGGAGGAGCTATCGAAACTTTCCTAATCAATGAGTGAGATCTATTCGGAGGAATTGGGATATTTCCAGACTGTGGGATCTGGGGAAGTTTCATGGAGAATAATCTTTGAATCCTTCAGTACTTCGTCTGTTTGGAGGTTTGAATGTGTTCAAGGAGCGAGATAGCCGAAGTCCCGAAGCTGCGAGATAAATCTAAGCCGTCGGTATCAAGGAGGATATGCGGCAATAGATCAGAAAATCCAGGAGATAAAGCTCTGGAAGATTTGCGTGGAGCAGAAACAATTTCCTGAAGTCATGAAGGTGAATAGATATGGACCATTGGATTCAGGAAGGACACGTGGTAGAGATCTGTGTGCTCCAGGAGAAGAGTACTCTAGAGGAAAGCAAGAATAGTGAAGCCGAAAGTCCCAAAGGCTAGAGTTAACAGGAGTCATTGATGAACGAAGGGACACATGGAGAGTGGAGATTTACTACAGAGAAAAGTCATTTCGAAGGGATTGGAGTGTGAAGGAACGAGAACTCGCTGAAGCCCGAAGTCAAGAAGGGGGGATAGCGGGAGGTTATAGCTCATGGTCATAAGGAAAAGAGAGAAGAAAAGGAGATAGCGCTCACCACTCAGTGTTACCAGGAGCGCAAGAGAAAGCGTGCGTGGGTGAAACAAATTGCGTGGGTAACAACAAGGGACCTGTGTGAATCAAAGTCTAGGTCTAGTAGAGACCTGAAGAGTTGACTCGGATCAAGTATTTAAATATCCTTGATCAGGAGGTCGCGTAGCTCCTAGGAGGAAGGGGTCCTGCATCAGAATTCTTCTTCCTCGACTAATAGATAGGCCCTAAACCCAAATTGTTAGTGTATTTGGATGTGGACTTGCAATTTGTGTTGTCGCTTGCCCAATCAGAATCTGTGAAGCCTATGAGATGCAAATTGCAACATGATACATAATGGATCTCATAATTGATGGTGCCCCAAATGTACCGAAGGATACGTTTTGAAACTTTCCAGTGTAACTCATGCAACTCTTGCATGTACCTGGAGAATGCTCCCACTACATATGATAGGTCTAGTTGAGAGTGGTAGAGACAGAACAAACTCCCCACTAGTTGTTTGTACATAGCGTTGTCAACCAGTGGAGTGTCCTCGCCATCCTCAAGTCTCACCCCATATAGGAAGGGGGTAGGGGAAGACTTGTAGTCTATCATGTGAAATATTTCCATGAGATCTCGAGCATGCTTGGCTTGAGACATTTTGATGTCTGAAATATCCTGACTAATATCAAGACCAAGGAATTAATGGAGTGGAACCATGTCCATCATAAAAAATGTGTCATACAGAATCCTCTTCACCGCAACAATCGATGAATTTGAGCAACGAGTGATCAAAATATCATGAACATAAATAACTAGAAACAAAAGTGAATCAGTAGTCCTAAGCATGTAGACATTTGGATCAAATTTTCATCTCAAAAAATTATAGGACAACAGGTAGGAGTCCATATTGGCATACCATGCAATCAGCGTTTGCTTGAGGCCATAGAGAGACTTATTGAGCCTACAAACCAAATATGAATAATGTATGAGGCCAGGTGAATATTCCATGTAAATATCCTCTAAGATATCTTCGTGAAGAAATGCATTCTTCACATCCATCTTATGGACTTCCCATTCCTCTGGCTATCGCAATATCAAGGTCCAAATGAATGAAGTCCATATTCATTACTAGAGTGAATGTCTCATCATATTCTATGCCATGAACCTGTTGAAAACCTTTGGCAACCACTCTTGCCTTGTATCTGCTAACGTTTCCATTCATTTCGCTCTTGGTCCTATAGACCCATCTACAATTGATAAGCTTCCTTCCTGAAGAAAGTGGAACCAGATCCCAAGTCTAGTTCTTGAGGAGGGAGTTATACTCTCCTGCATGGTTGATTCCCAAAAGGGATTCCCTGCAGCCTCGCCATAGGTCTACAGGTCTGAATATTGATCCACATAACAATGCATAGGAAACAAAGGCCACTCTCACTGCTCCAAAAAATATTTTAGGTTATGGTGATCTGTTTTAATATGAAAATGATGTCCCAAGAGATATGGTCGCTAGGTGTGCACTACATGGAGAATGGCCATCATTTATTTTTCATACATAGATCAGCCCAGATTGTGACCACTCAACGCTTGGCTAGTAAATGCCAAGGATCGACCATCTTTGGTGAGCACCACACCTATACCCATTCTAGAAGCATCTAATTCCACCACAAAGGTTTTGTTGAAGTTAGGAGCTGCTAGGAAAGGGGTGGTGCACATGGCCCTCTTTAAATCTGTGAAGGCTTGCTTGGCAACAGGTGTCCAATGAAATGCATTCTTCTTAAGGAGGTCATTCAAGGGCTTAGCAATTTTTCCATAATGGTTGAAAAAATTCTTGTGATAGTCGGTGAGACCAAGAAAACCCCTTAGGTGATTTAAGGTCATTGGGCACGGCCATTATTTCATAGCTTGTATCTTTTTGGGGTCCACTTTTACCCCATCTCTGTTGACAATGTGCCCCAAGTATTCCACTTCTTTGGCACCAAATGAACATTTGGTATTTTTGACAAACAATTGGTTTTCCTACAACAAGTGAAGGACTTTGCCCACATGAAGAAGATGGATATCCCAAGAGTGGCTATAAATGAGGATGTCATCAAAGAAAACCAAGACAAACTTCCAAATGTAAGGTTTCAATAGCTTATTCATGAGACTCTGGAAGGTGGATGGAGCATTGCAAAGGCCAAAAGGCATGACCAAGAATTCATAATGTCCCTCATGAGTTATGAAAGCAGTCTTCAGAATATCTGCCTCCTTAATATAGATTTGGTGATAACTGGAGCGAAGGTCTAATTTGGTGAATACATAGGCACCTTGTAGTTCATCCAACAAATCATTATTGATAGGAATGGGAAATTTATCTTTGATGGTCAGTTTATTAAGGGAACGAAAATCAGGGCACATGCACCAAGTACCTTCTTTCTTTAAAACCATCACCATTGGTGAAGAATATGGGCTAGTACTGGGGCGAATTACCCCCACCTCTAGTAATTCTTGTACCATCTTTTCTATTTCATTTTTCTGAGCAAAGGGATATCTGTAGGGACGTACATTGGGGGGTTGACTTCCCAAAAGGAGAGGGATGTTATGATCATGCTCACCCCTGGAAGGAGGCAAGGCTATATGAATCTCAAAGATCTTGGGGTACTTGTCCAAGATGAGTTGCAGGCTAGGAGGAACTACCTGATAGGCATGTTCAGTGACCTGGATGGCATTAAATTGAGCAATCACACCAGGGTGGCCTTTCTTGAATATTTTTTCCATCTTATGAGAGCTGATGATTTCAGAAGAGCCTGCTCGGAGACCCCTGAGAGTATAGGGGTGAGATTCTTAGGTGAAGCTCATATATAATTCTTGATAATCCATTATGATCGGTCACAGAGTGCGAAGCCATTCCACACCTAATACAATATCACAACCACCCATGGAAATAGAGAACATGTGGGTTTTCATATGGTAATCACCCATTTGGAGTTTTACATTCTCACAGCGGCCCCCACACTTCATAGTACCACCATTAGCGATGAGGATTTGAAAATTAGAAATAGGGCGGACAAAGCAATGGATCTCATCAGCGAACCTGCGATGAATAAAACTATGGGTGCTACCACTATCAATCAACACCACAATCGGCCTATGTTTAATGTATCCCTTGATCTTCAATGTCTGTGGGGCAAAAATAGATGAGAGTGCCTGAAGCAAGATGACCGGGTCCACAGATTCCATCAGCGTGACAACTGGATCTTCTACATGATCACTTGGTTGAGTCGCCTCTTGGTCTGAAACCTCATCTGATGGGAGGTTTTCATAGGAAGAGGAAGTTGAGGCATCAATCTATAAAAACTTTTGTTCTCTACATTTATTCCCTGGTGCATACTTTTCATCACAATAGTAGCAAAGGCCTTTCTTCTGACATTCTTCCATTTCGGCGGGAGAGACCTTTTGGACCTTCAAAGTTTGGGTCGGAGAAGGGGTAGCCCCTTGATGAGGATGGGTGGTAAATGGAGCCTTCAGGGATGGTGCCTAGAGGATGGTCTCTGCTTCCCTGGATAATTGACATGCCTACAACCAGGTAGTAAGATAGCTTCTTTTAGACCACTGATAAAACATTCAAGGTAAAATTCATCATATAAGCCCTCGGTACAGATAGCCAACTACTCAAATGTCATGATGATGTCTGTGACAGATCTAGTTTGGCGCAACTTAGTGAGTCAGCACAAAAATTTTGATTCCCTATTAAAACAGGCACAAACTACTTTGGAGAACATGTTCCAATTGGGAGGTCCTGGATTATATTTCTTATGTCACTGCCACCACTACCAGTGTTCTTGATTCAAGTGCAAAACCCCTACATGGATTTTTGTCTCATCATCTCAAATATCATGAAGGGAGAAGTATTGTTCCAATTGAGAAACCCACCTGGCTGGGTTGGAACCATCAAATTTATGCATGTCAACTTTGGGCACCTTATTCCAAGAAGGTGGAGAACCCCAAAGGGAGCGGGAGGACTGATTATGTTCATAATGAGAAGACTGAAGTTCTTCTGGGTTTGGTTCAACATTATTACCCCTGAAGAGTTGCACCAATTTGTTGACTCGTTGGTCAAGGGCTGTGGTGAATTCATTGTGGAGGGAAGCCATGTTGTCGTCAATTTGTTGTTCCAAGTGGGACATTCCATCCTCCAAGGTTTCTTGGGATTGAGAGAGAGTGGTAGGAATGGTGAAGGCGTAGGTAGTAACAGAGGTGTTGGGATGGAAACAAATGGGCTTAAAAATGATAGGTTCTCGGGTGATCGGGACAAAGAGAGGAATCCAATGGCATAGGTCTCAAGAAAGGCGTCCCAGAGGGGGTTGGTTCCGGAGGGAAAAAATAGCCTAAAATTGAAGGGTACCACTGTGATCAGAATGAAGAGAGGAATGCAATGGGCTAGGTCACAAATAAGGGTTCTGACAGGCCCAAAAAAAAAAATTTTACTCCTATGGAGTTATACTTTGAACTGAATAATACTTCAGAGATGGAATGCCCAAATTCTTAACAGGACAAAAGATGTAGTAATTTCGAACCCTAATGCAGACGGCAAGGTTTCACTGCAATAGATTGTGTCTTTTCTTTCTCTATTTTGTTCCCAAGGGTTAGGGTTTGGAGGGAATATACAGTCAAGGGTTTTCCATGTGTTATAGCTCTCTTATATACGTGCAAGGTCCAATGGTAGTACTCAACCCAATATCTCAGGGTACCAACTAAGAAGGCTAGACCGTACCCTTAGTCGTACTACCCAACTACCTAGGTACTAGAGAGCCACTTCCTGAGTGTTTTTCTCGGTGACACTATAGCAGTTAGGCGGTCAATCAGTTCATCTACGGAGGGCTTCAGGATTCCTAGGTCAATCTGTATACAAGTGTTGTCTGATGCGCTACTGCTTGAAAGGGTACCAACAGCGGTTACAAGGGTGGCCAACAGATGTGAGCTTAAGAACCAGTTGTATTTCTTGCATGTATGACTCCCCGACTGTGGGTTTATGTGCATAACCACAAATCTGTGTAGCTTAAACACGTCGAAATATGTCTCTACCCTGAAAAAATTTATCCCACAATTCTTGCCCTCGAAAGAGATCTAATACCACTTGAAATATTCCTAATACACTATATTATGCATCATAGAAAATATCTAGTAGACAATGAAAGAATAATAATGATATATCCATAAAAATATCATAATAACACCTGAATAATCACCAGGAAGAGCAACTTTATTATTATAGCAATGTTCACTTGCCTCTTCGAGGGGGCAACCTCCAGCAGAGCAGAGGTCTATTACAATAATCTCCAAGACAAAATATCCAATGCCTCCTACTCTTATTTATACTAATTCTACCTTCTAAGGAAACTTCTAGAGGAATATCTTTCTAGAAGAGGAAGCTTCTATTAGGTCTTCTTACATTGTTTTTTTCTTCTTTATTTATTAGGCCTTATTAAATAATGTCAACCTTTATTAAATAGAAAACATATCCTACTAACTAATGACCCATGGAGAGGGGTTAAGATTGGATCCTAACATGATAGGAGGACCATTTCATGTAGTAAAAGAAGATAAGATATCATGTGTGGTAGCCATATGGTGGGATGAACCTAAATCCATGATCCAAACATTAGGTGAAGAGTGAACAACAACTAATGCATGATGATTACCTTTGGGAGCATGATCCTCTGGATACTTCTTGGCACCCTCGAGAATTTGATACCCAAGGTTGTTCTTTTGAAGAATCTAAGTCATATGGTCTATTTGCTTCTTCATGCATGCGGATTCTGGATGGAATCCTCAATTGCAGTATGTACACTTATATCCTTTCTTCCCTTTTCCACTTTTGGATCCTGAGGAGTCATTGAAGGGTTTGGAGTACCCTTCCTTCTTTTGTTCTGCATGTGCCTTTTCTTTGCATTTCTTTTTGGATTTCTGATGTTGAGAACTATTTATATCATGTGTAGAAAGTGTATGCGCTTTGAAGTTTTGGATTACACCCATCTTGATGAGTTTGTCTTGCTTCTGAAGCAAAGCCTCAAAGAGGGAATAGTCTAGGATGCTCTAGCAGTCAACCTCTGAGTGTGGAAAGTAGAAACAAAAACTGAATAATCTGGACCAAGTTTTGACAAAACGGTGAGAACCATTCACTTTTCCTCCTTTGATTTATCAACCCTGCAAGCCTTGAGTTGCAACAACAAATCCTTATACCTTGTGAAGAAATCTTTGATGTTTTCAAATATTTCCAGATCTAACGTAAGTAATTACACCTCGAGCATGTGGCCTCTCATCTCATCTTTTTTTCCAAAGAGTCCTTCCATGGTGGTCCAAATCTCATTTGGATTTTTGCAAGAAGATACATGAAACGACAACTTAGGGGATATGTGCATGCAGAAGGCTCTGTAAGCCTCATCCATTCTATTGAGGTATTTGGATTTTTCAATGGTTGATGTGGGTTTTGTTTTCGTCACCATGGTTAACCTGTACTATCCTCTACCTTAGATAAAAATATCCATCCTTTTGTTCCATTTAAATTAGTTGTACGGTGTTATCATGACAGATGACGGAGATTCCATTCTTCCTGCACTCTTCAATCTTTAGTACCTGCAAATAAAAAATGTTGGTGCACCTAAATAATGTTGGTACTGAGAAAAAATGGAGAGGAAAGAATAGAAAATGTATTAACCAAATGAATGAATGATAATTTACACATTATATACTATGTATATCCCAACTAATGCTCATTGTAAGAGAAGCCAATGCGTCATAGTGGTGGTCTAGAGAAATCTAGACACACACAGGCAGTTACAAGAGTTAACTTCCACCGAGTCCTAGTTAACTATGTTGGTTGTGGAGCCTGATTATCTTCTTAATTTATATGAAGGTATTCCTATCCCCCTTCTGTCAGGGGTTCGAGGGTTGGCCCCCAAATGAAGGGGGTCCCGGGGGGGAGTTTTTGGGAAAATTGCCTTGTAAAATATTGTAATTTCATATTCAATCTGGACCGTTAATTATAAGGTCACGGATCTGACGGTAGAAGTGATGTTAGGGTTTTTTTCCCTAGAAGGCAACCCTATTTTCTTAGGGAATTGTATTGTGGTTGTGTATGTGAGTGATTATGGTATTCTGAGAGAGGATATTGTGAGAAAAAGAAGAGGAAGCTACAATGGGTGTGTTGTAGGTTGTATCCTCTCCTTTTGTTGGGTAATAAAAAGAAAGGACCTGGCAATTTCTCTGGTGAATGTATCCCACACTAGGTGAACCACATATATCTATGTCTATATTATATTGTGTATCTTCTGTGTTTTATTTCTGCATTTGTTTTATTTTATTGCTCCACGATCTT
>ML787916.1:701189-713906 GCA_009831015.1 Picea engelmannii | reverse complement strand
TTATTAATATAGTGGACCTAGTCCACCTTACATTCAATGACCACATTCCCATATATTAAATGACTTCCACTAATAAAACATAACTACATTCCCATTGGGTACCTCCCTAGGTACCCCATATTACCTCCCTAGGTATACCACATCATCTTCCATGCGTACTACATTCAGTTGAGGAATCCCATTCAGTCTACACCGCACTTTACACCCAACACTCTTCATAGGTTTCAACCTTTGATGAAATTCAGCGTAGATCATCACTTCACCTACATCATAGCGTGTGTAGACAAGCAAAAAAAACAACTCCAGTCATATTACAAGATGACAGAAGATGACCTGGAGGAGATTACCAAGGAATGGTTGGCAGACCTCCTTGTTGCAGCAGACTCCGCAGAGATGTCCGACGTAGATATCCCTAAAGCTATGCCAGATACACCTGGACCGCACAATACTAATAAGGATGTGGAAGTTCAATATATCCACAACACATCCATGAAGACAACTTTTCTCTCACCTGCGAAGGGAGGTGATGATGAAGAACTAGGGGGCACATAATTTGAACAGAGAAAAGGCAAGGTTAACCCACCCAGGGATGAGGTAGATCCCTCCAAGAAAAGTAAGATTACCGCACCAAGGCCCTAATCCAGAAATAAAACTAAGGCCACTCGGACCATTCTTAAGACTACACTTACCCTGGATGATTTTGACTTCTTAATTTCTGCGCTGAATGATGTTTCATTAGAGCTCACGGAAAAGTAAGAAGCAAAGCAGGAGGAACTATTTTGCTGGATCACGGGAAAATTCAAAGAATCGCAGAAAGCACTTCAGTCCAACCAAGTAGCTTCTATGACACCGTTAACAATGGAAAAATCAGGAACAGGCGATGAGCCACACATTTACGCCAGATCACCGAGAAAGTTGAAGCTCACCTTCGATGAGCCCAAGAAGACATAGCGAAAGCCACCCAGGCTTTGGTGCAAGCATAGGGTGCACATGAAAAGAAACAGAGAAAGGAAGAATAGGAGCATCTTTATTTATGAGGAAAATGGGAGGAGGAAAAATCCTAGTTACAGCAGAGCAAGGACCAATTGCTAGCAGAGAAACTTGAAACACAAGAAAGAGTTCACAAGGCACTGCGCTCTGTGACGATCATAGAAGTGAAGATGGAATATCGTCTTCCATAGTAGGTGACCCAACTGGAAATAGTAATACAACAACTTCAACAGTGCATCATGGATCTGGAGCTCCACACAGTGACTGAGACACCCCAAGAGATAAGAGATCTAAGAGAAGCCACTGCTTGAAACACAGTCAACCGATTAAAAACTTTGGCTTCGGAAGGTAGGCAGTTAAGCACCAGAAGCAACTAAACCTATGAAACCCTCATAGAGAATCCATAATTGCATACATTGGAGGCACAACTCCATGAATCAAAGCAACATGCAAATGTGATACAAGAACAACTGAAGTCTGTGACCCCAGTTGAAAGAATGAAAAGGTTCGCAGAGTAACGCACAACAGAACAACAGGTACACACGCTGCGAATACTAAATTGTCACAGTCCCCCAAAAGTGGTCAAGAGTGACCAAGTTTGAGAATACTTGGTCATACTTGACCACTTTTGGGGGACTGTGACAATTTTCCAAAGATGGATCACAACGCAAAGCAAAAATTAAGAAAGCAAGACCTATTTTTGGGCCCATTTTAGGGTTTTGGGTTGATGTAACAGGAAAGAGATGTCGACCCGTGGGATTACCCACGTTTAGGCCCATTTTGTAATCTATAAATAGATAAGAAATGTAAGAAATAGTAGAAGTTGTTGCTTAGTGCACCTGGTGATTTCTTAGTGCAAGTTGGCTATAGTGCTAAGAGTTGGATCTGTGTGATCAAGTATTGTAAGGCTTTGTTCATTTTGTGTAAGACTTGCAGAGCTGAGTGAAAGTCCCCGTGAGAGATTGTAGAAGGCTTTGTGTTGAGTGAAAGGAAGAAGGATCAAGCGAGCTGCGTAGATCTTTTGTCCTGTGTGAAGTAAGGGTCATTGAAGCTCCATTTTGTAACTGTTTGACCAAGATAATATAAATAATACTTTGTGGACGTAGCCCTAGGGTGGGGGTGAACCATGGTAACTATGTGTATAATGTTTTGTGCTTCGCTCTTATGTATTTATCTCTTTCTTGCCTAAGTGCTTGATGTGATTAAGTAGATCTAGTTATGCTATGTGTTGTTGATGAATGAATGAACATTAGATCTGATATATGAGATGCTTAGTGCTTGATCTGTTGAATATAACATATATTTCTGTGGATAAGTACTAAATCATTCTTAGTATAGTATTCACTGCGATTCTCTATGCCTTCTGTGAAGTATATCAATGAATGTATGCTAAGGAATAACTAATGCTAAGTGCATTGTAAGAAATATAATCACAGATCTATGTCCTAGTTAAGGTTGCATACACTTGAATCTTGCAACCACCCCTGCCTCTACCTCGGGTGAGACTTCATCTGCTTCACAGGTGTTTCCAAAAGGGCCGATAGTCAGGGATTTGTTGGTGCACTCTTGAGTGTTGAAACCTGGGTTTGCCCCTGTTCCAACACTCATCCAATTCAGGCTTGTCCTTCAAATCTTCTCCAATCTCCGATGTGTCGGGTTCCTTTATTTCGAGGCCACTTTCAACTTCCGTTTCCTTTTGTGGGACCTACTTTGTTTTCACTTTGAGCTCACGAGAAGATGTCTTCTCAAGTCCTTTTTTCTCTTGGACACACACAAGGTTTTTGTGATATGACTCCTGGATTTCATAGTCACTATATATAGTTATAAGCTTGCTCAAAGGATTAGGTGCATGTGTTTCTACTCACACCTAGTCTATCTCTAGTTGATTCGTCTCACCTACCAGTGAATTGACCAGTGATGTTATAGATTTAGGGTCATCTGACCCATTGGTGTTAACAAGGTTTGTAAAATAGGGGTCGCTTGGCTCTGTTGGGCTTCCTTCTGTGCTATCGGTTGGAAGCCTAGGTGTTATGATGAGGTCCAGATTATCCTGCATCCACTTCATTAGTAGTTGTGCCTGCTGCCACATAAGTCCCCCCATCCCCTATACAACTTGAACCTCAGGGGAATCCCTGATTTGTATTGGGGATTCTTGATAAACTTATGTCACTTCAATGGCTTCTTAGGGATCACCCACCACTTCGCCCGGTTCAGATGCTACCCTTCCTTCTTGGGTCCTGAGAATTTCTTGAGCCGTTTTCTCCAAGGGCATCGCTTTCTCCTCCCAAATCATGGCCTTGAATCTAGTTGTTTTAGGATCAACCATCCCTTCCTCCACCTAATTCCAGTCTTGGGAATTTTCGGTGAAAATTTCATCTTCAAACCGGTCATGGGCATAAGGCCAATAGGATGATACTTGTGATGCATGTTTTAGGACCAGACCCTTGGGATTGTGCTTGTGAAAACAACCAGTTTGGAATCAGAATTCCAATTGACTTAGCCCTTCTTGATTGGCTTGCGTGGTGTCCTTGACCATGTAGAAACCAATATAAAACCCATAAGGTATGAAGGCCCGCTTCTTGTCTTTTACTAAATTGGTGTTATAGCCTTGTAGAATGGTATGATAACAAATTTCTGCTAACACTAGTCAATCAGGGACACATATGGGTAACAGATGGGGTGCCCTTGTGGCACCGAAAACCCTGATGTAGATATCGCTCTCATCTAGATACTTGTTACACATAAAAAATACTCACTTTGATAGTGTCCCAAGTGTCGTCATTACAAGGGTCGCAAGTGTCGCACTTTGCTCACAAGTGTCACAAGTGTTAAAGAAAGCATACTGTCATGATGCCTATGTCATGCCTATAATGACATGAGAAGGACACTTGAAACACCTCAAACATTTGATTTGGAAGAGAAGAAATGAGTCAGCAGGATTATAAACCTTTTGGCATCTGAAAGCACCCCGAAAATTGAGTTTTTGGAGGGGAGCGCTCCCTTATAACTGTCTCAGGAGTGTTGGCGTTCCCCCTTACACTATCTGGGAGTGTTATAAAACTTCTTTGGTCCTTCTGGAGGAGCGCTACTAATTTTAGGAGTGCTGGAGCCCCCCTAAAGCCTACTAGGGAGCGCTATAGCACTCTGATGGCCCTTTTGAGGGAGCGCTACCTATTCTGGGTTGTAGTTAAGTTGTTGAGATGAATGGGGGAAGGATCCTTTCATTCTTGGAAGACAGTTGAATTCAAATCCTCAATCAAGCCATGATATTAGGGTAGATCCTCAACTGAAGGAGGAAAATTCTCAACTTCCCCAAGGATATCTCAAGTGGTTAAAGCCTCTCCAAGGCTATATAAGCAAGCTTTCTAATGGTGAAAGAGGTTGGGAAAAGGGAGAATCACACCCAACTTATGATCTCATAAGTAGTGATGGAACATAGATGATTTGGAGGCAATAGACCTATGATCTCATAGGGAGCAATCAGTGAAGCTATCAACATTCAGATCGTGGATATTTTGAGCAAGGGGTAGGCAAGGAGGACTTGACGAAACTGTTGTAATCCATCTATGGTTGTAAGCAATGTTTTGTCCTCATTAATATAATTTGCTTGGACTGTTTCTTTCTAATTCATGTTCAATATCACATGAATTTGTCTCTTTAGTAGATAGATCTATTTCAGACTAATCTTGATAGAGTAGGAAGTGGTCGTACTTTGTTTGTCTATAGGATCCATCGAGGAGCGAAAGATTAGAGCTCAACTCAGAGCGTGCAGGGACAAACACCGGTAAAATGTACTTCTTTTATCCTTCCTTCTCACACACTAGTCCACCTATATCCAAAAGAAAGTCAGTGACCATGATAAGCACTTTCTGTCTTAGAGTTAAGAGTCTAGCTCTTTGAGGAGATCTACTTGTCCGCAGGGAGATTTTCCTTCAACAAAAACTGGCGACTCCGCTGGGGAGAAATCAAAACTTTCTTAGTTTTGTTTTTCCTCATAGGAATTGTCTTACCCTTTGTGTTATTAGGCCTTTTTCACCCCTTTATATCTGATTTCACTTTCCAGTTGACTCTTTACCCCATCACACTCAGCTTGACTATCAAAATTTGATCAAAATTTTGGGTTTTTGGACATTTTTATGAGTTGTTTGAGCCTGGAGCCCCCTTTCCCATGTTAGAAGAGTGCCAACACTTGCTGGAAGTGTTATAAAAAGCTTTATAATTCTCTTTTGGCCCTTATACCAGAGCGCCAACCCTTTTTTTCCCAAACTCTATTCAAAAATTGCAATTTTTGGAGGTCCAAACCTTGTTTTTTCACTTCCTGAGTTGTTTTGAGATTCAGTCATTCTTCCTTTGACCTTTGACATGCTTCCTCCTGAGAAGTAAACACCTTTTTGTTCATATTGAATGCCCTTCTTCATTATTTTTGAGATTTTTGCTGTTGAGAGCTTGAAATCGATCCCCTGCTTTCTTCTCTCCTATTCGACTGAGCGAGAACTCTAGTGAAGGACATTAGAAGTCTGTGACTCTTCTCATTTGGTTATTTGAGGTCATCTGATCCAATTTATTTCTCCTTCCTTTTGTGTTTTTTATTTAATTTCTCTTTTTTTATCGCAAAAAAAAGAGGGTGTGTTGTTTGTGCGAAATCTGCATATTCTTGTCTGAATCTCCTTGATCTGAAAGGGTAGTTGGCAAGAGAAATTTTGCATTGAATTGATTATCATTCACATACAAATGAAAAAAGTACATCTTAGTGATTATTTTGCATTTCTAAAATGTAGTAGAATTATATTGGATTTGATTGAGAACAAAATTGATTGAGGGCATTCCTTATCAAGTGTTTGATAGTGAAAACGACTCTTCCTCTTTCCCTTAAATAGGTATTCATTGAAAAGAAACGATTGCCTATCATAATTCATGCATATTTTGGGGAATCGAGTCATCATTCCATCAGTTTCAATTTCATACACTCTCTGAGTAAACAGCCATAAAAATCAATGCTTAACGAAAATTTATCAGAATTTTTACATCTTTGTTAGCAAACCTACATTAGTTTAAGGTGTAGGGATTTGGAATAGGTTGAAAGGATAAATTTCCAAAGCTATCAAACAAACTTAGTATCTTGCGATAGGGAGAGTCAAATCCAATTGTCGTATTGGCTTGCTGGGATCCCCCTCTCACACAGGGGTTACGCACGAGGTCACATTCAGGTGAGTTACAGAGATTATACCTCCATGGTTCAACTGTTTGTAGTGGTTGGATCGTATATTGGGGGTCACTGGAAGGTATACCCACGATTATGTGTGGGAGCCTTTCAAATTGATTTTGGACTTGTTATCCTGCCCATACGTTCCAACTAGACTGTCAACTATACCTACCCAGGGGCTGACTACGAGTTGGTGACCTTAGTAGCCACAATATTTAGGGTCTCACACAAGGTGATGGTGAAGGGAAGTCTCACTGTACCTGGAACAGACGTTGGTCAAACTCACTCGGGCTCCTTGGAGGGTAAATCCACAATTAATGCATAGAATCTTGCACCAAGGCATAAGTCCTTTAAGCATATCGACAACGTAACTGATCCACCCGATCTATCCCCGCCCTTTCCTATTTTGACCTTGAGACGTTGGATTTCATCATCAACTAGTGGTTTCATCATAGGAAGGTTTGTTTGATTGATTGCTTCTCAAATTCATAGCGTGTGTTGTTTGTTTTACTTAGTGGACCTTAGGTTGAGTCAATATTAATGGCATCGAATCCTGGGAGTACCAATGGAGGAACCCCTTCTCCTGGGGAACCTTATACCTTTCCTTCCTTTGGAAACTTTGGTCCTCCATATGTTGCCACACTGAGTCTTCCAAGACTCACTATCACATTACCAGTTTGGTTGTTCCCCACTACGGTGATCCTGAATCCTCCCAATGTTTCAGCTACACCTAATACTTTATGTTGAAATAATGTAACTGCAAAGAACATTCTTATTATTATTTTCTTATTGTATTAAATACCCATTGTGGATTAATCATGTCATTATTATTGTTGTTGTTATTTGATTAATCCCCATTGAGGATTAATCATGTCGGTAACTGTATAAGGACCAAATCCCCTTTTGCAGATTGGTCATTGGACAATTACAAAGTGGAGAATAAGAAGTCGGCCCCAACAGTTATAATGGAAGACCCATAATTAATTAAAGGTGGGTTTACCCACCCAGAGTGAGAGGTCGGCCCTGCCAGATTGTGACCTTTCACATGTGCTAGTTTGATATAAATAAGAGGCTAGTGCCTCACTTCTAACACACAATTCACTTTCTCATTATCTTATGAGGCAAGCTACAATTACCAGTTGGAGAGAGGAGAAGAAGAGTGGCGCATATCTTGGGGAGGATGTTCTTTATTGGTTTGATTCATCTCTTGAACATTGTATAAGCTGTTTATGATAAGGAATTTTTTGCTGGGTTTTCTTCCCCTAGAGGGTTTCCTAGGATAAATGTTGTGTCTCTTGTGAATGTGTATTTCTTAGTGATCTTGTTCTTATGATGCTCTTATCTATTGAAATGCAAAGAACTATAATAATGGAATAAAACATTAACATGGTATCAGAGCCAACCTGAAGAAAGCACAATTTGCAAGAGGAAAAACGTCACTGTTACCGTACCCAAAAGTTAGGGTTTTGAAAAAGTGAATCTTTTCAGCTCCCTAACCACCTAGAAATATGTTCCCTCCCCCAAGGATCAATTTGGCACCTAGAGTGCACCTTTTCAGTGGATGGATATCCCAGAAAGTGAAACCCTAGTTTCACAAAGTACCAAAAAACCAGAAAACTAGAGTACCAGAAGTACCAGAAGTACCAGAGTACCAGAAGTACCAGAAAACCAGAAGCACCAGTCCAGAAATCCGCAGATCAGATTTGAAGAGTAAAAGTTGGATTTTTGAAATTTCGACTGCACCAGCTAACTCACCTCAGCCCAGCGCATCTATCCCCTAGATCAGAATTTCAAAATTTGAAGTTTGAAAAATTAGGGTTTCCTCATAAAACCCTAATTTGCAATTGCAGTACCTGTTGCAGTTGCAGCCGTAGAACCAGTTGCAATCACTCTTGAATTTTTTGGTAATGATTACCGCTGCTACCAGATGGAGCCACTACCTGCAAATGCTATCCGAGGTATGTAATCACATATGGTTAATGGTTAAACCCTAAAGAGTATTTGCAGGAGAAGGGATCTTTTGCCATAGATCCAAAAGGATCTCAAGATCCAACACACTCAAAGGAATGATGCAACCCAGGTATGATTATTCTAATATGCATCTATTTGTTATGAAATTATCTTGATTAGTGTTGCATGTTGAAGCTATGATCAAAATATTAGAAGAATTAAAAGTTGATCATAGAGCTTATCCTCTAACCTAACCTTCTGTCAAGATAGCGTATTGTCTTAGTACAGAAGACAGGTTGAAGAAAGCACGTGTCACTTGAGTGAAGGAGACCTAGAAGAAAAGCAAGCACTCACTCTTGAGGACAAGGCTCCAGGTTTGATTAATCAAGATTCAAAGGTACACATGACAAGATGATGACTTTAGTTGAGATAGCAATCATCGTAAATTATTATACTTAATAGCATGTGAGAATATAGAGGTAAATACTTTGCCTGATATGACTAACACCTCCTCTAGGAGAAACCTCTTGTGTTAGTTCCAGGTTTCCATGGAAGAATGTTTGGTCACAACACTAAGAGAGTGTTGACCTCATTTCGTATTGTATTCCTTACCTTTAATCTTTGCTAAATTATAATTAATATCTCTAAAGGAGCTACTATGATGATTGTTCGTGCTATTGCTTTGTATTATCAAGAAGGATATTATTCTTTCTTGTTGTTTTGTTGACCTTGCTCCAGGTCACATGAGGAAGCTATAGCAGAGGTTGCAGAAGGCAACGTGCTAAAGGAGAGATCATAAATGAAGCAATCATCAGTGGAAAAGAAAAAGGTGGGTCACTCAGAAGCTGCCATGACCCATGCTATTGAAGAATCCATGTGGACTCTAAAATATTATCTCACATCAACTACAAGGCGCTACCATACATATGCAAAGCTGTCACAGGTTTACCAGAACTGAAAGGTGATCATGAAGGCATATGCGATGGATGTGTGTAAGGGAAGAATGTCAAGAACCCATTTTCGAAGAGGGACAACAAGACAAAAGGAGTCCCAGAACTCATCCATTCAGATGTGTGTGGCCCAATGCCATCATCCTCCATTAACGGGTATGTATACTATGTATCATTCATTAATGATTATTCTCGTAAAAGACCTGGATATATTTGAAGTGTTCAGCATGATCAAGGAATTCAAAGCCTTGATAGAATACCTTTCTGTAAGGAAGATTAAGATACTCAGGTCAGATAATGGAGGAAAATATACCTCAAAAGAATTCATAAATATCTGCAAAGATCTTGGGATCAAGATCTCCAACAAAATGGTGTAGCTGAACGAAAGAACATAACCATGCTGGAAGCTGTGAAGACTATGATCACGATCTTCCTATGTGCTTATGGGCAGAAGCAGCAATGGAAACTATTTATGTGCAGAACAGATTATCCCATAGTGCACTTGGGTTCAAGACCCAAGAATAAATGTTCACCGAAAAGAAGCCAAAGGTAAGCCATCTCAAAATATTTGGCTGTCCAGTATTTATTCATATACTGAAAGAGAAAAGAAACAAGTTGGAACACTCCAGAAAGAAGGGAATATTTGTGGGATATTGTGTATCAAAGGCCTTCAGAATCCACATACCTTGTCACCGCCATATTGAGATCAGCAGGGACGTGACCTTTGATGAAGAAGAAACACTTAAGAAATCAAGAAGATGCCAACTTGAAGAAGTATATGAAGAGGAACCTAAAAATCCCAGTATTGAAGAATCTGTGAGGGAAGTTCCTAGAGCTACAGAACCTGTAAGGGAAGTCATAGCTTCCCCTGATGAGGAGACTCCTGAAGATCATGATATAACAGAAGTTCAAGAACCTCCTCACATGACCTTCTCCCATAAAAGAAAGCCTGCTTGGGCAAGAGAGATTATTCAATATGGAGAGAAGTATGGTGTTCTAGAAGGAACCACAAGATAGGTGAAGAGGCCAAAGTCATTCTCCAATTACACAATTTGATGTGCAATCTACTTAATGAGGAACCCACATGTTTTGAAGAGGCCATCCAGAAGAAGGAATGGGAAGATGCCATGACAGAGGAATACCAATCCATAATAAAGAATGATGTATGGGAAATTGTTCCCAGACCAAAAAGTAAGGATGTAGTATCATTAAAATGGCTCTTCAAGATAAAACATGTTGTTGATGGAAGTATTGAGAAATATAAAGCAAGATTTGTCACTTGTGGCTTTTACCAAAAGGAAGGAATCGACTATGAAGAGACATTCACTCCTGTGGCCAGATACACTTCAATCATAACCATTATAGCTCTTGCTGCTAAGATGAAATGGAAGCTGCACCAGATGGATGTGAAGACAACTTTTCTGAATGGTGTCATTGAAGAGGAAGTGTATATAGAGAAACCCCAAGGATTTGAGTTTGAAGACAGGAAGTCTCATGTATTTCGATTGAAGAAAGCCTTATACGGATTGAAGCAAGCTCCCAGAGCTTGGTATGGCCGTATAGACAGTTTCTTGACGAGCTTAGGCTTTACCAAGAGTAAAGAAGACTCAAATCTCTACTTCAAGATTATGGATAATGAACCAGTAATATTACTACTGTATGTGGATGACTTATTCTTAACTGGAGAAGAAAATATCATCATTGAATGTAAACAGAGACTTTCCGTAGAATTTGAAATGAAAGACCTTGGTCTAATGCATTAATTCTTAGGCCTTGAGGTATGGCAGAGTCCAGAGAGAATCTTCCTTAACCAAGGGAAGTACACGGTCGAAATCTTAAAGAAATTTGACATGCTAGAATGTAATTCCATGAATACACCCATGGAAGCAAAGCTGAAGCTGTTGGTCGATACTTCATCATATTTGATAGATGCCACTCTGTACAGATAGATTATTGGATCGTTGATGTACCTGGCGAACACCAAACCAGACATCTATTTTGTAGTGAATACCTTGAGTCAGTTTCTGGTAGAGCCCAGACGTGTTCATCTAGTGGTTGCAAAACATGTGATGAGGTACCTTAAAGGTACAATGGATTACGGTCTTAGTTATGATGGAGATCATGACTTCACACTGAGTGGATATACTGATGCAGATTGGGCAGGAAGCGTTGCTGACAGAAAAATCACTTCCGGATGCTGTTTCAATTTGGTATCAGCTATGATCTCGTGGCAGAGTAGGAAGCAATCCAGTATTTCTCTCAACATAGCAGAAGTAGAGTACATTGCCACATGTTCTGCTAGCTGCAAAGCTATATGGCTTCGAAAGTTGTTGACATGCCTATTTGATTTGGAGATGAGAGCAACCGCGATTCTATGTGACAATCAAAGCTGTATTAAAATGACAGAGAATCCTGTGTTCCACGACAAGTCGAAGCACATAGAGATCTGCTATCATTTCATCCATGACATGGTACAAAGAGGAGCCTTGAAGCTCCAGTACATTAGCACAGATGAACAGGTTGCTGATGTGATGACTAAGCCTCTATCTCATGTAAAGTTTGAACACTTTCGAGATAAGATTGGTATTTTCCGAAAGGACCTTCCCTGAAAGGGGGAGTAGATGTATTCCTTTCTTCTGACCTCGCTGTTAGACGTAAAGAAAGATGAGTCATGATTCTGACCTCGCTGTTATACATAAATCATGACGCCGTGTGATCCTTTCTTTTGACCTCGTTGTTAGATGTAAAGCAAGATGAGTTATGCTTCTGACCTAGTTGTTAGACGTAAAGCATAATGTCGTTGACTCCTTTCTTATGAACTAGTTGTTAGACGTAAAGAAAGATGAGTCATGCTTCTGACCTCGCTATTAGATGTAAAGCATGATGTTGTGTGATCCTTGCTTCTGACCTCATTGTTAGATGTAAAGCAAGATGAGTTATGCTTCTGACCTAGTTGTTAGACGTAAAGCATAACGCCGCTGATTCCTTTCTTTTGACCTAGTTGTTAGACGTAAAGCAATATGATTCCTTGCTTCTGACCTCATTGTTAGATGTAAAGCGAGATGTTGATGTGTTCCTTGCTTCTGACCTTGTTGTTAGATGTAAAGCAAGATGAGTCATGCTTCTGACCTAGTTGTTAGACGTAAAGCATGACGTTGTGATTCCTCGCTTCTGACCTAGTTGTTAGACGTAAAGTGAGATGATGATATTACTTTCTTTTGACCTAGTTGTTAGACGTAAAGCAAGATGTGACTGACACTGAGCTACCAGCTTAACCACTGTGACATTGAGGTAGTGTAGTACTATGATGTGCCAGCCTAGTGCTATGATGAGGTATCATTTTTACTGATACATGTTTGATGCAGAGGATGATAACATTCCTTCGAGAATGATGATGTTGTTGATGAAGAAAACTTTCGATGACTCGTAAATGTGCTAGACATTGGTTCAAGATGATATTGACGATATTGTCCTCTAGATTCCACTGATGATGCAGACCTCTCTCGCCTGATGCTAATGAAGAATACCCTTCTTGTTAAGGGGGAGTGTTGAAATAATGTAACTGCGAAGAGCATTCTTATTATTATTTTGTTATTGGATTAAATCCCCATTGTGGATTAATCA
>ML787916.1:674269-701139 GCA_009831015.1 Picea engelmannii | reverse complement strand
CATTGTGGATTAATCATGTCATTATTATTATTGTTGTTATTGGATTAATCCCCATTGAGGATTAATCATGTCGGTAATTGTATAAGGACCAAATCCCCTTTTGCAGATTGGTCATCGGACAATTACAAAGTGCAGAATAAGAATTCGGCTCCAACAATTATAATGGAAGACCCAGAATTAATTAAAGGTGGGTTTACCCTCCTAGAGTGAGAGGTCGGCCCTTCCAGATTGTGACCTTTCACACGTGCTAGTTTGATATAAATAAGAGGCTAGCACCTCACTTCTAACACACAACTCACTTGCTCATTATCTTATGAGGCAAGCTTCAATTACCAGTTGGAGAGAGGAGAAGAAGAGTGGCACATCTCTTGGGGAGGACTTTCTATATTGGTTTGAGTCATCTCTTGAACATTGTATAAGATGTTTATGATAAGGAAGTTTTTGCTGGGTTTTCTTCCCCTAGAAGGTTTCCCAGGATAAATGTTGTGTCTCTTGTGAATGTGTATTTCTCAGTGATCTTGTTCTTATGATGCTCTTATCTATTGAAATGCAAAGAACTATAATAATGGCATAAAACATTAAAAATTTAGATGTCAGTACACCACCCACACATCAACCTCACATTGAATTTTCACCTTCTTCGCCCATTAAGTCTCCTTCCATTTCTCCTTTGTCGCCTAGTGAAAGATCTAAAGCAAGTAGCCAGGTTGATCAGAAGAAGAATAAATGGAAAGAGAAGAAGAAGAAGAACCTGAAAAGGACAAAGGCCCCAACAACATTAGATGTCGGCTCTAAGAAACCAGTTACTGTTAATAGTACTGGGAGTATTGATGAGGTCAACAAGATTAAAATGAAGAATCCAAAACCCAAATTCCCTTGCAGCCTTTGTATGGGTGACCACTTTCTGAGGGATTTCCCCGGTCTTACCCAGGTATTAGAAATGTGGTCCTCCACATCATCGACCTCTGTCAGTCATGTCAATGATACCCCATAAACTAGTGATGTTCAAGTTGGTAAGAAGAAGAAAACTGTAAAGTTCCCTTGCATGTTATGTAAAGGTAATCATTACTCTCACATTTTTCCTTGCATGGACGAAGCTTCTTCTCTTTTGGAAAAACTTTAAATTCCAAAAGGTTATCGTAAGATTTCCTCCGACCCATCATTGGTTGATGGACTGGTCAATCCAGTTCCATCCCTAGTCAGTCCAGTTGATCATGTGGTCAATCTAGTTTCCTCCTCGATTGAACCATGAACCCAAGTAGCTGATCCAGTTCCATCATTGATCGGTCCCACTCTTCATCAAAAGAGTGACACCAAAGTGGTCGATCTGTTTTCATCCTCGGTCGATCCCACTCTCTCGTTAGAGAGTGACACCAAAGTGGGCGATCCATTTCCACTCGTCGACCCCATTCTTCCCTTGGAGAATGAAACTCAAGTGGTCGATTCGGTTCTGCCATCGGTAGATCCCACTCCTCCTTTGATGAGTGCCAAAGTGACTGATCCAGTCCCTTCCTCGTTCAGTCCCACTCTTCCTTTGAAGGGTGCCAAAGTGGTCGATCCAGTTTTTCCATCGGTCAATCCCATTCCTCCATTGAGGAATGTCAAAGCGACTGATCCAATCCCTTCCTCGGTCAGTCCCACTCTTCCTCTGAAGAGTGCTAAATTGGTCTATCCAAGTCCACCATTGGTTGATCTGATCCAATCATCGGTCGATCCTACTCTACTTCTAGATAGTAAACCCAATACTACCCATGTTTTTCTCGTTACTACAGACTCTACCGTACCGGGGGGGATTCCTCCTTCTCCTGTGAAACCCCCTTCAAGTAATGAGGACATCCTTTTTGATTGGGGTGTGATAACTAGACCGTGTATTCCCTCCCATATTCCTTTCCAGATTATAGTACAGGTTCATGGTCGGGACGTTCCTCAAACGTTGATAGATGAAGGTGCGTCCGTTAGTATTTTGTCTTTTGTTGCTTGGTACACTTTGGGTTGTCCACAGCTTGCACTAGTTACACATAATCTGTTATCTTTTAATAGAAGAACTAGTCAACCTTTAGGGATCCTTCCTCAGTTTCCTATAACTTTGGGAGGGAAAACTATCTTTATCGATGTCATGGTAGTCTGAGACCCCTTGTATTTCACTTTACTCCTTGGGCGGGATTATGTCTATTCTATGAAAGCTCTTGTATCCACCCTTTTCCGTGTGATATCTTTCCCTCACCATGGAATAATTGTGACTATTGATCAACTTTCATTCATCGGCCCCGACTGAGTTACCTCCCTAAGTGGTTCTTATATGCAGAAAGTATCACCCCTGCCACATGTCAATTATGTGGCGTTGTCTCCCATGACCTCAACTTCCGATGATTTGGATCCGGTAGTTGACATGGTGATCTCTTCGGTAGGGTTATTGGAGCTCGATCTCCTTACCCCTGTCACGACCCTCAATATTTGTTCCTTCCAGAGTGATTGTTTTCCATCTGACGAAGATCTCTTGGAAGCCATGACCAAGTTTTGTCCCTTGACATGGTATCCTTCCAGAGCATTATCCTCTTGGAAGCCATGATCAAGAAGTGACCACGAGCATAGTTTCTCTTCTCTATGGAAAGCTCGTTAAAAAATGAAACAGTCATCTCTCTTGAACCTTCTCTTCATCCACCCTTCTCCTTCTTCTCATCTACTAGAGAAATTGGTGACGGCCTCAGAGCCGATGAATGAATTGAAGCTTGGAGGGTATGTCTCTAGCCTTTGATGATCTTTCTGGAGTTAAGCCACTAGATTTCAAGTTGGGGGCATACCGAGCTTAGTCTTTGTTCTTTCTCGTGCTCGAAAATACATGAGAATGTATCTAGGTAGACTTTTATCTCTTTTTTGGACCCGCATGGACACACGAAAAAGGAACCCCCTGGAGTCACATTTAAAGTCTTTTCAGACTCTCTAAATATGAAAATATCATCAAGTGATCTTGCTTCCTTTCACACTCGTTAAAAGGTTCGAAAGGGCATCTTTTGAGTGGTAGTTTATCTCTTTCTCGGCCTCGTGATACTAACTCTACGAAAAAGGAACTGAGAGAGTTCTCTTTTAAGTGTTTTTCTAGACTCTATAATCATGAAAAACCTTCAAGTTTTCTGTCTTTGGACTCACTAAAACAAACATCGACAGGCCCATATGGGACCAAACCCTTACTTCTTCCAGTTTGTTAAACAAAGGAAGAGGAACTTACAGAAGGTGAGTTATATTGAGCACGTGTTACCCTCCTTGAGCTCGTTAAATTAAAAAGAGGTACTCGTCTATCTGGATGGGGGAAAATTTGAAAGAAGAAAGCCAAGAAGTCTCTTGAGAACATTACCAAGTAATTCTTAGAGTCACCCTTGAAAAACGACACTTTGTCTTTTGCACGGATTATAATCTGTTGAACCTCTGCACTGAGCCAATCCTTTGAGTTTATTTCACTCCTTTGGGTCACCTGACGTAAGTCATAGCATCCACTGCATCATCAAGTTTTGTTCCATGTCATGTTTCTTCTATTGTGCCTGAGTGTTCAAGGGAAGTATCCGCCTTGAGAGTCAGCCATCACAAATCTCTTGTCTCAATACCCATGTCGGTCCATGTTCATTTGATCTACCAATTACATCTCTATGTCCGTTTCGTGTCGTTGATGGGGGATACATCATGGCCCTCCTTCGACGAGTCTATTCCTGTTGGCTTCAACACATTATCTGGGAACTAGACTTAGAAACCAATTAGTACTTTGGGACCTGCATGCCTCAATGGCAGGCCTCCTCATGTCCGATAGTGGGTTTACATCATTGGCCTCTGATCAGATGATTCCATGAATGTTCGAATTCAGCTCATCCATTCACATTCATTGGAATGTACTAGAGTACCTTGGGAATCATTGACATTAATGGTGATCTACCTCACGCTTGTTAATGGTTTACATCATTGATCGGTAATCAAGTGGTTTCTGCCATGTTCGAGATCGGGACATCTATTCACATGGTTAGATTCGTACTACATCGGGATCGGTAAGAAGACCCTGGGTTGAGTGATCACTTTGATATGTACTTTGCCCAAGTTGTGAAGGAGTTTCTTTTGAACAATGACACATATACTGTTACATAGATCCACTTTGTATTGGTCGTGGCTATGTCTTATCATCTCGTAGATCCACTGTGTATTCTTCGTGGCTACGATTAGTTTAGGTCATAAGAATATAGATCCATAGTGTATTTTCAGTGGCTATACCTTTTTATCAATACAATTATGGATCCACAATGTATTTCATGGCAACCATATCTTGCAAGTCTTGATCACCCAAACATAGGTATGCTTGCCTTGCATTTGAAACATGTCATAATATTTGTTGGATGTTTGTGTGGAGTTTTTGTCAGGTTCTCTGCATCTATACCCTTTCTTGAAAGTCTACAAAGCATTTCAGTTATCAGTTCCTATCTTCTAACTTCATACTTTGGGGGGCAATCTGTTACACATAAAAAATACTCACTTTGATAGTGTCGCAAGTGTTGTCATTACAAGGGTCGCAAGTGTCGCACTTTTCTTACAAGTGTTGCAAGTGTTAAATAAATCATACGGTCATGATTCCTATGTTGTGCCTATAATGACATGAGAAGGACACTTGAAACACCTCAAACATTTGATTTGGAAGAGAAGAAATGAGTCAGCAGGCTTATAAACCTTTTGCCATCTGAAAGCACCCCAAAAACTGAGTTTTTAGAGGGGAGCGCTCCCTTATAACTATCTCAAGAGTGATGATTCCCCCCCTTACACTTTCTGGGAGCATTATAAATCTTCTTTGGCCCTTCTAGAGGAGCACTACTGATTTTAGGAGTGTCGCCCCCCCCCTAAATCCTACTAGGGAGCGCTATAGCGCTCTGATGGCCCTTTTGAGGGAGCGCTACGTATTCTGGGCTACAGTTAAGTTGTTGAGATGAATGGGGAAAGGATCCTTTCATTCTTGGAAGGTAGTTGAATTTGAATCCTCAATCAAGCCATGATCTTAGGGAAGATCCTCAACTGAAGGAGGCAAATCCTCAACTTCCCCAAGGATATCTCAAGTGGTTAAAGTCTCTCCAAGGCTATATAAGCAAGCTTTCTAATGGTGAAAGAGGATGGGAAAAGGGAGAATCACACCCAACTTATGATCTCATAAGTAGTGATGGAACATAGATGATTTGAAGGGAATAGACCTATGATCTCATAGGGAGCATTCAGTGAAGCTATCATCATTCAGATCGTGGATCTTTTGAGCAAGGGGTAGGCAAGGAGGACTTGACGAAACTGTTGCAATCCATCTATGGCTGTAAGCAATGTTTTGTCCTCATTAATATAATTTTCTTGGCACATTTCTTTCTAATTCATGTTCAATCTCACATGAATTTTTAAGAGTAGGAAGTGGTCGTACATTTTTTGTCTACAGGATCCATTGAGGAGCGAAAGATTGGAGCTTAATTCAGAGTGTGCAGGGACAAACACCGATAAAAGGTACTTCTTTTCTCCTTCCTTCTCACACACTAGTCCACCTATATATAAAAGCAAGTCAGTGACCATGATACGCACTTTCTGTCTTAGAGTTAAGAGTCTATCTCTTTGAGGAGATCTACCTGTCCGCAGGTAGATTTTCCTTCAACAGAAACTGGCGACTCCGCTGGGGAGAAATCAAAACTTTATTAGTTTTATTTTTCCTCATAGGACTTGTCTTACCATTTTTGTTCTTAGGCCTTGTTCATCCCTTTATATCTGATTGCACTTGTTGGTTGACTCTTTACCCCATCACACTCAGCTTGACTGTCAAAATTTGATCAAAATTTTGGGTTTTTGGACATTTTTATGAGTTTTTTGAGACTAGCGCCTCCCTTCCCATGTTAGAAGAGCGCTAACACTCCCCATAAGTGTTATATAGAGATTTATAATGCTCTGGTGGCCCTTATACCAGAGATACAACCCTTTTTTGCCCAAAATCTCTTCAAAAATTGCAATTTTTGGAGGTCCAAACCCTGTTTTTTCACTTGCGGAGATGTTTTGAGATTCAGTCATTCTTCCTTTGAACTTTGACATGCTTCCTCCTGAGAAGTAAACACCTTTTTTTTCATATTGTATGCCCTTCTTCATTATTTTTGAGTGTTTTGTTGTTGAGAGCTTGAAATCGATCCCCTGCTTTCTTCTCTCCTATCTGACTGAGAGAGAACTCTAGTGAAGGACATTAGAAGTCTGTGACTCTTCTCATTTGGTTATTTGAGGTCATCTGATCCAATTTATTTCTCCTTCCTTTTGCGTTTTTTATTTTCTTTCTCTTGTTTGATCACAAAAAAAAGAGGGTGTGTTGTTTGTGCGAAATCTGCATATTCTTGTCTGAGTCTCCTTGATTTGAAAGGGTAGTTGGCAAGAAATTTTGCATTGAATTGATTATCATTCACATACAAATGACAAAAGTACATCTTAGTGATTAGTTTTCATTTCTGAAATGTTGTAGCATTATATTGGATTTGATTGAGAACAAAATTGATTGAGGGCATTCCTTATCAGGTGTTTGATAGTGAAAACGACTCTTGCTCTTTCCCTTAAATAGGTATTCATTGAAAAGAAACGATTTCTTATCATATTTCATGCATATTTTTGGGAATCAAGTCATCATTCCATTAGTTTCACTTTCGTACACACTCTGAGTAAACAACAACCATAAAAATCAATGCTTAACTAAAATTTGTCAGACTTTTTACATATTTGTTAGCAAACCTACATTAGTTTAAGGTGTAGGGCTTTGGAATAGGTTGAAAGGATAACTTTCCAAATCTATCAAACAAACTTAGTATCTTGTTGTAGGGAGAGTCAAATCCAATTGTCGTATTGGCTTGTTGGGATCCCCCTCTCACACAGGGGTTATGCACAAGGTCACATTCAAGTGAGTTTCGGAGATTATCCCTTCGTGGTTCAACTATTTTTAGTGGTCAGATCGTATATTGGGGGTCACTGGAAGGTATACCCACGATTATGTGTGGGATCCTTTCAAGTTGATTTCAGACTTGTTATCCTGCCCATACATTCTGACTAGACTGTCGACTATACCTGCCTAGGGGATGACTACGAGTTGGTGACCTTAGTAGCCACAATATTTAGGGTCTCACACAAGGTGATGATGAAGGGAAGTCTCACTGTACCTGGAATAAACATTGGTCAAACTCACTCGGGCTCCTTGGAGGGTAAATCCACAATTACTGCATGGAAGCTTGCACCAAGGCGTAAGTCCATTAAGTAGGTTGTCAATGTAACTAGTCCACCTGCTCTATCCCCACCCCTTCCTATTTCGATCTCGTGATGTTGGATTTCATCACCAACTAGTGGTTTCATCATAGGAAGATTTGTTTGATTGATTGCTTCTCAGATTCATAGCATGTGTTGTTTGTTTTACTTAGTGGACCTTAGGTCGAGTCAGTATTAATGGTATCGAATCCTGGGAGTACCAATGGAGGAACCCCTTCTCCTGGGGAACCTTATACCTTTCCTTCATTTGGAAACTTTGGTCCTCCATATGTTGCCACACTGAGTCTTCCAGGACTCACTATCAGATTACCAGTTTGGTTGTTCCCCACTCCGGTGATCCTGAATCCTCCCAATGTTTCAGCTGCACCTAATACTTTAGATGTCGGTACACCACCCACACATCAAACACTGATAGATGAAGGTGTGTCCATTAGTATTTTGTCTTCTGTTTCTTGGTACGCTTTGGGTTGTCCGCAGCTTGCACCGGTTACACAGAATCTGTTAGCTTTTAACAGAAGAACTCGTCAACCTTTAGGGATCTTTCCTCAATTTCCTATAACTTTGGGAGGGAAAACTATCTTTATCGATGTCATGGTAGTCCGAGACCCCTTGGATTTCACTTTAATCCTTGGGCAGGATTATTTCTATGCCATGAAAGCTCTTGTATCCACCCTTTTCCGTGTGATATCTTTCCCTCACGATGGAATAATTCTGACTATTGATCAACTTTCATTCATCGACCCCGACTGGGTTACCTCCCTAAGTGGTTCATATATGCAGATAGTATCACCACCGCTGCATGTCAATTATGTGGCGTTGTCTCCCATGACCTCAACTTCCAATGATTTGGATCTGGTAGTTGACATGGTGATCTCTTATGTAGGGTTATTGGATCTTGATCTCCTTACCCCTGTCATGACCCTTGACATTTGTTCCTTCCAGAGTGATTTTCTTCCATCCGACGAAGATCTCTTGGAAGCCATGACCGAGTTTTGTCCCTTGACATGGTATCCTTCCAGAGCATTGTCCTATTGGAAGCCATGATCAAGAAGCGACCACGAGCATAGTTTCTCTTCTCTGTGGAAAGCTCGTTAAAAAATGAAACAGAGGTCCTAAGCATAGTTCTTTTCCCGTGTCAAGCTCATTAAAAAATGAAATAGTCATCTCTCTTGAACCTTCTCTTCATCCACCCTTCTCCTTTTTCTCATCTACTAGAGAAATTGGTGACGCCCTCAGAGCTGGTGAATGAATTGAATCTTGGATGGCATGTCTCCAGCCTTTGATGATCTTTTTGGAGTTAAGCCACTAGCTTTCAAGATGGGGGCATATCAAGATTAGTCTTTGTTCTTTCTTGTGCTCGAAAATACATGAGAATGCATTCAGGTAGAATTTTATCTCTTTTTCAGACCTGCATGGACACATGAAAAATGAACCCCCTGGAGTCACCTTTAAAGTCTTTTCAGACTCTCTAAATATGAAAATATCGTCGAGTGATCTTGCTTCCTTTCACACTCGTTAAAAGGTTCGAAAGGGCATCTTTCAAGTGGTAGTTTATCTCTTTTTCAGCCTCGTGAGACTAACTGTACGAAAAAGGAACTGAGAGAGTTCTCTTTTAATTTTTTTTCCAGACTCTATAATCATGAAAAACCTTCGAGTTTTCTGTCTTTGGACTCGCTAAAACAAACATCGACAGGCCCATATGGGACCGAACCCTTACTTCTTCTAGTTCGTTAAACAAAGGAAGAGGAACTTACCGAAGGTGAGTTATATCAAGCATGTGTTACCCTCCTCGAGCTCGTTAAATTAAAAAGAGGTACTTATCTATCTGGATGGGGGAAAATTTGAAAGAAGCAAGCCAAACAGTCTCTAGAGAACATTACCAATTAATTCTTAGAGTCTCCCTTGAACACAACACTTTGTCTTTTGCACGCATTATAATCTGTTGAACCTCTACACTGAGCCAATCCTTTGAGTTTCTTTCACTCCTTTGGGTCACCTGATGTAATTCACAACATCCACTACATCATCAAGTTTTGGTCCATGTCATGTTTATGCTATTGTGCTTGAGTGTTCAAGGGAAGTATCCACCTTGAGAATCAACCATCACAAATCTCTTGTCTCAATACCCATGTCAGTCCATGTTCATTTGATCTACCAATTACATCTCTATGTCCGTTTTGTGTCATTGATGGGGGATACATCAAGGCCCTCCTTCGATGAGTCTATTCCTGTCGAATTCAACACATTATCCAAGAACTAGACTTAGAAACCAACTAGTACTTTGGGACCTGCATGCCTCAATGGCAGGCCTCCACACGTCCGACAGTGGGTTTACATCATTGGCCTCTGATCAAATGATTCCATGAATGTTTGACTTCAGCTCATCCATTCACATTTGTTGGAATGTACTAGAGTACCTTGGGAATCATTGACATTAATGGTGATCTCCCTTGCGCTTGTTAACGGTTTATATCATTGACCGATAATCAAGTGGTTTCTGCCATGTTCGACATCAGGACATCTATTCACATGGTTAGATTTGTACTACATCAGGATCCATAAGAAGACCCTGGGTTGAGTGATCACTTTGATATGTACTTTTCCCAGGTTGTGAAGGAGTTTCTTTTGAACAATGACACATATACTGTTACATAGATCCACTTTGTATTAGTCGTGGCTATGTCTTATCATCTCGTAGATCCACTGTGTATTCTTCGTGGCTATGATCAGTTCAGGTCATAAGAGTATAGATCCACAGTGTATTTTCAGTGGCTATACCTTTTTATCAATACAATTATGGATCCACAGTGTATTTTATGGCGGCCATATCTTGCAAGTCTTGATCACTCAAGCATAGGTATGCATGCCTTGGGTTTGAAACATGTCATAATATTTGTTGGATGTTTGTGTGCAATTTTTGTCAGGTTCTCTGCGTCTATACCCTTTCTTGAAAGTCTACAAAGCATTTTAGTTATCATTTCTTGTCTTCTAACTTCCTACTTTGGGGGGAAATCTGTTACACATAAAAAATACTCACTTTGATAGTGTCGCAAGAGTTGTCATTACAAGTGTCTCACTTTTCTCACAAGTGTCGCAAGTGTTAAACAAAGCATATTGTCATGATGCCTATGTCATGTCTATAATGACATGAGAAGGACACTTGAAACACCTCAAACATTTGATTTGGATGAGAATAAATGAGTCAACAGGATTATAAACCATTTGTCATCTGAAAGCACCCCAAAAACTGAGTTTTTGGAGGGGAGAGCTCCCTTATAACTATCTCAGGAGTGCTGACGCCCCCCCTTACATTGTCTGGGAGTGTTATAAAGCTTCTTTGGCCCTTCTGGAGGAGCGCTATTGATTTTAGGAGTGATGGCGCCCCCCTAAAGCCTTCGAGGGAGCGTTATAGCGCTCTGATGGCCCTTTTGAGGGAGCTCTACCTATTCTGGGATACAGTTAAGTTGTTGAGATGAACCGGGGAAGTATCCTTTCATTCTTGGAAGGTAGTTGAATTCGAATCCTCAATCAAGCCATGATCTTAGGGAAGATCCTCAACTGAAGGAGTCAAATCCTCAACTTCCCCAAGGATATCTCAAGTGGTTAAAGCCTCTCCAAGGCTATATAATCAATCTTTCTAATGGTGAAAGAGGACGGGAAAAGGGAGAATCACACCCAACTTATGATCTCATAAGTAGTGCTGGAACAGAGATGATTTGGAGGTAATAGACCTATGATCTCATAGGGAGCAATCAATGAAGCTATCATCATTCAAATCATGTATCTTTTGAGCAATGGGTAGGCAAGGAGGACTTGACAAAACTGCTGCAATCCATCTATGGTTGTAAGCAATGTTTTGTCCTCATTAATATAATTTGATTGGCCTGTTTCTTTCTAATTCGTGTTCAATCTCACATGAATTTGTCTCTTTAGTAGATAGATCTATTTCGGACTAATCTTGATAGAGTAGGAAGTGGTCATACTTTGTTTTTCTACAGGATCCATCGAGGAGCGAAAGGTTGGAGCTCAATTCGGAGCGTGCAGGGACAAACACTGATAAAAGGTACTTCTTTTCTCCTTCCTTCTCACACACTAGTCCACCTATATCTAAAAGGAAGTTAGTGACCATGATAAGAACTTTCTGTCTTAGAGTTAAGAGTCTATCTTTTTGAGGAGATCTACCTGTCCGCAGGGAGATTTTCCTTCAACAATACTAGTGACCTACTTTCAATACAACCTTTTTTGCTTCATCTGACAACCTTGGGCACTCTTTCTTGAACATCAAGGAATAAATGCATGCAATAAACTGGTCACAGAAAAGAGAAAAGGATTTCTTGTACCTATTTTCCCATAAGATGCTGAAGTATACATGGAGTGGGAGCTGGGAGGAGTTCCAGTTTAAGTTCATTCCAAAAAGAACATTCCTTGCGCAGATGACGTCCAACATATATGAAGCCATGTAGAAGGAAAGGGTTTATCCCTCTTTCGACGTTTGGGATTTTCGTATGCAAGTGCTCAACTGTTTGGAGATGATGGCACCCCAATTGAATCTCGTGCCTAAAATGGTTATCGTATAAGCTAGAGGCATCCAATCCTCTGAAAAACAAGAGCAATCATTCTCCCCATGAAATCTGCAGAGGAGAGACATCAGGTATATATATGACTCCCTTAGGTTATCCGTTGGTTACCAACAGGAGGTCTAGTTTGTGAACTTTCTATCTTCTCTCCACCAAGACGCCATAATCTTGCTGGTGTTGTGCTTCTAATAGAAAATCAAAACAAATTCATTGCTTAAATGTTCCTTCGGTTCCCCAAGTTTGTAGTAACTCTGAACTTCTACTGGGAGGAAAACACTGACGCATCTTCCATTATTGTCGTTAACTAAACACCTATGTGCATTGGTGTGATCAATAATCCATTTAAAGAGTTATATGCAAGGAAATACCTGAGTCCTGCTTGCCACCATTTGCAAATAGGCCTTTCAGACATTCGGGTGAACTTCATCGTCGAGTCTTCTCGTATTAGGATCGTTGTGCGGGGTATACTCGAGGGGTTCTTCCTTCTTGATTTTCTTAAACAATTCTTTCTAGTGAGGGAATATTGTTTTGGCCCCAATGTTTACCTCTGTGTCTCCAAAGGCCTGGGGCTAGATGAAGGCCTTCTTGGTGGTTGTCTTAATGACGAGCATCAGTTTTGGAGCGAATTCCAATTGCCTCGCAACTGTTGGGGAGGAACCTTCTCCCGCCTCTGGTTCTTGTAGCTTTGGCACTCTTGGGGATTTCCTGGTGGTGGGTTTCTTCGAAGGCATCATTCTTGCAATTGAAAACAATCCTTTAAACATGCGTATATAGTAGCATTGGGTGGAAACATATGAAATGAAGTGTAAAACTCCATAAGCCGATACATACCTATAATGCTTGCTAAAATTGTTGTTTAATACTCACTGAAACTTGGAATCCTTCTCTAGATTGCTAGTATTGCTCCTCTGTGTGCTCCGAACTACTTGCCACATAGAATAGGTTCAAACACAATGACTCAAAATAATATAAAGAGAGATATCCTATCAGTCGTATCAATCAGTTAATACAAGTAATGAATGCAATTCAAAACAAACTACCATTGGATTTCTGCAAATAAATTCTAACTTGGTTGACAACGGAGGCACAGAGGGAGATATATTGCATCGACAGGATTAAACGGTCCCTTTTTATTTGTGCACGAATTAGAAACTAATGCATGATCCACAAATTAACTAACATTTTAAACACATCATACCTAACATATCTTAGGGCTAAAACGTCTCATCACGTCATGTCTCTTCAGTGGAAAGATTGGGGATCGATGACATCCTTGTGTATTTTTCCATTGGTGTCCTCCTGAGACAATATTCGGTGTCGAAAGGTATCGGGGATCGATGACCAGAGATAGTTTGAGCACGCTTCTTCTTTTCGAGTTATCACCTTGATAAATCTCCGACGTCGAAAACATTTTGGGAGTTGATGATCGACGATACCACTCTTTTACTTGCACGACGCTTACTCTTCTCATTTTTCTGCCGATGCCAAATGGATCGGTCTTCGGCGATATCTTTAGTGAAGCTTATTCGCAGAGACAAGAGACCTCCTTCTACCGATGCCGGTGAAATTTGGTGCTCGACTATTTTGGTTTCCTCAAGTGATTTTCGTCAGTTTTAATTTTTCCCGATGGTGAATTTCCTAAGCATGCTGGGGAAAAATTTAGACTGTCGATTCCTTAAGTAAATGTTAGTCCCTTTTAAATTTGAGATCATTTTCACATGTTCAAGCATAATTTAAACGACTCAACACGAAAACATAAATGATAAGCACATGCAACAGTTTGATACTGAAGCGCAATCAGACAGTGAGAAAGATCAATTGGTACCCAAAAAGTAAAAAATTGACATAGACCTTTTTAGGGTGTGTTGAGTGCTCAAAAAATGGCGATTCACTTGGTGAAAGTAGAATCTATGTTCCTTCTCCAAGGATCGATTGATATAGAAGATGATGGAGAACCTTGATTGGTTTTGAATCCGAGCTTCTTTTACCTTTGCACTTTGAACTTCTTCAATTACTGCTTTTGGGTCTGCCTGTGGGGTTTTAACATTTATTCCTCCTTCATTCCTGTAACCCTGACTCATGCCCTTTTAGGATAAATTCTAGAAAAGTATTCACTAGCATGAGGCCTTTAGTTACCTTTGATCACTTGCTATGGTGTTTCTCTGCTGCCAGCGAGCGTCCATAGCCCCGACGGAGTCACCCCAACATCATAGTTCTTTCTCTATTTCCAGTGAGCGTCTATAGCCCAGAAAAAGATATATGCATACCCTCTCCCATTGTTCAATCGTTTGCTATAATTTAACTTTATTTCAGCAGAATGTCATGAGCGGGTGAGAGAGGATGACGTCTGTTTTAATTTGCAAAGTGAGATGGTTAAGGTGAATTTTTTGATAGCTTTTCCTTCCAGGTTCATGTAGTTCTTTTCGTCTTTCGAAATTTCCCTCATGGTCTTACCAAACCACTAAGCAGACACTTTTGACATTTCTCCAAAGTTGTTCATTTGCGTAGGCTGGGTAGAGGACTCTTCAAAGTGACCGTAGGTTCCTGGATGCTTCTTGTGTTGTTTGTGAGCGATGAGTTAGGAACAAAGTTCTCTATGTCGCATGATTTGATGTCGACCATTGTCTTTCTAAACATAACCTTCAAAAGTGCGGAAAACAAAACTGTAAAAAGAAAATAGAGCAAAATCACAAAGATCTATCTTGAACCGAAATCATGAAAAAAACATACAAACAAAAGGGATTATACACACACACACACACACACACACACACACACACATATATATATTAATGAAATATTATTACTGGAAATATTGTTTTAGGGCCTAGCCATTCACTGGAAGGGCATCAGTTTCCCCCCTTAGATTCTGCAACCGATACGTGCCTGCCCCAATCTTTTCAGCCACTTGGAAAGGTCCAAGCCATAGATTTTGAAACTTAGAATGCTTCCCTTTCGGTTCATTTTCTCTGTCCCACTTTAGGACTAAGTCTCCTAATTCAAAGTTCTTCTCTTTAGACTTATGCTTATCCAACCATCTTTTCACTATCTATTGGTGACCTAGGAATTTTGACTTACCCTTTTCTCTTTCTTCCTCCAACATGAGCAAAGTGTTGATTCTTCATTGTATGGCTAATGAAGGCTCCTCGCTGGAATCTTGGGCTAGTTGAAGAGATGGAAGATAGAGCCCATTGGGGAGGATGGCTTCTTTCCTGTAGACCAAAAAGTAAGGGGGATTTCCTATATCTTCTTTGGGTGTGACTCTATCGGCCCATAGAGCGTTATGGAGTAAATTATGCCAATTCCTTTGGTTATCTACAACCATCTTTTTTAATATCCTCACTAGGTTCTTGTTAGTTGATTCTACCACACCGTTTCCCTGGGGATAATAATTCATCGAGTACCTAATTATGATTCCTTTGTACAGAGAAAACTCTGTTAAAAGGGTGGAAGAAAAATAAGAAACATTATAAAAAACTAGGATAAAAGGGACACCCAACCTTGTGATTAGATATTTTTCTATGAATTGGATCACTACTTTTTCATTTACATGAGTCAAAGGGATGGCCTCCACCCATTTCGTGAAATATTTGGTAGCAGTAAGAATGTACTTATGATGTCCTGAAGATATGGGTGTAATTTATCCTATGATATCCAACCCCCATTGCTCAAAAGGCCTCAAGACAGTCACAGGTTGGAGTGAGACTACTTCTCTCTTCTCCTTCCTTGCGCTCATTTCACAGGTTTTACAGTTTCTAGCATAGGTATGAGAGTCTTTAAACAAGGTGGGCCAATAATAACTAGCTCCTAGAATCTTATGAGTGGTGGAGTTTCCTACGAAATTCCCCACAACAGGGCCATCATGGATCTCCTTCAACACTTTGTTGATGTCTTCACGTTTGAGACATATCAATAGTACCCCATCATAATTGATCCGGAAGAGTACCGAACTTATAAGGCGATATTGTGTAGATTTTAACCTGAGAGCTCTCCTTTCCCTAGGGTTGAGATTTTCCAGACAAGTCCCATGGTGTAGGAGATAAGTTAAATCCTTATACCAAGAATCTTGTCCTAGGGAGATGTATCATACTTCACCACACCATAGTGTCATTTCATTCTACCATCCAGAATCTTCACTTACTTGGTCTTGGGCTTCGGTCGCAAGCCTGCATAACCCTTGTCCTTTTACTAGTTTGACAGGTTTTATATCTAGATCAAATTCCTAGACTACTGGCATCCAATTCCCTCTTCTTTCCCCCATTTCTTGTTGGGTAAACAAGGATTATATTGCAGGGTGAGACACAATAACTTTAGTGTGGTTCTTGAGGATGTAAGACCTGAAATTTTTTACTTCATTATATACCGCATAGGCCTATTTGTCTATAGAAGGATAATTCATCTTAGCCCCTTGAATATTAGTAATCATTAATGACACTGGGGCCTCTTTGTTTTCATCATCCTTATGAGTGAAAATTGCAACTAACGATTGGTTGGAGGTGAAAGTATAGAGGAAGAAGTCTCTATTGAAATCGAGACTTCGCAACACCGGGGCCCGAGATATAGTAGCTTTGATATTTCTGAAAGAACCTTTTCTCTCATCATCCCACTTAAATTAGAAATCCTTGCAAATCATCTTTTGTAAGGGTTTGATGGTTTCCACGAAATCGGGAGTGAATTTCCTCACAAAATTGATTTGCCCAAAAAAGGACTACATAGCTTTCTTGTTATGGGGCAAGGGGAGTTGAGCTATGGCCTTAATCCTTTTTGGGTCTATGTGAATGCCTACTTGAGATATAATGTGACCTAACAACTTACCTTCCTCTACACCAAATATGGTTTTCTTAGGGTTTAAGGATATACCGTATTTCCTACACCTTTCGAAAATCTGAGTTAAGTGTTGAATGTTCTCTTCTATATTCTTTGAATACACCGTTACGTCGTCTAGATATACTACCACACATTTATTGATTAGTCCTTGGAAAGCTACGTCCATGGCCCTTTGGAAGGTTTCTCCAGCGTTAATTAACCCTAAAGGCATTCGTTTATAAGTGAAGGTTCCCCACTTGGTTTCAAAGAGGGTTTTCAAACAGTCTTCCTCTGAAACCAAAACTTGGTTGTAACCTAAGAAACTGTCTAGTAGAGAGAAAATATTTGAGCCAGACATGGTCTGTAGGAGTTGTTTCATCGATGAGACTGGGTAATTTTCCTTTTCTGAAGCTCTGTTGAGGTTCCTAAAATCTATGCATAGGCGGATCTCTCTCGATGTTTTCCTCACCAAGACAAGATTTTCTACCCATGCAAAGTGCCTAACTTGGAAAATGATCTTGGCATCTAATATTTTTTTTAGTTCCTGATACATGAGAGGTTCTAGGGATGGGTGATACTTTCAAATATTTTGTTGGAAAGGTTTCACTTCAGGTTTTAATGGGATAGTGTGTTGAATGATGCGGGTATCATACGCTTTCAGATCTCGATAGGACCATGCAAAGACATCTAGGTATTTTATGAACTATTTGAGATAAAATTTCCTTTCCTCTTTGGATATAGTCTTTTCGAGATTCACATTCTTTGGGTTTTTTGAGGTTCCAAGATTTATAGTTTCATGCAGGGGACAAGAGCTACCAGTCTTTGCATTTTTTGGCCCCTTGAATCTCTCTTTTAGATCAAAATGATTTTCTAGATTAGATATACCTTTTGGGATTGTGTGAGACTTTGATTTATCAGTAGGTTGTCCTATCCTAGGATCAATCTCTGTTGATTTCTCTTGGAACACTTCATCGTCAATAGAAAAATCTTTGAAATTGTCTTGGTTAGTCAGGAAGTTTATGATATGTTCATCTCCTTTAAACACTTTCCAGTTAGAGATTTTATTAGGCACCGAGGGTTTTTATAGAAGCTCCATAGTGAATCGGGAGGCTTCATAATCATCCAGAGGTGACATCTTGGAAGAAGTTGTGGCCAAGGAGTCAACACGAATACTCTTTTCTCTGGGGATCGTTGTAATATTGAAGGCTTCACAATGTTCTACTAACCTATGCACCTCCTATTGATAGTTCTTTAGGTGAGGAGAATTTCAATTTACAATATTCTTTACTTGTCTAATGATGATTTCAGAATCTTCGAAAACCTTCAATTCTTTGACATTCAAGTCTATATCCTTACTTAATCCTTGTACTAGAGCTTCATATTCAACAGTGTTGTTTGTACATTGAAATTCTAGCCTACAAGATAGGAAATGGAGTTTACCTATAGGATAAATGAGGATATACCCTACTCCTGACCCTTCTTACAATTAAGATCCATCAAAATATAAAGTCCAAATTTGTTAACAACAATCGCCCTTTTCCTTTTCCCTTTTAATTTATTGTTCTCCTATCTTTTGTTCTGTAATCTCTAGTGCAGGGTCTTGAAAAAAAAGGTGTCTTATGTCGGTATCGACGATTTCTCCTGAAAAACCATTTCAGAGTTTTGAGTGAGGGGAACATTGGACAAGAGAGGAGCAAAGTTTCAGAAGTGGGAATCACAGGAATAATTTCCCAAAACAGGGAAGTTCATGGATGAGGGTTCGTTTGGGGTTTCTAGATCACTGATCGTTTGTTTCAGATATCTCTCCCTATCCATTCTAATCATGTTCTTGTATCCCTTTAGTGGTATCCAAAGGTGTTCCTAGTCTGTACTAAAATATTAGTTTATCTTTTCAGACCAATCTTCACTCAATAATAACCCATAGGCCTCTAGAATATCTACCACAATGATGTTGATCACTTGCACAAATTTGGGGTGTGTCACTATTCTAATTATTACATCTTTGATTTCTCCCATGACCTTGACCTGGGTTCTGTCTAGTTGTATGACATGTTTATCACTATTGAGAGGAACAACATTTAAATTTTTTCAAATAGACAAAGGCATAACGTTGGAAGATACCCCAAAATCTACCAAACAATTGTGAAGGTTTCTATTGAAGACTTCAAACATTAAGAGGAACAGTGGGACAAAAGGTTTTTCCTTTATATCTTTGGAGAAGGTGTTCACAGTTGGTTTTATCACCATATCTATGGGAGATAGATTTATTTCATGAACATTTCCCATGGTCAGGTTTTCTACTGAGTTCAAAGCTTGTAATAGAAATTCCTTCTGCTGAGGAATCCTGCATATGTCCATAACTGATATATTAGCCTTTAACTTCTTCAAATCTTTGACCACGTTGTAATTCATCTTGGGCGATTAATGGGTATGGATGCTTATAGGGTTTTTACCAGGAGTGAAAGGTGTTTTCAGGATATTGGGAGTTTCCTTACTCCCCGAGGTCTAGGTGGCAACAGTATATTTCGAGACAGGAGGACCCTTACTGTGTGTCTGTATCACTAAGACTTCTGTGAGTTGCTCCTAAGACTCAAATAGGTCATTTGAAGGCATGATCAGGTCGGGATCCCATATCAACATGGTTGTATCTTGTGGTGGATCAATCTCTTCTTGGTCAACAATATTCATAGTCAAACTGCTTGGCTGTTTGGTCAAGGAGAATTCGTCTAGAAACTGATTGGCCATCAAATTCATGGCATGCACCCATTGAGGGTAGTCTCTTTTGGAGTGGTTTTCCTGGTGATAAGTATAGAAAGAATCATATGAAACATTACCTAGATCAATATTTAAGTTAGCTAGGGGAGGTTCAATTGCCTTGAACGGTGGGTTCCTCTTAAAGAAAGGCTTGTGGGGCCTTTGGCCTTGGTTTCCCTCTCCTGCATTCCTCTTCATGTCTATGATCTTGTTTGATAATTTCTTAACCATGCATTGGAGGTTTTATATGTCTTCGTTACCTTTGTCGAGAGTCTCCTTGTTGGCAGCCAATTCACATTTTCTACTGTCCTTATAAGCTGCCTACACCAATGTTTTGCAAACATTAATTTTTTGTCGCAATTCTCAAATAAATGACAATTTTATTCTTTGCGTTGTTTACACACTTACCTTTATTCTTGTTTTCACGATTGCAAGCATGAAAACTTGGTCTTTCAAAGTTGCATTAAAATCTTCACTGAATTGTCGTTATCATTCTTGTCGATATGCCCATTGCGTTTACATTTTACTTATCATTATGCAGTTGGAAAAACCTTTTGATATGTACTCATTTGACATTCTTTGATTGATTATGTAATTTCGTTTCATGAGTGATTGAGTTTGTGATGCATTGACGATTGGATTTACATGTTATTTGATCAATTCACTTGGCACATTAGCTTCATAAAAGCACATAGGTGTTACGGTTAAACCCTTGATATATATCATTTAATATGACACCTAGTTCGTGTTATCAAAACCTTTGGCATTAACTTGGTATTGGTTTTGATTTGTGTGTTTGGTTTTAAAACTATGGCATAACTTTTGATCGCATGAATGTTTAAACCACTTACCATTGATTTCATTGGTTGATTGATTGGCATAATCGTTAACCTATACAATAATGGGTTGAACAACTATTTGCGCCAGTGGTTGTACTGTAGATATGACTCTCATGCATGTATGAACCAACTCCACCACCTTCGCACGATGTCATTAATGCTTACCCCTATCCCTGTTTCACCTCTGCTAGCATCGGGTAAGCCTGTGAGTGTTCTGCTCCTATGTATGTTGCGTTCAAACCCTGGCTCATTCACATCACTCACCGTGTGCTCTTCTCCATGGAACCGGTGGTGCGAATTGAGCCAAATGGTAGTCAAGCCCTACTACTGTTCGATAACGCTCGGAAATATTTACAAGATAATGGTTGTCTCACGTTTGTACAGAGGTTTGAGGGTTTTAATCTATTTGTTGCACAATAGTTCGCCCTTACCTTTGATGGGTGTAGGGCCAAAATAGGTGACATTCAGCTTGAAATCAGTGAAGAGTTCATCATCTCTGCCACAGGATTAACATCCACGGGCCAGCGATGGTTTAAAAAATCTAAATTTGAGGAGGTGCCATGGCTGTTATTGTTCGTCTCACGGAAGGTCACATCTTGTGATAGAGGTATGCCTATTTCCACGCTTAAACCAAAGTGGCATGATCTTTTGATAGTGGTTAAACAATTCGTGACCTGTGAGGGTCGGTATGGACTGGTTTTTCTTTATCACCTTCGACTGTTAATGAATTTCATGGGTTATCCATTGAATATGCCATTTTATTTCCAGCGTAGTCTTTATAAAATGGCTAAGAGGTTTAAATGAGAGAAGGCCGATAATATCTTGTTTCACCATGGCCTGATCAGAATCATTGTCATTCATCATTTAAACCTCCACGGTGATAGTTGGCAAGCTTTTCTCTCTCGAAATGGTTTTGTTGATTCAGAGTCTGTCCAAGTTGATAAGTCTATGGTTAGTGAGACTAAGGTCTGGCCACCCGTGCCTTTTCATTCCCTTCTACCCTCTCCCAAACCCTCGGTCAGCCCCGATATCGACCTGCCTGATGTTATAACAGACAAGGTTGAGGCTGTAAAAAATCCTGTGAGCAAGAAGGTCAAGGGTAACCCTATTGTCGACGACAAAGGTAAAAATAATGCTCGACTTATATCGAGACTTGCCCGAAATAAATATAAACCTAGTGTTGATCAAAATCCCATAGTCCTCAGTGAAGACTCAGACTCTGATATCGAGCGCTTCCTGGCTAGTGAATACCCTTATTCCCAAGGTTTGTGCTCCGAGCCACCCTATGATTTCATTTCTAATTTTCCCCCATGCTTAAAGAACAATCCTAGCTACCCTGGGATCAAGCTACCTAATGAAACCCTCGGCATTTTAAACAAACCCTCACTACAATTTCGAAGCCCGGATAGTCGTCGTGCGACCAATGTAATGTTTGGTTGGAACGCTACTATACCGACGTTCCCTTATTACAGTCCAAAATCAAATCGTTGGAAAACCAAGTTACAGTTTTGACAAGCCAAAGGGGCAAGCTTCAAGCTAATGACAAGAAGAAGAAAACCACTGGTTCCATCATATTTAGGAATGTCGAATCGGCTACAACCTTCGTCAATTCCAAACTATCATGACCAAGTTGTCTGCTCATCATCCAGGTATGAATTTCGATATCAATTATGTTCTATGAATTGTTAGGATTAATATAATGAATTGAGTTTGGTTTTCAAATAGCTCTGTCCATTGTTTGAAATGACTCTTTCATATCCATATAAAAAACGGTTATGTTTTGGATCCTGTACATTGTTCTCGTTTTGCTAAAATTAAATGAAGTTATGATTTGGCTACACGATTTGGTTGTGCCCAGTTTAGCAATTGATTGGTTTTCACTGGGTTTGATTTGTTTGTCTGTTGGTTTGAGTCAACGAAATCAGTGGTTTTTGCTTTCGCTTGGATTACGTTTGTATCTAACCTGAACAGGAGGTTTTTATGCTAAAATTAGAACACGGTTCTGTTTTGATTTAACATGATGTTGCTGTCATTGGATATCAACGGCTCTGATTTAGTTCTTGTGATTTGATTGTTGAAACGATTTCATAGGACTTAATTGGCTTGATAAATACAATGTAGTCTATTAAATTGAAAAAACAGCTATGTTTTGTCAACATTTTTGTTTGGATTTGGATTATATTTGACCTGTGAAAAATATCTCTTTGATGAAATCATGGAACTGTGTTGATTCATAATGGCTATAACAAACTCAAACTGTTCGATTCGCTCTTGTTTTGATTGGATTGCTGCGTATCTTGAGTTAGCACGACTGTTTTTATGAGTTGGATTCGTATCGAAAATATACTTGATGCTTCTCTGTTGATTTTAATTTTCAAAATGAGTTTGTTAAACTCAGATTGACATATGTTATCTCTGTTGAATTCGTATGACAAAATTCGGTTAATAGTTCATTTTGAAATGAATTCAAGTAATGATTTCGTTGAAAGTCAATCGTTTTTGTCTTCCCCCAATTGGAAATAACAAACGATTGGACGAGTCCCACAGACCCTGTTATCAACCGATTAATTCCATTATGATTTCGTTTGTGATAATTTACATACCAGTTTTGATTTGATTCGCTAATAGCATGGATCCTTTGTTGTGTTTAATATAGTGCGATCAATTTGAGAAAACGATTCTGTTAATTTGGTTTGGATTCGAAGTGATCTTGTGGATAGCTGAAGCAACTTTTGTGTTGATATCAATTGGTCCATGAATCGATTCCATTGTTGTCGGTTATCCAATACGATGTTTTTTACCCGAATTGGTTATAACGAATTAAACAAAGTGTAACTATCTAGGTTGTCATTTGATTTAGTTTTTTCAATTTGCATACAAGTGTCGATTTGAATGAGTCTTTTAGCAATCAAATATCTTTTAATAGTTTGAATTTAATTCTTTAAAATTCGAATTGATTTTAATACGATTCTATGTTTGATTTAGACCAGCTACAGAATCGCAAGATTCTGTAGCTAGTCTTTAGAATTAGATTTTTATCAATTTCATCAGCAAAATATTCTCTTAACTTGTCCATTTTTTACCTCTTTCAGGTACATTCGAATTGCATTGGACATGTTGTGGCAGTCTAGGAGATATTTGTGTGATATAGTTTTATTTTTAAGTTGTTAGTTTGAGTTAGAGATAGGAACTTGGGATATCATCCCAGATTTTCTGTGAACAGTTTTGATAACTTCCACAGGGATGTTTTACCCTGTAGGAGGTCTTTAAATACTTATTATTTTTTGTAATAAGGAGCATCCTCACTTGTGGGTGAACCAAGCTATGGATTTCTGATACAAACTGAGACGAGAGTTGATGTCTTGTAATAGCTTTCGCTTTCAATATATCAAACTTTTGTTTCAAGTTTTATACATATCAGTTTGCAGTTGATTATAGACTACTTTAGGTATCATAATCTATTGCAGGATGATATGATTTGATTAATATGTTATCCATACTTGATCTCTTTCATTATTTAATACAGCAATTACTTGGTTTCAGTTAATGAATCACATATTTCTCTTCTTCGTTAATTGAATCATTTTGTATAGATCTTTGCATACAGATTTATCTAACTGTGAAGATTTATAAATCATAAGATTGCTGTAAATTTTATGTTTTGTTTGTCCTGTAATCATATTTAAAGAGCACTACAACTTTCTGTTTACGAGAATCTCTTGGAGAATCTGTTGCGGGTTTCCTCCCTCCGATCAGCTAAGACAATCATTATATACAGGACAAACCTAGAGCGTTTTTCCAGGTCAGTTTGTTATTTATTTGATAGTTAATTTGTTAGTATAATTTAAGTAGTTTAGTTAGATATATGTGTAATTTAGATTTGTAGTTAGAGTTAGTATATTAGTTGTTTAGTTTAGTTAGTTTTTATTTTATTTCTTTTTCATAAAATCATAAAAATAAAAAAAACAATAGCTCTCCCTGTCTTAGGACAGAATACAAATGAGTTTTTCAGGTTTCCATTCAAATCTATAAATTGTAAATATTGTACATTTGTGAATAAGATTTATTTCTATTAGTAGTTAGATATTTAATTTCTTAGAGTTAGCATAGTATTAGATAGTAGATTAGAATAGTTAGATTTTTAGTTTGTTTTAATAGTTGTTTTTAGTTAGATTAGTTATTTTAGAGTAGTTTTCTTTTTGTTTTCTTAGGACTTAGATCGGCTAACGGAGCCGCTAAACCCGTCAGGGTGGGTTATCCCAAACGGATTGGGTTATTAGACAACCCCGGACCGGATCCACTCTCCCAGTTGACAAATGATCAATTTCGCCCGTCAACACTCCTCTGTTTGTTTCCCCGATGGTCTAGCCAAAATGAGTCCTCTCCTGGGGAGAGGCTGAGCTTCTTTCTTAACTAGTGAGACCCAACCCTCTTTACACCCTTTCATCTAGAATTCTATCATTTTGTCTTCTTCAAAATTTTCAGCCAGGGATCTCCTGGCGACTCTTTTTATAAACATAGAAATAGAAGTTGGGAGTGCGTTAGTGTAAACCTCGATTTGCAATTCCTGGGTTGGTTTCACTTCAGGGTGAAACTTGTTTAATATGGTCGTGAATATTTGATTGAAATATTTGACTCTTTCTTTCAAACTTATGGTGGCAGCGAATAACTCATCCACCAGAGCTCCCGTAGTGGTTTCCTCTACAAATTTAACTAGAAATTCTTTTTGAAACTTGGTCCAGCTAGTTATAGATCCTACTGGCAGATTAAAATACCACGTGGAAGCTGAATTTTCAAACATGTAGGGGAAAATCCTGCAAACTACGTTTTCATGTTGGATGTTCATAAGTCTGATTGCTAGTATAAATTTCTTGATATGATCTTCAGGAAATCCAGAGGTTTCGGGATCGAACTTAGGCATCAACTTCTCTGGATGCCAGGGAAGGTTATGGACTGGTCCCAAGAGGGCCAAATCATCTCTGGCTAACCAGGGTTGATTGTTTAGAGGTGGGTTCCCCCTTTCATCATTATGGTCATTGTTTCCTTCCATATCTTCAGACTCTGAGTTAAAATCCTCTTCTTCCAATAAATTGTCTGGTTCAGAGATGTCGCCGGCTGGCGTTTCGGGTATCAAATCAAGAGGTTCTTGGATTTCGGTAATCACAAAATCTATTAAGTCTTCTACCGAGTGTATGAAAACCTTGTCAGGAGTACTAACCACTGGTCTACTTTTTTTTTTTCTTCAAGGGAGTATGGGAGCTAAGGACAACGCACTGATCTTCCAGGAGTAGGCTCTTGTGATTCTTCTGAATTCATTTACTTCCTCATGAGGAAGAGCGTAAGGAACTTCAGGGTGAAAAGGTTCTTCCTCAGGCTGGGGTGAGTTACTCATTCTAGGAGTACTCAGCCTGTGTGGGATGTCTTGGGAATGATTATCCATGCATGTGGGCTATTACGAATATGTAGGCTGTTTGAAATGATATATAAAATACATATTCATCCATTCATTCTCAGGCCCTCCTTCTATCACCAAGTATGTTGACGTATCTCAAATCCCTAGTTAAACAGTAGGAACCAAACCCGCTGTTATCACTGAAATTTCATCCGCACATGGCGAAAAGAACTCTGGATCGTCAAAACAGGAAAAAGTCATTCATGGCACAAGATTAATTCCTCAGCATTGCAAAAGGGTAAAAAAACTATACAAATGACCAAAAATTTGAAAGGTGCTTTACATCATATGGGTGCGCGCGCGTATGCACGTAACAACAACGTACAAAGCACGCATATGTGCACAAGGCACGGATGTTGGGCGAAAAACCCGCGCGCCTGCTAAACGACGCATTTATTGAAACTGGTCGGCCTCCCAACCACTAATGGATCAGCTCCCAAGCCGATTTGACACCAAATCCGAGCTCAATCCTCATGGTTGGTTGGTCAAAGACCTAATTGAGCCCTAAAGAGCCCCTTTTCACATTCTAAAGAGGTTGCATAATAACCCAATGCTTGGCTATAAAAAGCCATGAATGACCACCATTTTCTCAAGGAATTCTTCATACTGTTATGCTGCTGAGATTGCTAAGGACCCATTCTTTGGCAATAAACATTACAAGCTGCATTTCATAGAGATATTCACCCCTCTCTTGAGTGAATAAGCTTGGATTTCTTTCACCCACATTTTCATCTTTTCATTGTAAGGAGAGCAAGCTTTGAGGGCCTCAAGAGCCTTCCATTGGAGAAAGAAGGGACCCAAGTCCCCTTTCTTCATGTGCCTTTGGATTTCATCAATAGATCAGCTTATACATTGGTGATATTGGTCCATTTGTCTCTATTTTTCATTTGTTTTATATGCTCATAGTTTTTATTAGTTTTAGTTTAATTCTTGTTAATAGATTTGTCGTTTTTCTTTCTAACCTTTCCTTTCACAGCTGTCATGCCTAGCAGATCCCAACTGGGCATGTAAGCAATCTTAATTTGCTCATCAAGTGACGAATTGGGTGCAAACAGATTGGCGACCGTACTGGGGAGAAGGTATCAATTCCTCCCTCATTTGGGTTCATTTTGCTTTCCTTTTGATTTCATTAACTTGCAGGTTCACAAACCGGCCTCT
>ML787916.1:638329-661452 GCA_009831015.1 Picea engelmannii | reverse complement strand
CTTTTCATTGTAAGGAGAGCAAGCTTTGAGGGCCTCAAGAGCCTTCCATTGGAGAAAGAAGGGACCCAAGTCCCCTTTCTTCATTGTGCCTTTGGATTTCATTAATAGATCAGCTTATACATTGGTGATATTGGTCCATTTGTCTCTATTTTTCATTTGTTTTATATGCTCATAGTTTTTATTAGTTTTAGTTTAATTCTTGTTAATAACTTTGTCATTTTTCTTTCTAACCTTTCCTTTCACAGCTTTCATGCCTAGCAGAGCCCAACTGGGCATGTAAGCACTCTTAATTTGCTCATCAAGTGACGAATTGGGTGCAAACACCCGCCACCGAGGCCCAATTAGAATCTGCAACGTTTGGAATGGAATGGTTCTCCAGATCTTGCGTTCGAGCCAATTAATCAATGGGATTTAACGTTTCATTGTGAAGGCTCTTCCTTCAGTTTAGAATATCTATTTTTGTATTTTCTCTTGGACGTGACCGATGTGAGGTGTAAGTTGGTATAAACCAACTTGGCATAGGATAAACCGGTATAAACCAACTATTGGGGAAGAGGATGAGCTTGGGATAACCCTCTACTCAAACATGCAGCTGGAAATTTTATACCATAGGCCTAGTACTAATATGTTAACCATGTGAGAATCAAATTACTGTATGAGATTACTAATTATCAGAAAGAAAACACATATGCAATAAGATAAAGACAAGCAAAATAATTCATCTACCATAATCATTCATCACATAATCACACAATGATTCATCATCTTCATCAATAAAGAAAAGAACAACAAAGCATCACACTAGATAACTTGACAATAAATTGGACAACTTTTACTTGTTATATCTATTCATGAAAAAAGATAGGAAATAGTTCTTCTCCACATCTACTCACACATGTATTTGATGAAAATAACTTTGTCTTTGGTCCAGAAGGACTTCTCAATTCATAGCAACTTCAAAATAATTATTAACAACCAGAAAGAAAGAGTTCTTGAAACAACCATGGAACCTTAACTAATTGTTCGATGTATTTATTTATAATGTAAATTTTAACTGAAATTAACGGCTAAGTGCAGTTTAAGAAAAAAACAATTCACCACGTGGCGCCCTATACTAACAGTTTCTTTAATAGTCAACCTGAGATATCTCTTGAAAATGGTGATTTCTCTCATACTCAGACCAACCGATATATAGATCTTCACAAGTTTGGGCCCATGGAAATTTGTGTTGTTCCATTGGAGCCACATGTATTCCTCTGATGTCCATCGCATGCATCCGGTACTTCACTAGACTGGATTTTAACTACTGTAGCATGGTTCGAGCTATGATTGGATGTTCTATAAATCATTGCACTTTCCCTGGCCTCACGTCGGTCATCTTTGCAATCTCTTTGGTCCATAGATGATGCAGGAGCATCTCTCCATATCAGCCAGCCATCCAGCCAGCCATGTCAGCGCGCATGCATTCATATGATAAAAGGGAGGCACAGCCTCATTTGAATTTGAAATGAATGTAATTAAATATGCTTAGGCTGGTGAGCCATAGAAGCCATGCCTTTGCACAGGCTGTATATAAGATAGGCATTTAATATGTGTGGCTGAGATCTAGATCCGATTCTGGACTAGACAACCCATTGAATGTAATTGAATAGGGTAGGTAAATCCTGGAGGGAAGCGCTTGATGAGCCCCTCAGGTAAAAGATATTTTGAGATCTCATTTAGAGTTAGTCAAGTATGCATGTAGAGTAGAAGAGAAGATCCAAAGAGAGAGAGCTCAGAAACACCTTGTAAAATATACAGGCATTTGCCATTATTAATACAGAGCAGTTTTTCCTACATTATTCTGTCATATATGCATGTTGGTGTGTGTTCCTTGTTTATGCTGTGAATGTATATGTTATATGGGTGCATTCTGCAGGGGTTCCTTTGATTTCAGGTTGAATGTCTTTGAGGCTTCACACTAGGAGGGTGTGACATAACGTTGAGGTTCTGATGGCCGTGGACAGAGGTTGCACTTCTGAACTCGTGAGGAGTCAGACAAAGACGTGCTGAGGCACAGACTGAAGTCATCAACTCAGGAGGAAAACTGCAAGGTTGCTGAACACCTTGGAGGCAAGGCAGTGTAGCTGAGAAACATTCGTAGATAGAACTTGCTGAAGGTCCTGTAGGAGCTCTGCCAAGTGGGCATTGAGCATACGCACGGGTTGCGTTGGGGAAGAACTTCGTTGAGAGTTTGAGGAAGACCAGAATCGCTGAGGATTCTGAGAAGCTCTGCCAGAAGGGCATCGAGCGAGTGCATAGGTTGCATGGAAGAAACCCAGGACTGCTGAGCGTTATGAGGAAAGAGACTCCGCCAGGAGGGCGTTGAGTAAGTGTGCAGGCAGGCACAGGAGGAAAGAACTCTTGGAGTTATGAAGCAGAAAGAAGAGTCCACTGAGGGACCTGTATTGGGTTGTTGAATAACCAGAAAGACTCAACAAGGAGGTTGCTTGAGGAGAAATCCAGAAAGGCATTGATATTCTCCATCTGAGGGAGAAGAAGGATCAAATCCCCCAAGGGGTCTGAGTGTTCATGGAAGCTCAGGATAGATATCGCTTTACGTGCGAAGACTCTGCAGGAGTGCATGAGCCAAAGAATCCCGTGAGGATTCAAAGGGCAGAAGCTCTTGAAGGATAACATTTTCATACACAAAAAAGAGACTCAAGTTGAGCGGTTCGCAGGGAAGAAAGGAAGCAAAGGTTGAAGTCTTTGGGAGCGTAGAATTCTTCCAAGTCTGAGAAGAAAGCTTAGATGCTCAAGAGGGAGAAACAGGAGCCATCAGATCAGGCGGATAAAATAGATCTAGACCGTTGGATTTCCATGTCCAGGATGAGCTAAGAAGGAGCCCATAGAAAGAGGAGGACTGATAGTCGTCGGATCCCATGAGAGAAATCCTGTCATCCGTTTGATCGGGAGGAGTAGCGCACAGTTTAAACTCTGGAGGAGGAGTGCACAGAAGAGCGGATCTGGGCCGTCAGATCTGGAGCAACCACCCAACAACCTCCAGATCGGTGGAAGCTGCACGAGGGATAGCAGTCGGAATTTTGGCCATCGGGAAATCGGAGTTCTCGAGGTCATGAGAACTGGGGTCTCGAAAGTCTCGAAATCCCGAGAGCAAATCTGAGCCGTCCGTTTGGAGAGGGACACATGTCACGAGATCATCCATTCTGGAGATTTGAGGCACCAGGCATTGGGACCACTCAGGTCTCGAAACAACAATAAGATCTGGACCGTCGATATGAGGGACAGGTGTCAGAGATCAAGCGCCATCGGCGTTTGACACATCGGGAAATCGGAGTTCACAAGGACAAGAGAAATGGGACAGGAGAAGTCTCGAAATCCCGACGTAATTGGGATCGTCCATTTGAGGGACGCATGGCAATCATCTAGCGCCATCAAGGAGAAATGACAAGGAGATTTCCCATTGGCAAATCAGTGATAAAAAAATCGTGAGTCCAGAGGACAAGGCGTCGGGACACTGAAAGTCTCGAAATCCCGAGCAGGAATCTGGGTCGTCCATCTGCAGGGACAGGTGGCAAAAGATTAGGTGTCGTCGGCGTTTTGATCATCAGGAAATCGGGTATCCCGTTGACAAGAGTTCTGTGCATTTCAGAATCGTGATCCATGAAACCCCGATGAGTGGGGGCCAACTGTCAGCACAATAGCGAAGGAGAACAACAACGTAGTGGAGGCCAGCTGTCAGCGTAAGGGAGCGTTGAGATTTGGATGATCGGGAATCCCGCGAGTGTATGCACTGAGGCATCACAAACCCCGTAGCCCCAACGGGATAAGGCTACGGTCACGGGTAATGGTCACGTAGACCAGGGCTTATCCAGGGGGGGCTGAAGCTCATCGTGAATTGGAGAATCGCGAGTCACGGGGACATGTGAACCATGACATCGCAGGTGCTGAAACTCCGATGGGGGTAGCCTCGGAAGGAGGTAAGGCCATGAGCGCGGAGGAGTGGTCATATGCGATAAGAGCTTAGTCAGAGGGCTAAAGGCAGAGAAGGTGTTGATCACGAATCGGGGATTTGAGAGGTCTGTGAATCTCGATAGCGAATCGCTGCGAAACCCCGAACCCCGATATAAAATCGGGGATAACCACGGTCAATATGCAGAGGCCATGCGGGTGAATGAGAAGGACCTATGGACTAGGATTTTCACAGTAGGGAATCTAAGGAGCCGCTTCAGCTCAACAGAAGAGAGAGGAATAGAACGATCTTGGGAGGAGGAGGTCGTGCGTGCAGGAATCCTGCGGGGGTAGGGTTGGAGGCTCGCCTGCATCAAGTGGTATCAGAGCTGGAAATTCTTGCTTGTATATTTCAGGCAGGAAGAGGTAGAGGAGAAGAAAGCACCCTGATACACATTAAGTGGTATCAGAGGGGGAATTTTTTTGTATTTTTTTGCAGACAGAGGAGCGGAAGAAAAAAGAGTTACTGAAGACTCTATGAGGACTCGTTTTCAGGTAGGTAGCAGTCCGTAGACAGTCAAGGAGACTGCAGGATGAGACTGGTGGAACTCTTAGCATGGAGTGACAGCAGTAGATTTTCCAGGAAGCAAAATAGAGACAGTGCCATGGCTACTGAAGGCCATAGGCATGCTGGGAAGAAGAGTAAGGCAGAAAAGCGTACAGGGATGGATAGAGAGATCGCTGAAATAATGGAAAAAATAGATGAGCTCGAATTGAAGTTGCGACATGATAAGAAGGTGGTTGAGGTATGTGAACCCGAGACTGGAAAAGGTCTTGATGATGATGATGATGATGATTGGGATGAATTGGGATCGACTGATGATCTCAAGCACTGTCGGTTGGGCAAAAAAGAAGAAATTCCAGTTTTCCAAGAGGGCAACAGATTGAGATCAATTGAGGGTCTCAAAGACTGTTGTGAGGACAGTCAGGGAATTTCAAATTTCCATTTGGGCAAGGAAACATAAATGAGATTGGCTGAAGATCTCATGGACTGTCAGGAGGACAATGAGGAAACTTTGCATTGTTAGCTGGGCAATGAAAGGAGATCATATGAAGATCTCGAAGACTGCCAAAAGGGTAGAGATGAAAAATTGAGACTGTCCGAAAGTCTCATGGACTCAATGGAGAGTTAAATTCAGCAGGGGTTACTGATGAAGATGGGATCGGTTGATCTCATGGTCTTCCAGGGAAGCAGCAACAGAAACATCCCATATTGCCAGGTGGGCAGGGATGAGCAGAGAAATTTGGATCAGCCAGAGGAGCTGACAAAGCAGATGAGCTCGCAAAGAGATCGGTAGGTGCAGCTGGCAGAGGTGAAAGACCAGAATGATATTCTGATGATTGGAGGAATACAATTATTCCTACCATCTTCCCAGGAGGAGGCAGAAAATTCTGTTGTAAATGAAGCAACAGCAGGGGAACAGTCACAGTTGATGATGATTGATTTCCATCAAACAGTCACAGACAAAGAAGAAGAAGAGTTGGAGCAGGCATTTGAGACTGCCCAAGCAGATGAAAGGAAGAATGAGTGTTCTGAGGAACAAATCAATAATTTCAGCCAGCAAGCTGAAAGAGCTGTAGCACTGAAGCTGATAGCAAAAGAAACAAAAGCAGGAAACAAGCATTCTGAGGAATGGCTCGACATATTCAACATTTCAGCTGAAAAGACTGCAACATGGGAGGTTGCAGAAGAAGAGGATAAAGAGGCAGACAACACATGTTTTGTTGATCTGTGGGATCAATTGGAAGCCCTAGAAGAGAAGGTAAAAGTGCAGGGCATGCACATCCAATAGGTAAAGTTGGAAATGAATAAGGAAGGCGTGGGAGATCATGATGATCTTCCCAATGGCCAAAATCTTTTGCAGCTGAGGAGACTGCAACAGCAAAACCAGCCACTGGAACAGCTAGATGAGGTGATCATGGAGATCAACAGGCTGATGTTAGAGTCAGCAGATACTGTCAGCAAGGAGGCTGAACAGGAAGAAGGAAGCAGCAGCAGTGCAGCGGAAGCAACAACAACAGCAGGATGGAGCAAATGGAAAACTCCACACATTTATTTGGGATCCAGGGGGATTTCCAATAAGCTGACAGAGAAATCTCATGAGCAGGAGCTCATGATTTTTGTAGCTGTGGAGTATGATGCAGGAGCATCTCTCCATATCAGCCAGCCAGCCAACCAACCACGTCAGTGCGCATGAATTCATATGCTAAAAGGGAGGCACAACCTCATTTGAATTTGAAATGAATGTAATTAAATATGCTTAGGCTGGTGAGCCATAGAAGCCATGCCTTTGTGCAGGCTATAAATAAGATAGGCATTTAATATGTGTGGTTGAGATCTAGATCCGATTCTAGACTAGACAACCCATTGAATGTAATTGAATAGGGTAGGTAAATCCTGGAGGGAAGCGCTCGATGATCCCCTCAGGTAAAAGAGATTTTGAGATCTCATTTTGAGTTAGTCAAGTATGCATGTAGAGTAGAAGAGAAGAGCCAGAGAGAGAGAGCTCAGAAACACCTTGTAAAATATACAGGCATTTGCCATTATTAATATAGAGCAGTTTTTCCTGCATTATTCTGTCATATATGCATGTCGGTGTGTGTTCCTTGTTTATGCTGTGAATGTATATGTTATATGGGTGCATTCTGCAGGGGTTCCTTTGATTTTAGGTTGAATGTCTTTGAGGCTTCACACTAGGAGGGTGTGACAGAACGTTGAGGTTCTGATGGCCGTGCACAGAGGTTGCACTTCTGAACTCGTGAGGAGTCAGAGAGAGACGTGCTGAGGCACAGACTCAAGTCATCAACTCAGGAGGAAAACTGTAAGGTTGTTGAACACCTTGGAGGCAAGGCTATGTAGCTGAGACACAGTCGCAGACAAAACTTGCTGAAGGTCCTGTAGGAGCTCTACCAAGTGGGCATTGAGCATACGCACGGGTTGCGTTGGGGAAGAACTTCGTTGAGAGTTTGAGGAAGACCAGAATCGTTGAGGATTCTGAGAAGCTCTGCCAGAAGGGCATCGAGCGAGTGCATAGGTTGCGTGGAAGAAACCCAGGACTGTTGAGCGTTCTGAGGAAAGAGACTCTGCCAGGAGGGCATTGAGTAAGTGTGCAGGCAGGCACAGGAGGAAAGAACTCTTGGAGTTCTGAAGCAGAAAGAAGAGTCCACTGAGGGACCTGTATTGGGTTGCTGAATAAATAGAAAGACTCAACAAGGAGGTTGCTTGAGGAGAAATCTAGGAAGGTGTTGATATTCTCCATCTGAGTGAGAAGAAGGATCAAATCCCCCAAGGGGTCTGAGTGTTCGTGGAAGCTCAGGACAGATAGTGCTTTGCACGCGAAGACTCTACAGGAGTGCAGGAGCCAAAGAATCCCGTGAGGATTCAAAGGGAAGAATCTCTGGAAGGATAGCGTTTTCATACGCATAGGCGAGACTCAAGTCGAGGGGTTTGCAGGGAAGAAAGGAAGCAAAGGTCGAAGTCTTTGGGAGCATATAATTCTTCCAAGTCTGGGAAGAAAGATTAGACGCTCAAGAGGGAACAACAGGAGCCATCAAATCAGGCGGATAAAATAGATCTGGACCGTTGGATTTCCATGTCCAGGAGGAGCTCAGAAGGAGCCCATAGAAAGAGGAGGATCGACAGCCGTCGGATCCCGTGAGAGAAATCCTGTCATCCGTTTGATCGGGAGGAGTAGCGCATGGTTTAACCTCTGGAGGAGGAGCGCACAGAAGAGCGGATCTGGGCCGTCAGATCTGGAGCAACCACCCGACAACCGCCATATCAATGGAAGCTGCATGAGGGATAGCAGTCAAAATTTTGGCCATCGGAAAATCGGAGTTCTCGAGGTCATGAGAACCGGGGTCTCGAAAGTATCGAAATACCAAGAGCAAATCTGAGCCGTCCATTTGGAGAGGGACACGTGTCATGAGATCATCCGTTTCAGAGACACGAGGCACCAGGCATCGAGACCACTCAGGTCTCGAAACAATGATAAGATTTGGACCGCCCATCTGAGGGACAGGTGTCAGAGATCAAGCGCCATCGGTGTTTGACGCATCGGGAAATCGAAGTTCCCGAGGACAAGAGAAACGGGACAGGATAAGTCTCGAAATCCCGACGTAATCGGGATCGTCCATTTGAGGGACGTGTGGAAATCATCTAGTGCCATCAAGGAGAACCGACAGGGAGATTTCCCATCGGCAAATCGGCGATCGGAAAATCATGAGTCCAGAGGACAAGGCGTCGAGACACCGAAGGTCTCGAAATCCCGAGGAGGAATCTGGGCCGTCCATCTGTAGGGACAGGTGGCAAAAGATTAGGCGCCGTTGGCATTTTGATCATCGGGAAATCAGGTATCCCATTGACAAGAGTTCTGTGCATTTCAGAATCACGATATGTGAAACCTCGATGAATGGGGGCCAGCTGTTAGCACAACAACGAAGGAGAACAACGACATAGTGGAGGCCAGTTGTCAGCGTAAGGGAGCGTCAGGATTTGGATGATCGGGAATCCCGCGAGTGTATGTACTGAGGCATCACAAACCCCGTAGCCCTGATGGGATAAGGCTATGGTCACGGGTAATGATCACGTATACCAGGGCTTATCCAGGGGGGGCTGAAGCTCATCATGAATCAGAGAATCGCGAGTCACGGGGACATGTGAACCGTGACATCGCAAGTGCCGAAACTCCGATGGGGGTATCCTCGGAAGGAGGTAAGGCCACGAGCATGGAGGAGTGGTCATATGAGATAAGAGCTTAGTTAGAGGTCTAAAGGCAGAGAAGATGTTGATCATGAATCGAGGATTCGAGAGGTTTGTGACTCTCGATAGCGAATCTCCGCGAAACCCTGAACCTCGATATAAACTCGGGGATAACCACGGTCAATGTGCAGAGGCTGTGTGGGTGAATGAGAAGGACCTGTGGACTGGGATTTTCACAGCAGCGATTCCAGCAGGGAATATAAGGAGCCACTTCAGCTCAGCAGAAGAGAGAGGAATAGAACGATCCTGGGAGCAGGAGGTCGTGCGTGCAGGAACCCTGCGGGGGTAGGGTTGGAGGCTTGTCTGCATCAATAGAGAATCTTGTTTGGCATGCGAATCAACTATGTCGCTTAGGTCGATGAAGTTGTCGGGGGTGTTGAACTTAGGGAGTCCAATATCCTTCATTACTTTATTAATTTTATCCCAGTGCTTCTTGCATTTGATCAATTGCTCTTGGATTTCTCGATGTGGGTCTCGAGACATCTTAGCCCAATACTCGGCTGATCACTTCATGTGATTAAGATTAATTTTTCCTACCATCCAAATTCCATGTTCTTCTTTGTCTCAGCTATGTTGGATTGCACCAATGTACTCAAGTATTTCTATTGCTTGATGTGCCCTTTCATACCATCATTCCATATCCTTACATGTCACGAGTGCCATGAGAGTGTCCTCCTGGAACTCAACTATTTTCGTAGTTAAAAGGTGTCTTTCTTTATTGAACTCATTGTAAACTTCTTCGAACTCACCTTTCAAGTACACAATGGTCTACGTGGTTCCTTTATAGTATTCATCCAGATGACACAAGTTTTCTAGCTCCTTTAGGGTGGAAACTAGCTCCCTTTCATCCCTTTTGGTCCTGTCCAGGGTGGCCTCTAAGAGTGCCTTCCCCACGCCGATAAGTTCAGTCATATGGATGTCTGTTGTGTTTTTCAAGCTCTCCTCTGTAGTAACAAAGAGAGAGTGATCCAATGTGATATTTATTTTCTCTGCAGTCCTTTGAACAATGGCCTTTCTCTTTTGATCATAGGATATCACATAGATATCTGCTACCTCATCTACCATCTCAGGTATCTGTTGATCACCCCATGTGAGTATGTTTCCCAGGCTACCGATGGTGTATACTTGTTCAATATCAGGCTCTTGTACTTCCTCGGTGTGCCTCGAAGACCCAACCTCTACCTGTCGCTTGTCAAGCGTTTGAGTATTGAGTGGAATAGTGATGCCAGGTACAAAATTGTTACTTACTTGCTTGTTGGTCGCAGAACTGTTGATTTCCTTGCACGGGGATTCTTTCTGTGGCTCATCCAATTCAAGATTGTCCTTCAGATTTGCTCCGGTCTTCGATGTGTCAGGTTACTTTGTTTCGAGGCCACTTTCAGCTTCTATTTCCTTTTGTGGGACCTCCTTTGTTTTCACTTCGGTCTCAAGAGAAGATGTCTTCTCAGGTCCTTTTTCCTATTGGACACGCACAGGGTTGTCAAGAGATGACTCTGGGCTTTCATCGTCACTATATATAGTTATATGCTTGCCCAAAGGATTAGGCACATCTATTTATACTGACACCTGGCCTATCTCTGGTTGATTCGTCCCGCCCATCGGTGAATTGACCGACGATGTTGTAGATTCAGGGTCATCTGACCCATTGGTTTTACCAAGGTTTGTAAAATCGGAGTCGCTTGGCTCCATCAGGCTTCCTTCTGGGCTATCGATTGTAAGCCTAGGTGTTATGATGAGGTATGGATTATCCTGCATCTACTTCATTAGCAGCTGAGCCTACTACCACATTAGTCCCCTCATCCCCTGTACAAATTGAACCTCAGGGGAGTCCTTTATTTGTACTAGGTACTTCTGCCACTTCGATGGCTTCTTGGGGATTGCCCACCGCTTCGCCCGGTTTAGATGCTACCCTTCCTTCTTGGGTCCTGAGAATTTATTGATCCATTTTCTCCAAGGACGTCGCTTGCTCCTCCCAACTCATGGCCTTGAATCTGGTTGTTTTAGGATCAACCATACTTGTCGCCACCTCATTCCAGTCTTGGGCGTTTTCGGTGAAAATTTCATCTTCAAACCGGTCATGGGCATAAGGCCAATATGATGATACCTGCGATGCATGTTTTAGGACCAGACCCTTGGGATCATGCTTGTGAAAATGACCAGTCTGGAATTGGAATTCCAATTAACTTAGCCCTTCTTGCTTGGCCTAGGCGGTGTCCTTGACCACGTAGAAACCAATATGAAACCCATAAGGTATGAAGGCCCGCTTCTTGTATTTTACTAAAGTGGCGTTATAGCCTTACAGAATGGTCTGATAATAAATTTCCCCTAACATTAGTCGATCGGGGAAATATATGGGTAACATATGGGGTGCCCCTGTGGTGCTGAAAACCCTAATGTAGGTCTCACGCTCATCTAGATACCAGTGACATAATTTTGATACAACCTTTTTTGCTTCATCTGACAGCCTTGGGCACTATTTCTTGAATATAAAGGAATAAATGTGTGCAATAAACTAGTCACAGATAAAAGAAAAGGATTTCTTGGACCTATTTTCCCACTAGATGATGAAGTATACATGGAATGGGAGCTTGGAGGAGTGTTAGTTTAAGTTCATTCCAGAAAAAATGTTCCTGGTGCAGATGACGTCCAACAGATATGAGGCCATGTATAAGGAAAGGGTTTCTCCCTCTTTCGGCGTCTGGGATTGTCGTATGAAAGTGCTCATCTGTTTGGAGATGATGACACCCCAATTGAAGTTCATCCCTGAAATGGATACCGTATAAGATAAAGGCATCCAAGGCTCTGAAAAATGGGAGCAATCTTTCTCCCCATGCAATCTGCAGAGGAGAGCCATCAGGTATATATACGGCTCCCTCAGGTTAGACGTTGGGTACCAACCGGAGGTCCAGTTGGTGAAATTTTTATCTTCTCTCCACCAAGATGCCATAATCTTGCTGGTGTCACACTTCTGATAGAAAAAAAAAAAAAAAATAATGCTTAAACATTCCTTCGGTTCCCTGAGTTTGTAGTAACTCTAAAATTCTACTGGGACGAAAACCCCAACGCATTCGCCATTGTCGTCATTAATTAAACACCTCTGTGCATCAGTGTGATAAATAATCCATTTCAAGATTTTTATGCAAGGAAATACCAGATTCCTGCTTGCCACCATATGCAAATAGGCCTTGCGGACATTCGGGAGAACTTCATCGTTGAGTCTTCTCGTATCAGGATCATTGTGCGGGGTATACTTGAGGGGTTCTTCCTTCTTGATTTTCTTAAACAATTCTTCCCAGTGAGGGAGTACTGTTTTGGTCCCAATGTTCACTTCTGTGTCTCCAAATCCTGGGGGATGCACGAAGGCCTTCTTGGTGGTTGTCTTAATGATGGGCACTAGTTTTGGAGTGAATTCCAATTGCCTCACAACTGCTAGGGAGGAACCTTCTCCTGCCTCTGGTTCTTGCAGCTTTGGCGCTCTTGGGGATTTCCTAGTGGTGGGTTTATTTGGAGGCATTGTTCCTGCAATTGAAAACAGTCCTTTAAACACGCATATAGAGTAGCGTTGGGTGGAAACATATGAAATGAAGCGTAAAACACCATAAGTCGATACATACCTGTAATGATTGCTAAAATTGTTGTTTAATACTCATTGAACCTTGGAATCCTTTTCCGGATTGCTAGCATTGCTCCTCTATGTGCTTTGAACTCCTTGCTATGCATATTAGGGTCAAACACAATGAATCAAAATAATATAATGGGAGAGATCCTATCAGTCGTATCAACCAGTTAATACGAGTAATGAATGTAATTCAAAACAAACTACCATCGGATTTCTGCAAATAAATTCTAACTTGGTTGACGACTGAGGCGCGGAGAGAGATACATTGTATCAATAGGCTTAAACTATCCCTTTTGATTTGTGCACACTTTAACAACTAATGCATGATCCAAGAATTAACTAACATTTTAAATGCGTCGTACCTAACATATCTTAGGGATAAAACATCTCATCATGTCGTGTCTCTCTGGTGGACAGATTGGGGATCAATGATATCCTTGTGTATTTTTCCATTGGTGTCCTCCTGAGACAATCTCCAGTGCCAAAAGGTATCAGGGATCGATGACTAGGGATAGTTTGAGTGTGTTGTTTCTTTGCGGGTTATCACCTTCATAAATCTTTGATGTTGAAAACATTTCGGGAGTCGACGATCGGTGATACCACTCTTTTACTTGCATGACACTTACTCTTCTCGTTTTTCTGTCGATGCTGAATGGATCGGTCTTCGATGATATATTTAGTGAATCTTATTCATGGATATGAGAGACCTCCTTCTATCGACGCCGTTAAAATTCATTTCTTGGTTATTTTGGTTTCCTCAAGCGATTTTCATCACTTTTAATCTTTCCCGATGCCGAATTTCCTAAGCGCGTTGGGGAAAACTTCAAATCGTCGATTCCTTAAGTAAATGTTAGTCCCTTTTAAAGTTGATATGATTTTCACATGTTCAAGCAAACTTTAAACAACTCAACATGAAAACATAAATGATAAGCACATGCAACAGTTTCATACTGAAGTGAAATCAGACAGTGCGAAATATCAAGTGGTACCCAAAAAGTAAAAAATTGACATAGACCTTTTTAGGGTGTGTTGAGTTCTCAACGGGTCCTTTAAAGATCGCTTTTGTCCTAGGTACAAACTCTTATATTCTAAAATATTTACAAGAGTGATTTTTTTCCTACAAATCACTAACGGTTCTCACTTAAAACACTACGTGGAACCAACTTGAAAAGTTTAACGTTGTTTGGATTGTTCTATATATTAGTAGTTCAGTTCTGTTTTCATAGTTTTCACTACTGCTTTGCAATTCTTCTTTTACAATAGTTTATATTCTGCTTCCATTTTAGTATTTTTCCTCCTGCTGTTTGCATTTTTGTCTTTTTATTTTCTGTTGTTTTAAATTTTGTGGTTTCATTCTGTTATGACATTTCTTGCTTTTGTTCTTTTCGGTTTCAATTTTTGGTCAAGAATAAGATGTTGGATCAGTTCTTCCATAGTGACACTCCCGCAGGGTATTGTTAGTCAATAACAATCAAGCTTAAACAATTGTTATGATGTCCCCCTTGAAGGCATAATTGAATTTGTTATATGCTTTCACTATTGTCTTATGAGGAAATTGGTTACCTCCCACTTTTTCTTTCCATTTCTTCATCCATTTCAGATTCAAAAGAGAAAGTCCATAAAAGTTTTCTCCTTGAAGTCAAGAGAAAATTCTGGTTGAATGATTATGCATAGAGGTATAAACCCCCTCATACTTAACATTTTCCATGAGTTATTCCCAAATTTCCGGTCATTTTTCCATTAAATCTGCTCATTCCCCCCCGTTGCATAATCGTTTTGGTTATATCTTCTTGATATTCTCTTCTTGGCCTGCAAAACCATATATTTTGAGTTCTTAATCTGTTGGAAACATATTTTCCTGTGGATTTTCCAGTTTGTTGACGATAAAAATCGCAACGAGGAATTTCGCCCGCAAAGTATTGCTAAAACCTATTATTTAAACTATGCTAATAAGATAAAATACTAGTAGGAGGGACCCCCTTGTAGACTGGAGGCTCTAAGATAGTCATATCACACATTTTATGTTGTTTCTTTGATGCTGCTTACAAGGTCTTATATGGTTGATGATGCAGTCTTGGTTTCGTTTTGACATAATGACAGGTGGATGATGCATTTTATGGGATGTTCTGTTATTCGAAGATTTAATTTTATGTTATGATTGGCATATATTTATAGCTTCTATGTTTGATCATGTCACCATGATTTATTACATGGCTACACCTACACAAGAAATATGTTAGTAACAACATAAACAAAAGCAATGGGAAGGAAACTTACAAAAACAATCTAAAAGAAAGGGGATATACTATGCTATATTAGAAGTTATGTGCAATTAAAATAAAAACAAGTTAGTGTCAATCCTAACTATTAATGGTTAGTGGCTATGTGATTTGCATTTGGGTTATATTTGGCACATTTTATATGGTAATACACATGGTATGACATAGAAGTTTGGAAATGATTAATATGAATTTTTGGGTGGCGCATTTGGCAAGCAATGTGGTCGCAGATTTCAATGGTTTGGAATTAATGACATGGTCAATGGTATTAGTGATTGTTGGCTGTCGTGTATTTCAAAATTGAATGTAGAGGAGATGCAAGTGACATGCAATAAATTCACGTCACTCCATACTTCCCCCATCGGGCCGCCACCCTAGTGTGGTTATTGTTGCATTTCATTTTGCTAGTGGTTAAGCTTCGAGATCCAATCCTGGGAAGGAAGCACTCAGCTAGATAACTCTTTTTAAAGCTATTGGTTACAGGTATGGTTCTTTTCCCCCATCCATAAATTACGCTCTATGTATGAACGAACGATGGCTCAGTAATGCTTTGGTTTTTTTTTTTCCTGATATTGGAAACTGTGTAAATGTGTGGTTCTTCTCTTTGGAATGACTATGTGGTTATTTGTTTCGCAAGTAAAATAATCGGTTGGTTGAGTTGTGCATTCACTGGTTGTTTCGTGGTGAAAATAATGATGGTTCTTTGTAATTTTTAAGTGGATATGGGTATCATTGCTCTGTTTTTTGTTGGATGTTTTCAATTTGTTTATCCTTGCTGGCCACTTCCTCACAGTTATGAGAATAACCATGTCCATTCGTATTCGAGCTGCTATGTGGTTGTTGTGTATGTTTTTTGGACTGCCTTGGTCACTGTGTATTTTCCAGAGTCATGGCCATGGGTGTATTACATGGTCGTGGGATTATTTTTATGGTCTTGGCATCAAAGTATCTCATAATTCGGTTATAGGGTGGCCATTATGCCAAGATATATGGTTGTTTGGTGATATAAGTTATGTCTCGGGCCAACATTCCCACTGGCATTGTTATCCATTGATTCGGTCCTTGAGAAATGCACATAATATACCTATGTGTGCTCTAGGGTACTTGTCACTGTCAAGTGGACATTCAATTCTCTGTTGCATCATTTTTCTACACTACTCGTCATTGAACTATTGCTCCATTGCACAGAACGGGAGTTATAAGGAGCCCTATGTTTCTACTGTTCTTGTATCAAAGGGTCTCTGCCTATTTGGTTGATATGTTTGACCTCCATTCTCTCTTTTCTTTTGATGACCAAGTGAACTCTTGATTACTTATTTGTATTCATTGTTATAGAGCCCAATTTTAAATAATCCCCAACGGTTCTCACTCTTGTCGGGCATCTTGTTGACTATCATAGATTGGTTGAGTGATTATGACAGTTGCTTTGAGCACTTATATTGAACTCGTTTGATTGAGTTGGTTGGAAAGTTGTGATCGGGGATGAGTAATAATGTACAGTCAGAGGGATTCCCCTTTTTCGTTATGCTTTGGATCACTGTGTTCTTACAACATGATGTCAATTGCAAGATGGTGACTGCTGTGTGTTTCACTAGTCCTGATCGAGATCATGGAAAATTATGGAAATTATTGACTTTGATTTCATTGTTTCACTACGTGTTTATTACGGAGGCATCGTGCATGTTTTATTTAATTGCATCATTAGTGATGAATCTCAGGTTTTTTATTATGGTTTAATTGCAAATTTTATTGGTTAATATAATGAAAAGGGAATGAAATCGGGCAAGTATTAGAAGTCTGTTCAATTTGGAAAAGGGACCTGTGTATATGTTTTATTTGGGTGATTGTGAATTATGGACAATTTTTGATATTTTGTAGTGATATATGATGGATAGAGATGGAGCAATGTGGCTTTGTGTTTCTTTTGATTTTGTTTTAAATGAAAAGAAAGGAAATAAAAGAGACCAAGTATTCTCTTAATAGGGTTGTTGAAAGTCATAGTGATTATGAGTATGATTGCAGACTGTGTTAATTGAGAAGTTTTGAAGAAATTGAATGTGGGACAATGAACAGTTTTGAGACACAGTAATTTTTTAATTGGTATTGGTATCTTTTGTATTGAATACAAAGTTGTTTTTATGGATCACTTGATTTTTTTCCCTACCATTCTCTCACTTTTTCGCACATTACAAGTCCCCTTGCCTTCCCATTTCACTATCCACTCCCTATTCTTAAAATTAAATTATAGTTAAGTTAAAATCTGTATTATAACAGTTAAAGGATGGCACATGGATGAGTTACAGTGATATATTCTTTTGATTTACGATACAATTGATCATTTGATGATTTGTTGAGAAGTAATCATGATCTACCCCCCTTCATTTTAACACTTTTCACTCAATACAATCCCTCACACATCCCATAACCCTTATTCACCCCTTGCTCATTAACAAGTATTAAACGATTTGTATGGATTGGATTGCATGAGTCTGATGTATTGTTGAGCCAAACTTTGTTTCATATTTAAAGCGATGTCATGTATGGTTGTTGAAGAAACTAGTTGCTAATCAATAATGCATACATGAATGAGCTTTTTCAGTAGAGGTAGCCATGGTCTGGGTAACAAAGGAAGAGGAAATTGGAACAGGGGCCCTATAAGGCCAAGTTTATCTATACATTTTGATGCAGACTCACAAGAGCTGAGCCAACTATTTCAAGCTGGATTTTTTAACTGGATTGGACAAGGAGTGTCTAACCTAGTCCAAAAATGCCTCCCTTCCAAGCCCCACATGTCCCTTGTATCCCAATTCTCTCTCATGTCTCATTACAACCTAAAGTCCCTGAAAACGACGGATGGAAAGATATTGTCCATCCGATAGTCTCCCAACATCGTGGCTAGCCTAACTTGTCTCTACCTTCTCCTCCACCTGTTAATCAAATTTTCCAAGCTACCCCTTCCCACTCACTAGTACAGTATTCCCATGAAATAAAAAGGTTAAAAACCAAGGCCCACCATGCTCCCGACAAAGGAAAAGCCATTGTTGCCCCTTCCTCTCCCTCAAATGACTCTGCCAAATCTGTGTCATCCCACATGCATTTGAGAGATGATTTCTCTCATTTTATCAGTGAGATTAGGCCTAAAGGCTCCACATAGCCTAAGAACAATTCAGATAAATCAAAGAATGATGACAAAAACAAGGGGAAGATTGCCTCCCACAGTGGAAAATATGGGTTTTAAGTGTTTTTATTTATTGATTGTTGAGAACAATTGACTTCTGAAATTTTGGACAACACACTATTTTTTGGATATATGGATAATATATTTTTGGATATAATTTCAATTATCATTGATATAAATTGTCAAATTATGAGAGTGATGATGGGAGCCACAAGGAGGGATGTGTTTGATTGATTAACTAGTTTTGTTATGCTTGTTAAAAAACTAAAGGGAGTCACAAGGGGTCCCACCTACTAGTTATTATTTATTAAAAACCCTTATTATGATTTTATTACTTTTCCCCCTTAACTAAAAAGTTGGTTGAGTTTTAGTTAACTTAACTAAAGAGGTAGTTTAACTAGTTTAACTAATTCTGATTTCTTAAAGGAAAGGGGAAAAGGAGGAACACGAGGAGAGTAGAAGGAGAAAGCATACTAAGGTCTGCTCTTTGAGTTTTATTGAGACAATTCAATTTTCTATCATTCTTTGATTCATTGAAAGCCTAATTTTGTTTTATGATAGAAGGGTCCTATTGTAGACAACAAGATTCAGGGATGAATTTCATCATTCAGGCACTTGTTTTTTAGAGGTGTTGATCTATATTTGATTGTTTGTTTGTGAATTAAATTTCGTGACTGATCAAGGATATTGTGTAGAGTCGAGTGGGAGCAATCTGTGGCAAGTTAATCCAGCTTTTAAAGTTCAGTTTTTTACTTTTGTCAGAAGTCCTTTTGTATGGTTTTCATCAGGGACATCTAAGTTTGACTTTGGTCCAAACTTCCTCAGGGAATTTTGTAAAGAGAACGAGTCTTTTGATAATTTGGAATGGAATAAACGATTGCTTTATGTCTCATCTGTGTTGATTATTGACTTGGTGTTTTTACCTTTGTCTCTATATTTATTTCTGCATCTGTTATATTCAGAAAATTACATAAATATTGAATTTTTCAGTAATCTTTCATTTATGAAAAAATCGGCCCAAGAACCTGTAATCAATACTTATGAATTAGGAAATAAATTTTGGTGGCTATAAACATAGGGTTATAATCCCATCTATATTTCTTTAGCCAAGTAAGATCTGAAAATGCTTGAATAAGATCATTTTATATCTTTTCCTCAACAACCGTCTCTACGAATGGCGAGACATAAGAATGTGCCACGATGAGGGGAAGGATATTGTCAAGGTATGGGGAAGGGAGAGGTTTATATTGTGTACATTGATCCATGGTGATGATTTTCCCACTGTGGGAAAAATTTAGGGTGCAAAATACTGATGAAACAACCACCTTCATGGTGTACATGTAACTATGATTGAGTAGGATTGTATAGTCTAAGGGGTCAATGATGACCCTGATGTCGATTAAGACTATTTTACCTATGATTTCGATGGGAATGTTTTGAATTATCCCTTGGGGTTGATATGGACAACCATTGTAGGCCCAAAGAGTGATGGAAGAAGGGGTGAGATCGAGGGAACTTATCTTTTTCCAGACATATTTAGACATGATGCAAGTAGAGGCACCTTCATCTACAATACACCAATGAAAAGTGTTATTGTGAATTGCAATAGGTATTTGGAACGCCACCAATGAAGGGAGTCTATGCCATGAGTTGTCCAAGTCAAAAGTGATGAGGCATGAGTCAAAAGGGTCGACTTCCCCTAATGTAGATAAAAGGGATTTCCATTGTGAGGGACATGTTTGTAATACCTGCAGGTGATTCGTCCAGGTCATCGACGAGGCTATAAATATGGGATGCTCTAGCATATGGGTTATGAGTAGTGTATCGTAGAGGTTTTCGTGGTACAGTGGGGGTGGGTGCACTACTAGGGCATGAAATTGTCAATGAGGGACTTTCTCATATTGGAGGTACATCTGATGTGGGAAAGGTGGAGTTGGAGGGTAGGAGGTACGAGCGACTGTGGTTTTGGAGAAGGATATCCTCCTCAAAGGTGAGAAGAATATTGTGGGTTTTAGTATTACCTATTTGTTCTTGTCCTGTATTAGGGTACTAACCTAGTTGCTTTGGAGGAGGAATGAAATTTTGTTGTGTTGTTACCACTCCTTGGTGAGGGAATGAGTTATGAAATATTGTAGGATGTGGGGGATGAGAGAAGTTTTTAGGAACCAATGGAACACCTTGTGGGGAAAGGGGTTTGAGGGTCCAAGGCTCCATGTGTTTGTAATCGGAAATATGGGGGAAATGGTGAGTATAATGACCATACTCTTCGCACAATGTGGATGGGAAATTAGTGAGAAGGGTATTGTTCCTTCCTTATCATGGTTGGGCATTGGTGGTGCCAGAATTCATGTTTCAATTACCTACGTTGGGATTGTCCCTTGCTGTGGGACATGGCTGCTAAGGGTTTCCCCCCTGTCCATGGTTTTGGTTGGCTCTATTTTTTCCTCTCTTTTGGTTATTGTTATGCGCTTGAGTAGGATTAACTATATTCATTTGTTCAAATGATTGAACCTACTAGAGGGTTGAAGGTTGGAAAAAGTTGACCCCAACGTTTGATTGTCCCTGTGGTGGAATCACATTAGGCAAGGGAGGACCATGGAAGGGATAGTATGGATTGCTTTGTTGTGGAGGTCCATATAGGGTGTATCACATGGAAGGTCCTTCATTACAAATTGGGTGGTATGAAGGGTTCTGTGTATACCCAAGAATAAACATACTTTTCTAGGGTATGGGATTCGTAAATTGTGGGGTAGGGATTCCTCTAGAGTGTTGAGGGGGGGTGCTAAAAATGTGGGAGTAGTTGGGTAAAGTGTACCCAGGGAGGAGGATAATATGCAGGAATACCTCCATAGTGATCGGCCCCGTATGAAGGGGTAGGGGTACCATAATGGTTTATATGTGTCATGGTGTCTATGAGGCCATTAAAAATGCAGGATGTTCCAGGTTTTTCCTGACCAAAGGGAGGATTTCTAGGAGCATCAGGGAGAACTATGTAAAGATACCCTGACTGGTAGTAAATCAAGTCGAAGTGTTGGGCCTTGGTGATGGCTTCTTATTCTGTTTGTGGAATTGTGGTGGCCACATCTTTGGTGATGAATGGAACCAAATATTTGAGGAACCAATGGAGGTGTATTTTTGGGGTAGTGTCAATTTTACATAAGCCTCGGTGTCAATGCCATTCGTGGATGTGGTCTGTGATATGGGTAGAAGTAGTCCAAAGGAATTCTGAGAGGATTTCTAATCTAGTGTCATGATGGGATGGGATATGAAAAAGGGCTACAAGATATTTGGCCAATGATGTGAAATCCACATGAAACCCTAAGGTTTTTTCCATGTTCCATTTCCCAGATTGACTGATTAAGGTTATTTGAAACAAGCGTAGGTGAATAGAATCATGTAAAATTCCCTTCTCGAATTTCTCGAAATTTCAACCAAAATTTACAAGTTTGTTTAAGTTTTGTCTTTGATGTGATTTGTTAAATAATTTACCCACAAAGCATTGTAGATGCAATCTAAGATATTCTTGACAGGGATAAACTTCCCAAAAATAACAATAAAGGAAGAGACTTGGAAAATATATCAATTGATTCCTTGAAATACTCACAACCGAACATTGAACACACTCCAAGAATGATTACTAATCCATTTTCATTAAAATATCAGAGTTACAAGGATATTAATTTAAATACCAAACATAGAGAATGAATAAGGAACTTGATGTACCCTTCCTGTAGCTACTTACTTTTCCAATATGAGATGAAGCTGGAAATACTCCCACATCGAACAACAGTTGTATCAATAAGAAAGTGTCTGTTATAGACTAAATTTGATATACAATTATGTGTATGATATTTCTGTAGATAACATCTTACAGTTTCCAATCCTCCAATTAGCACCAACTTGTCCCAATGTCCAGTGCTCAGTCCAACCACAAGAGGGCACTGCCAACTCGCAAGGAAACTCGCCTAGAATGTATAGAGACTCCAGAAATATTCCCACTCTTAAGGAAATTCGTCCATAGTGTATAGAGATCCCATAGTCATCAATCACTTCACCCTAAGACCCAAGGCTCCACCAAACACATACAAAAATGACCAGCAAATAGGAAACTCGACCCCAACTGATAAACTTGACCTCTCTACTGTTGACAGGCGAAATTGTCCGTTCGTCAATTGAGAGAGTGGAACCGGTCCAGGGTTGTCTAAATAACCCAATCCATTTGGAATGGACCACCCTGACAAGTTTAACGGCTCCGTTGGCTGCCCTAAGGTCTTTTAAGAAAACCAAAGAGAAAACTAATCTAAACTAACTAATCTAACTAAAACAAATAAAACTAACTAAACTAATAAAACTAACTAACTAAAACAAACTAGTTCACTAATCTAATTAAAACAAACTTAAAAATATAATTATTCTAACTATTATATACAATCTACTAATTAATATTATAATAACTCAAATCAACTATCTAATTACCAGCTGCAATATTACTTATTCACAAATGTATACTATAAACAACCTACAGATTTAATTAAAACTTGCAAAACTCATGTGTTTTCTGCCCTAAGACAACAAGATATGTTTTTTGATTTTTTATATTTTATGAAAAAGAAATAAAACTACTGAAATTAAACAATCTAATATATTTACTGAAATTAAACAATCTAATATAAATCTAACTAAAATAATATCTAAATTAAACTACTTATGAAAACAATAAACAAAGATTAATTGACCTGGAAGCGGTCCTAATTTGTCCCGTGTATGATGACTCTTAAGCTGGTCGGAGGAAGGAAAATCACACCGGATTGATCCCAAAAGCTTCTCGTAAACGATCAGTTGTGCTGCTCTTTGAGTGGTTTACAGGACAAACAAGACATAAAAAATCATAACAATCATAAGATGTATAAATCTCTGCAATAAGGGAAACCTGTTATGAAAAAACTTATATTTGATAATTCAATCAATGAAGAAGATAAACCTGTCATTCACGAACTGAACTAAACAATTGTTATGTCTTTTATACAATTGGAAGAAACCAGATATGGATTACAGTTGTTAACTCTCCAAGAAACCCTCTGTGGTTGCAGACCAGAGGTGCTTGGTAACTTCAAGTAAAAATGTTTTTTGTTTTTTATAAAGATGGATCAATGGGATGACTAAATCTGAACATGGCATTCAGACCTTCAGCATGATAAATAAATGAAACAGTGCTCTCAAGAATTGATCAATCAGCATATAATATCAAAGGTGGATGAAGAACAAATGTAACCA
>ML787916.1:624648-635082 GCA_009831015.1 Picea engelmannii | reverse complement strand
ATCGATAAGCCATGAGCTTATCATAATAAGGATCACATTATAGAAAACAAAATCAACCATGACCTTTATAGAATCAAACATAACCCATAATTTTACATGTTCAATGCCTTATCAATCAAATAGATCAAGTTGCGCAATCAAAGCAAAAATAGACAAATGAGCATAGTTTGAAAAATCTTTTCAGCCACTTAATAAAAAACCAAAGGCAAGTGTCTTTCAAAATATTGATGAGAAGATCATGACAGTTCAAATAACGATAGAGGAGTTTTCACGCTTTCAGTCGTGAAAACTAAATTGAAACCAATTTGCAAATGTCGCATGAAATGAAAGTATCGTCGATTTGCAAAAAGCAACGGTAATTTGAAGTTCATAAGTCATAGGTGTAGGCAACTTATAGGGCAATGGAAAAAATTGAATTGGCTTCCAACAATGGCGACACACTGGTAGAAGCAGTTATCTCTGTCAAAAGAAATAAATTCAAATTAGGACAGCGAAGAAAAATTCAACTCAAAAACAACCATCAGAAAATCGTATAAACATCATCATTTACCATCTTTTCCAGCGATGTTTTAAAAGATGAAAACTAATAACAGTCCTAAGATCAGCGAGTCACGATATTAATGATAAAATCTTCAATACTGTTGGCATGGCCATTGCTTCCAGCAGGCGTCCATAGCCTCGAAAGGGTTTCCATTTAACCCACTCTGACATCTGTATCTTGTCAAGAAGCTCTAGATAAGAGTAAAGGACTTTTAAAGAGGTTTCTTATAATTTTTTACAGATTTTCATTTACCCGACATTGCTTCGCTGCCAGCAGGCCTGTTCAGTACCCCGACGAAGTTGTCTTGGAGCCATGCTTGTATTTACCCGCTGCCAGTGGACCTGTTCAGTATCTCGGTGGGTTTACAAACACTTCCCACAGCTCTTATTTTTATTTTTTTCTTTTATGGATAGCTGAGCGGGGTGACGCTGAAAAATCTTGGTATTTTATCATATATATATTTATTTTTTTTAGACCTCATCAGGATTTTTTGACACTGTCCTTTATTTAGCTCCAGAAATTTTTTATTTACAAAACAACTTGCTATGACAGGGAGACATCTTTTTGAGTCATTCCTTTACGGAAAAGGGACAGCGTAAAAAGATAATAGATGATCATGAAAAAATTTGCTCAGAGATTGAAATTAGTAAACTTCTTTCAAACAACAAAATTTTCCAACATAAATATCAGTTTCAGAAATATATCACTGATGTTCTTACAATCTTCTAGAAGTTATTTCAGCGAAGAAATTTTTTCATGGTCTTAATCTGAATGGTTCAGTGCATATGTTTGAAAAACACAAAACTGATCAATCAAATCAAAATCAAAAACGAAAATAAAGGCAAAATACAAACAAAAGGAAGTATTTACATAATATACAAGGGTAGTAATCAAGCAAAGTATCTTTTCAGGGCTTGGCCATTCACTGGATAGGTGTCAATCTGCCCTTCAATATTCTTTAATCGAAAAGAACTAGGACCCAACTTTTCAGCAATCAAAAATGGCCCAAGCCACAAATTTTGAAACTTGGTATGTTCACCCTTCCCTTCGTGTGGTTTGTCCCATTTTAAGACGAGATCACCTACTTCAAAATTCCTATCCGAAGCAGAATTAGAATCAAACCAACTTTCATCAGTTGTTGATGTTTATCTAACTTGCGCTTAGCTTGGGTTCTTACTTCTTCTAACTTCATCAAAGCGTTAATACAACTCTCTAAAGGGGGACAATCTTCTTCTTGAACTTTTTGTGACAATTGAAGCGAAGGAAGAAGAATTTGAGGTGGCAGAATGGCTTCTCTGCCATAAACGATAAAAAAGGGGGAGTTACCTATGGCGGCTTTGGGTGTTACCCTATCAGCCCATAGTACATTAAGTAGTGCATTGTGCCAGTTCTTGTGATTTTCAGTCACGGTTCTCTTGATCATTTTGATCAAGTTCTTGTTTGTTGATTCTGCTAAGCCATTGCCCTGGGGGTAGTAACTAGAAGAATACTTCATCTTTATTCCTTTTTCCAAGGCGAACTCAGTCATCTCAAAAGAAGAAAAGTATGAAGCGTTATCAAAGACTAGACAATCAGGGATACCAAAACGAGTGATGATATTCGAGTTTAGAAAAGCGATCACCTGACTTGTGTTAACAATTCTTAGTGCGGCGGCTTCAAACCATTGAGTAAAGTAATCAGTGGCTGTCACAATATACTTGTGCTGTTGTGAGGATGGAGGGTTAATAGGACCTATGATATCAAGGCCCCATTGCTAGAAAGGAGAATCAACTGTAACGCGTTGCAAAGGGAAGGTTGGTTTTTGCAATCGCCCCGATGCTTTCTGACAAATGATACATTTACGGCACAAGGCATGGGCATCCCTAAAAAGTGTCGACCCGTAATAACCAGCTCTTAGAACCTTATGAGCAGTGGTGTCACCACCGAAGTGACCACCAGCTTCTCCTACATGTAACTCAAGCAAGACTCTTTCTGCTTCGTCCTTTTCAAGACAACGCATCAGTACGCCGTCGAAATTCTGACGAAACAGTATACCGTTAACTAGATGAAAGGAGGTAGACTTTAGTCTCAACGCTCTTCTTTTGGCAGGGTCAAGGTGACGGGGTGTTGATCCATGTTCAAGACAAAATCTAATATCGTCGTACCAAGAACTCACGAGGTTTTGTGCACAACAAATCAAACTCTGATCGCATTTTTCTAGGTTTGACGTATCATTATCTTCTTGTTGTTTAGTTTCTGAATCAACTACCAACTTACACAACCCTTGGCCTCTCACGATCTTTGCTGGGGTGATTTCTAAGTCATACTCCTGCAAGGAAGTGACCCAGTTGGCTCTCTTCTCTCCTAACTCCTTTTGCACTAACAAGTTCCTTACGATAGGGTAGGGGACAATGACCTTAGTCCTTGACTTCAAAAGATATGACCGGAAATGATTAACTGCCTTGAAGACAACGTAGGCTTGTCGATCGACCGCTGGGTAGTTAAGTTCATCACCTTTGAAAGAAGAGCTCATAAAGGCGATGGGTACTTCGTTGTTCTTGGATTTCTTTTGAGTTAAGACCGCGGCATAGGAACGATCAGAGGAAAAAGTATAGAGTGTAAAATCTTGAGAGAAATCAGGGCTCATGAGAGACAGAGCGTCTATTATGGCCTTCTTTATAGCATTGAAAGCTTGGTTTTTTGTGGGTCCCCAGTGATATTGGGTGTCTTTTTTAATCAGGTTCTGAAGAGGCCTGACCATTTCAGAGAAGCTGGGGACAAATATTCTCACGAAATTAATCTGGGCTAGGAAAGACTGCATGGATTTTTTGGAGGTAGGTGGGGGAAGTTTAGCGATGACTTGGGTCCTCTCGGGGTCAATAATCATTCCATCACTAGACACAATGAATCCTAGTAATTTACCCTGTTCTACTGCAAAGATGGACTTATTGGGATTCAAGGAGATGTCATATTTACGACATCGTAGCAGAACGACTCGTAAGTGAGCTAGATGATCGTCTTTGTTTTTAGAATAAACGGTCACATCATCTAAGTAGACTACTACGAAATGATTGATTAAGCCTCTAAAAGAAATGTCCATTTCTCTCTGAAAGGTAGCACCATCATTAATCAATCCAAAGGGCATTTTGCGATAAGCATAAGTGCCCCACGGGGTACGGAAGGTAGTTTTTAGTTGGTCTGGCGGAGACATCAAGACTTGGTTGTATCTAGAGAAACCATCTAGTAAGGATAGCCTCTCGGAACGAGATACTTGTTGGAGGATCTGTTCCATAGGAGGGACAGGATAATTATCTTTATCAGACTCTTTGTTGAGGTTCCGGAAATCGACACAAAGTCGAATTTCTCCGTTTTTCTTCCGCACTGGGACGAGGTTGGATACCCATTGAGTGTGTCTAACAGGAAAAATTATTTTAGCACTCAGGAGTTTATTCAATTCTTTTTGTATGGTCGGTTCTAGTTTAGGATGCATTTTCCTCAGTTTTTGTTGGAAGGGTAAGGTTTGGGGCTTCATCAGGATGACATGCTGTATAATATTAGGATCGAACGTTTTAAGATCATCGCAAGTCCAAGCAAAGACATCCTTGAATTCTTTAAATAATTTAACAAAAGCATCTTTTTCTTGTCTAGAACATCCCAAGCCTAGATTGATACACTGAGGATTTTCACTAGTCCCTAAATTGACTTTTTCATAAGACAATGAGGAACTGTTGGTTTTGCAATTGACTGTCTTTTTAAATTTATCTTCAAAATCATAAAACTTCTCTAGTCTAACAACATATTTGGGTATGAAATTTACCATGTCCGATAGAGCTTCTGGAGATTTCGGATTAGGTATTACCGTAAAGTCATGCAAATTTTCGTCGTGCGTTTGTTCATCTATCAAAGCACCTTGGAAGGTTTCTTCCATGTGCAAAAATTTAATGATCTGGTGATCATCGTCAAATACTCTCCAGTTTGTGATATTGTCAGGAACAGATGGTCGAAACAATAGCTCCACGGAGAACACGTTCGGGGATAAGCCTTCTGCAGGAAGAAGTTTAGAGGCAACACTAGCTAGTAGATCTGCTTCAGCATTATTTAATCTAGGAATGGAATTTATATTAAAAGCATAAAATTTGTTCATTAAACTCCATACCTCAGACTGGTAACATTTGAGATGTGGGGAAAGACAGTGTATGTAATCTCTTACCTGCCTAACCACTATCTCAGAGTCGCCGAATACAACCAGATTTTGAATGTGCATGTCTAAGGCTTTTCTGAGACCTTGCAATAAAGCCTCATACTCTGCAGTATTGTTAGTGCATTCAAATTATAGCCTACAAGCCAATAATGTTTTATTACCTGTCGGATCGATAATGATGCAGCCTACACCAGCTCCTTCTTTAGACTTGGAACCGTCAAAATATAAAGACCAAATTTGATCTCCATCGGTTTCGTGAGACTGTTGCATGGGAGTTGTTGGTTGCACATATGCTATGATCTCGGACTGCTATTCAGGATTGCTGATAGGTGAAACTTCAACCATGAAATTTATGAAAAAGGTATCCATCCCTTGGACTTCAGGCGAATCAACAGGAGGTGTGTATGGTTCATTAGGGTCATTCAAGTCTGTTACCGTGAATTTGAGGTAACGCTCACGATTCACCCTGATCTTATTGGGATTACCGTTTTCTGGAAGCCATAAGTGACACCAGTCCGTCGCGAAGTAACCATGTAGCTACTCCGACCAGTCCCTGCTCAAAAACAGACCATACACTTCCGGAATATCCACCACAATTATATCAATAACCCGATGAACCTTTGGGTTAGATGATAATCTAATCAATACATTTTTCAGTTCGCCTATAACTTTAACATATGTTCGATCAAGTTGTATGATTTTCAAAGAGGATGGTTCTACTTCGGAGTTAATATTTTGGCAGACTGACCAAGGCATCACATTTGATGATGCCCCTGAGTCAACCATACAATTATGCACATTTCTGTTGAATATTTCGAAAGTTAAAAGAAAAGGAAGTACATTCTTGTGAGTACTTAGAGTTGTAGCTTGTGATTTCTTACTCGCATTTTCTAATGCTACTTTATCTACATTACTTGCGTTATTTACATTATTTACATTATTTACAGGTGTTACAGGAAGGCTTCCTTTATCTTGAGAATCAGGATTATTTTTTGTGGAAGTCTTCTGCGGAACTTTGCTTTGCACAACCTTATTACCATTTGAGTTACCATTCTTGCCATTATTTGAAATATTTTGCAACATCTTCTGTAACAAAAATGGAAACTTCAACAACTCATAAATAGAAATGTTAGCCCGTAATTTTTTAAGATCTTCAACAACATCATAATCTAATTTAGGGCCAGCATTACTTTGTTTAGTTTCTACTGATTTAGATGGATTTGGAGGTGAAGTTGTAGTGTTCTCGGCAGGAGGTTTGTTTGTTGTCTTACTCCTAGTGTTGTAAGGGTGAACAGTCTCGAAGTTAGCTTGGAAGATACTATCCGAGAAGTGTCCAAAGATGTTTGGAGAAGACTCTTCTTCTTGAGTTGTTTCCTGCTCGACTTCCTCTTGAGGGATTTTAGGAGGTATCAAGTCATATTGGGCTCCTAGAATTGTCTGAAGAGCGCATTGCAAACTTTCTAGGTTCAAGCCTTCAGAGTTTCGATTAGGCCGGTTGGCGGGAAAAGGCTTTCGGAAAGGAGGTTTGTAGGGTCCTTTACTCAAAGAAGCTTCTTCTGTCGACCTTTTTAAATCTATAACTTGATTAGACAATTTTTGTACAACTTTGGTTAAATTTTCCAAATCAGAGTTTTCAGGTTGTGTTTTGTTTTGTGTAGGTCTAGGGAGAATTTCAATCGTCTTTTTGGAAGAAGAAACAGTCTCAGTTTTGTTGCTAGAAGAGTCCTTAAGACTAAGTATGTCTTTTTCAATCTGAGTAGCTTCTTCGAAGGCTTCTAACAACGTGGTTTTTTTAGATATTTTAACCCAAATAGATATACTTTGATGTAGAGCTTTAGTATAGTAAGCTATTACAAGACTCTCAGCAGGCATAGAATCTGCAGGGATTCGATTTTTAAGCGTTAGGAATCTTTGATTAAAATCTTTAACTTTTTCTTTCAGGTTCATCTTTAAGCTTGAAAGATCCATGACCAAGACTTCCGGAGGTTTTCCATCTCCGAATTTTTCCAAAAAGCATGACTCAAACTTTTCCCAAGACACTATGGTATGGGGTTGTTGAGCAAAGTACCAAGTGGACGCATTACCCTCAAAGGTGTAAGGGAACAACCTACAGACAACATATTCATGTTCAACATTAGGGAGTCTGATGGCTAACATAAATGTTTTGATATGATCTTCTGCTATCTGTTTTGAATCAGGATCAAACTTATGAAGCCATTTTCTCCGGATTCTTAGGTAAAGGGTGTTGGGCTCTAGGTACAGCTACAACATCCTGGTCCAACCAGGGTCTAGGAGGGTTGTTCTGATTTTCCATTGGGGAATTGGGTGTGGAAGGCTGAGAAGGTGAATTGCCTTCGTCAGAAGAGGAATCTCCCCCAGAAGAGGAAGGAGATGAGGGAGGTGGTGAAGGAGGTATCCCAGATCCTCCTGCAGCAGGATTTGTGTTTGGATCTGTAGGATTCACAGTGAGGTCAATGTCACCTAATTGTTCTCTGATATCAGAGAATTCCAAAGGTTGACCCCACGGGTGGTTTGGTTGCCTAAGACTGGCTAAGGCACTATGTGTTTTGATAATAGATTGACGAACGATCTCTTGGATATCACCACCTGTAGGATTAGGGGTTGCTGGCTCAACTGTGATCTGCAGATCTTTGGTTGAAGTAGTTGTTGTTTGAGGGGGGATATTATCTTGTGAACGGCTTCTAGTCACTATAGGTGTGCAATTAGGTGGAGGAGGAGTCTTGTGACCACCTCGTGCCATTAATTAATTTCAGGCCCTCCTTCCAGCGCCATTTGTTGACGGGCGAAATTGTCCATCCGTCAATTGAGAGAGTGGAACCGGTCCGGGGTTGTCTAAATAACCCAAGCCGTTTGGAATGGACCACCCTGACGAGTTTAACGGCTTTGTTGGCCGCCCTAAGGTATTTTAAGAAAACCAAAGAGAAAACTAATCTAAACTAACTAATCTAACTAAAACAAATAAAACAAACTAAACTAACTAAAACTAATAAAACTAACTAACTAAAACAAACTAACTCAGTAATCTAATTAAAACAAACTTAAAAATATAATTATTCTATCTATTATATACAATCTACTAATTAATATTATAATAACTCAAATCAACTATCTAATTATAAGCTGCAATATTACTTATTCACAAATGTTTACTATAAACAACCTACAGATTTAATTAAAACCTGCAAAACTCATGTGTTTTCTGCCCTAAGACAGCAAGATATGTTTTTTGATTTTTTATATTTTATGAAAAAGAAATAAAACTACTGAAATTAAACAATCTAATATATTTACTGAAATTAAACAATCTAATATAAATCTAGCTAAAATAATATCTAAATTAAACTACTTATGAAAACAATAAACAAAGATTAATTGACCTGGAAGCGCTCCTAATTTGTCCCATGTATGATGAATCTTAAGCTGGTCGGAGGAACGAAACTCGCACCGGATTGATCCCAAAAGCTTCTCGTAAACGATCGGTTGTGTTTCTCTTTGAGTGGTTTATAGGACAAACAAGACATAAAAAATTATAACAATCATAAGATGTATAAATCTCTGCAATAAGGGAAACATGTTATGCAAAAACTTATATTTGATAATTCAATCAATGAAGAAGATAAACCTGTCATTCACGAACTGAACTAAACAATTGTTATGTCTTTTATACAATTGGAAGAAACCAGATATGGATTACAGTGATTAAAATTATATCATTTGCACATGATTAAGATAGCTAAAGTAGTCGTAAATCATAAACAAATTGATATACACAACATGAAACAAGATATTGATATAATGAAAAGCTAAAGTTGTGACAAAACACCAAATCTGCTTCAGTCTGTATTAAAACTCCATTATCCTTGTTCTCCCTTGGATGAGGATGTTTCTTATTACAAAAATCATAAGTATATATAAGTCTCTCCACATGGTAAAACCTCCCTATGGATAATATCAAAATGTTTTACATAATCTGGGAAATATCCCAAAATCCACTAAACTAGGAAATCAAAATACAAGTGAAATCTTTGAAATATCCCCTAACTGCTCATAAACTCAATTGCAATTTCGAATTTACCTGCAATAGAACACAAATATCAAATTAGAAAGATATTTCAGTAACAAAATAATAAAAAATTGATCCTACAGACTTAGCTATAGAATCATCTGATTCTGTAGCTAGTCTAAAATAGCATACAGGACCAGATAGCAAACAGATGAAATATTTTCAAAAGAATCAAATCGAATTTAATTTTCTTTTAATAAATATCCAAAACGAATCACTATAATTCCAAATGAGTTTATCATTCAAATTAACAAAATCGAAAAGGATTCAAACGAAATAGGATAAGAATGCTCTGTTTTTTGGTTGCCATAAAATATGGTCAAACCATAACAGGACCGTTTCATATCAAACGAAATCAATGGTGAATCATATCGTATAAGATATGATGTAACTCAACAAAATCATAATCAATACAATCATAATCGAACACAATCAAAATTGATTTGTTACGGCTGTAACAATGTGCATAAGATTCATATTGTTTTAACCAAATACCAATATGGAAAGGCTGTTACAATTATAGCCAAATAAAACATTCATAAAACTTCGCCATAGATTTCAATCATTGAGCGTTTACATAGTCAACAGACAGGATCACATAGTGATCGTAACCATCAACAACAGTGATAACCATAAACTGAGTAACAATCGCAACAAATCATGACTGAGTCAAATATTGAAACAAATCGTAATCCTGGGCATAATCACTTTCGTTCCCAAATCAAATTTAAACAGTATATTTGTTGCAATATGAATCGAAATGATAACACGGTCAAACAATGCGAATCGATTAGTTGGGTATAACAGTTATGACTCATATCTATTCGCAATTTGGTTATGCCTTAACAGAATGGTATTCGAAGTTATCATGGAATATAACAGTTAACCATTATTGCCAACCATATCGTATAGACTATAACCAATTCAAATCGAAACATTGACTCTGTTTGAAATTGAAATACCAGAAACGACCTGTGTTTAGTAAAGATATTAACAACTTCGATAAGCAACAAAGTATCCAATTTAAGCCAAACTAAAACAATCAAATCCATACCACGATCAATTGAATCAAAGCTAAATCCAATCGAAGCTAATCCGGGAAACGAAATTCGATTAATCAAAACAAAATTATGCATATAGTACATGCTTATGTGTCAAAACAAATCCACGTTGTAAACAGAGCTTATGATTTTATCATATAAACAGGTGATAATCATACCAGTGAGACTGCTCGAGCTATGCCAATTTTGAATTAACAATTGTTGTAGCCGACTCCACGTTCTTGAACACAATCGAACCTGTTGTTTGTTGTTTCTTATCAGTGGTTGTTGATTTAGCCTTCTGACTTGTGAGCCTTGCAAATTGGTCTTCCAGAGCATGAATTCTGGACTGCAGCATTGACACATCAAGGTAATACCTTTCTAACCACGAGCCACACTGATCACATGGTGGAGCAGTTGTTTCGGATAGAACAGAAGGAGGTTTCGACGAGTCACCGGGGGTTTCACGAGGCATTTTGATGCCTGGATAATTAGGATCATTTTGCAAGCAAGGTGGTAGGTTTTTGACAAAGTCGTATGAGGGTTTGTCACACAGACCTTCAGAATAGGGATACTCACTTGCCAGGTA
>ML787916.1:529644-570648 GCA_009831015.1 Picea engelmannii | reverse complement strand
CCCCACACTCATTCACCCCCCCCCCCTCTAAGTGTGGTAGGTGTGTCCAACATCCTTTACATACCAATCTAGATTTTTTCCTTGTAACCTATCCATATTCATTCAATTTATTTATGAAAACCCACTTTGTGCCAATCACATTCTTATTCCTTGGTCTTGGAAACAATTCCCAAGCGTCATTCTTCTCTATTTGATCCAATTCTTCATCCATGGCCTTATTCTAGAATTCATCCTTGCTAGCCTCTTCAAAACTGTTTGGTTCAATCGTACATAAGAGTGTTATATGCATTTGTTCTGGTGAATATATTCTTTTTCTAGTCTCATCTCATCCATTCTTGTTTCCGATAATTTGATCTGAAGGATGATTCTTTTGTACTCATTTGCTAGGTGTCTTTGGAGGCACTTTCTGAAATTACTCTTCTACTTCTATCTGATCTTCTTCATCTTCCTCTTCTACTTCTTCTTCATCTTTTTCTTCTTCTTAGTAAAGTTGTTCCACTGATTCATTTTATTCATCCTTTGATTCTCGTCCACCTGTTTCATCAATTGTTACATTGATGTTTTCCACAACTTTGTTCAATCTTAGATTGCAACACTTGTATGATTTCCTTGTACTTGAGTAGCCAACAAGTACTCCTTTGTCCACATGAGAGTCAAAATTTCCTATTCTTCCATCTTCTCTTTTGATGTATCATTTTCTTCCAAATACTCTAAAGCGCTTCACATTTGTTGGTTTTCCTTTCCATATCTCATAGGGAGTTTTGTCATTGTTGTTTCTAAGCATTAGTCTCTTTTGATTGTGAACTATTGTATGCACTCCATGTGTCCAAAAAATATCTATCAATTTGGAATCCATTAGCATTGTTCGAGCCATTTCATGTGTAATTAACATCCATAATGTTCATTTGTCTCTTAACCACTCTCTAAACCAATCTATGAATCCATTCTCTCGTCCGCTATCATATATCTGTCCAAATGTACTAAGTGTTCTTACAAATCCATCTCTGTCCATACTATCTAAGACTCTACTACACAACTTTCCATAATGATGACCCATTTATTACTATACTATCATGAAGTCTTCACTACTACAACTATCAAATTGTACTTCTGTTAATTGTCTTCTCTGGATCTGTCTACTCAAACTCTGCAAGCTGATCGAAGGATGATTATTTGGTCTATCACAACTATTGCATAGACTCCCCCTGTCTAATATTCATGTTACCTGGGAGTCTCTAAGCTGGATGGCTCAAAACAATTCCTGCTCTGATGTGTATTCATCATCATCTTCATTGATAGATTCATCATCTCTCTGAGCTTTGACTTCTTTTTTTCTATCTGTGGATTCATCTTTCACTACAATTCCTAAAAGTAAAACATCTTGAACTTGTTCCTTATTTACCTGTCCTTCTTTTCTTTCAGTTATTTTCCAAACCTTTCTGTATCTGACATCTTTCTTTTTCTCTGTAGAATTTTCTTCATCTCATTTTATTCCCAATATTGCGATCTCTGGGACTTGGTCTTTGTTCACCTATTCTTCGTGTTTTCTTATATCTGATATCAGTGTTCTCTTTCATGGAAGTATAGATCATGCTTCTATAATCACTAGCTATGTGTCCATAGTTATGACATTTTTAACATTCAATGTTATGCGGGGCCACATAGGCATTTCTTGCTTGAACATTTATTTTATAAGCCATGCAATCTGCAAACTTATGTCCAAAATTAGTACAATAAAAATAATGACCATAAAATAAATTTGCATACCTGGGAGTGAATGATCTTCTTTGTGGTGTAGTCCTTCTGAATTTCTGCCTTGACTTATCATGATCATGATTGAATCTTCTTTGTGGCTTGAACATGAATGGTCTTCTTGAAGATGTATCCTCAATAGTTGTCTTAGATTCTGATTGAACATGATTCCTTCCTTTGAGTACTTATGCATAACTCTTTCTATTTTCTTCATTCTTCTTTTCTAGCAACCTAGAGTGCTTCTGTTTATTCTCTATGACTAATGTGGATGTTTTTGTCTCTTCAACATTCTTGTTGAGCTTGACAATTTTACTTCTCAATGTGACAACTTCTTCTTCAATCTTCTCAACCTCTTCTTCTTTATTCATTATCTGAGACTTCATGACTTCTTCTGTTCTTTTCGCTTCTTCAAGATGGATTTTTAATGTGATTATTTCTTTTTCAAGTCCTTTCTCTTCTTAACCAAACTCTGCCTCAAGATGGTTTAGATCGTTAGTTCTTTCCTTAATATGATCTATCAATATCTTCTCTCTCATTTCTGCTTCTTCCTTCTGTGTTGTTATGTTGGCTTCCAAATACTTCTTTTTATATTCAATATTTTCTTCGAACTTTCTAGCTTCTTCTAGCTGAGTTCTTAAGTTCTTGATGACCTGTTGGGATTCTTCAAAAATGTGAACACTTTCCTTTTATTTCATCAATTATTTCTTGAGTGAATTGTTTTCTTCTCTTTCTTTTCTTAGTTCATCTAAAGCACTAATCAATTATGCTTCATAATTGTCTTCTTTTTCAATTAGTTTTTCTGTCTCATTTCCTTCATGGCATTGTATTTCAAGATGTCTGTGTTTTTCACAATTAAAGAAAAAGAACATACCGCTGTTGATTATGCACTCTTCATCTTCTAAATTTGTTTGACATGGTGGACATATTTCTTCTTGATATGTACCTGCATCTTCTTTGGCATCTTATGAATCTGTGATGGGTGAAGAATATATGTCATGTAACTTATCCCAAAGTTCTTTGGCTGATGAACATTTACCAACCTTTTCTCTTACTGGATTAGGTAATCCTTCCTAGATGAAATCCATTGCTATTTTATTTTTCTTATTCAATTCCTTCATTGTTGTAGTCTTTGCCCTTTTTGAACTATCATATCTTGTAATGAATGATAGCCAAATATAATTCCCCTGTGCTTGTAAAAATACTTTCGTGCTTCAACTCTGTATCTCATACTTTAACCCATTCTGACCATTAAACATTGGTAATACATTCTTGAAATAATCCATGGTCTCCTTCGAGTGGTTAAACTGATTTATGTATGAATCGACTCTGATACGAATTGTTGGATTACTAAGAGGGGGAGTGAATCAATAATAGAGAAATATAATCCTTTTTAACCATAACATGCAAGTGTTATATCAATGTAGCATTATCATCCAATAGTTGCAGAGTAAATAAATAATAAAAAAATGAGCAATCATACACATACACAGTACACCAATGTTTTTATGTGGAAACCCAAAGTGGGAGAAAACCACAATTTTTTTTTTTCTTATATGTCTTTAAGAATTACATTCATTGGAAGCACTGATCCAGAAAGATCTTTTATATGGCTATGGTTGAGTTATTAAGCATGTGTTGATTAACCAATTAGGAATCTTAAATAAAGAGGAAGAAGTATAGAAGAAATGCGACAGCCATATAAACATGTACAAAACTGAAATGAAGCATAAAACAACAACAAGCCATAACACCAATGTGATAACGGAGTACGACAATCTCGCCTACATCTTCGATCCTTTGTCTCAGTGGGTGAGGCTTTCTTATTTATGTTCAAAGATAAATAAGTACATCACAATAGTTCCAAAAGGTTACCAAAATGATCTAGTCTTTTTCTACTAGATCTCTAGAACCCAACAGAAGAAACAACACTCAAATCGGATGACCGGAGCTCCCAAAAATGGCCCACAAAGGCACGCTCAACAACTTCCCTTCATAAAAATGGATTTGGCTTGGAAAATATTCAAAATAAACCTACTTTGAATGTCCTCTTATGGCCTCAATAAGGCATGTTTTATATACATATGAAGTTGGTAACCATCCCCCAACTTCCCCCCAAGATTTGGCCTCAAAAAGGGCCCAATATCCCCCAAAGAGGGCCAAAAATCTCCAAAACTATTCCACAAATCACTGAAAAAAATCCATATTCCAAAGTATAAAACCCACTTTTGTTGTATATTTAGGCTAATCCCCTCTGACTTCAGTGCACGCTCTTAATAAAAGGTCATGTGAACACATGTGGCCAAGCGCCATCCCCCTAGGGACTGCACGTTCGCCCTTACCCCGAAAACCCTGGTCACCTGTCAAAATTCCATGGGACTGAGTCTCGAACTAGGCGCATGGCCTTTGGTCACCACCCAGGTCATATGGAATGGAATCTGGAACCGTATCGCGTGGCCCCCACGCCCATGGCTTATCCCTAAAGTGGAGAGTTTTCGCGCCTATTTGCTGGAGTGTGGGCGTATGGGGTTACACAAATCCATGGGTTGGGCCTAGCCCCAACCCTTTCCACCTCCATCCAAAACCCTTTGCAAATTTAAATATATATGAACACATATATTTTTAAGACTCATAAGGCAGGCAGGTTGGCTAGCCCATCCCTGCAAAGGCATAGCCCGGTGGGAGGTCCAGTGTTCGAACTCGGTGGACACCAAATTTTTGCAATGAAACTAACCAATTCTTAGGTGCCATGTGGAAATCCATGTCTAGGCCACATGGCACCACTCCATATGCCAACCTTAGTGCCACGTTTCAACACTCTATTCATCCACTTGTCTGCCAACGTCTGCTGAGATGTCAACCACTGTACTTGCCATGTGTCTGCCATGTCATATGTATGGAAGTGCCACATCATTCATACAAACATGCCACGTGTCATCGTACGGATGTGCCATGTTTCACCCTTGCAGTGGTGACACATGTCACTTCCCTTTTGGTCCACCTATCCTATCCACGTCAACATCCGTACGCCCAGTCAACCTGCTATGTGTCACCTCCAGAAGCTTCCACATCAGTGTTGAATGTGCCTTCCATGTCATTTGTATGGCCGTACGGATTGTACAATCATCTTCCACATGGAATTGTACGTATTGTATGGAATATACAATCATCATGTGTTTTACCTGTTTGGAAAAACAAATAGATCACCATAATGTGAGCATACGACATTTGTTTGAGCCGTTCAAGTTGCGTTGGGTTCATATCAACGAGACCTATGAACACGTCCATTTTGAAGCCATTCTGAGAAATTTTATTTTTAGGACTTTTTGAGCCCCATCAGGCTCCTGGATCACACCTCCCCACTAAGGACCTTTTGGTCCCCAAAAGGTTACTGACCAGTCATCAAGGTTGGGATAGACCACCCGGCTTGTTCCCTGTTTTTGAACTCTGTCTTGTGCACCTGTCTCATCAAGATCAACTGTAACACAATCATGACAATTGACATCATATTGTTATCCATTTGAACCCTGTCACATCTTACTGAAGCCACTATCATCCATGTAGATAACATTACTAATGATAGGATAAAAAAATATGGCTGCAAATAAGTTGATATGTTTGTAATATTTGCAGGACATTAGCTTATCTTGAAGCAAACTATGATTGATTTTCCATTCCACAATCATCTCCTGTTCTTGCTTAATATCTATTACTTGATTTGAAACATTTATAGGTTTTTTTCTTGCTTGAACTGCCTTCTTTAATTGTTCCATATTTTGAAGAGTTTTATTTTCCTTTACATGATGAGCATGAAACACATAATCTTGACCTGCTTTGGTTAACTGATATCGATTCTTTGTGTTGTAGAAGATTGCTTTACGATCATACAAGTATGAACTACCTAATACCATTCCACATTCACTTAGTGGCACTACATCACATGTTACCGTGTCCACATAATTAGATGAAAATGCAGATTTTAATGTGCACTGGTTGGTTATGTGCATTTGATGATTGTTGATTATCCATTTAAGTGTGTAGGGATTATGATGCATTTGTGTTTTTAATCCTAACTTTTTAACCAATTCCTCTAAAATTAAGTTTGATTGAGATCCATTATCTACCAATGTGTCAACCTTAGTGTGTCGCATGATGACCCTGATGTGAAACAAGTTACTTCTACAATCAAATTTTTCACCAATTTTACCTTTCATACCGACTAATGAGACCTTAGATTCATCACCAAAATCTGATCACAAGTCTATGGTTCGTGTTGTCGCTGCAACTATTTTCCTCCCTTTCTTTTCCTTGAACCACTTTGGTCTCTTCTTGGGATGCAATTTCCAACATTGGTCCTCATCACACCCCTCTTCTTTTCTTGTCATTGAGTTTGACTTCTTTCCATGCCACTTCCTTTTGTCCTCTTTCCTTGAAGACAATTCCCCTGATACACCAAATCTTGTTTTCTCTGCTTCAATGTATGTCACTTGAACAGAAACCTCATCAAGATTAGTAGGTCCAAACATGAATACAGTGTTTCTAGGTAAACCTCCTATATACTTCATAAGATTTTATTGGGTATGTAAAGAAATATCTAACATCAATGCCTTTTTTTGAAAGCCATCTTTGTATTCTTGCACTGTTTGTCCTTTTCTTAGTTTTAAATTTTGCTTTTCAATTAATGTTTTCTCTTTATAACCCAAAGGATAGAATTGATTTCTAAATGCAGAAATGAAACTTTGCCATGATAGAAATACATTACCCACTTGTTGTGTGCCATTTTTCAACTTTCTTTGCCGCCAGATGAGTGTTGTGCTTGCAAGTATCAATTATGCCAACTTGATTTGTGTGGCCTCATCCTTGATTTGTTGCACAATGCAATAAACCTCCATCTGTCTGAGCCAATTGTCAAGTCTCTCTTCATTAACTTCACCATCATACATGGGTAATTCAAATTTAACATCAAGTTTTAATAAAGACATTTCATTCTTATGTTTATGAACATGTTTCTTTGCATTGGATTTAGAAATTGAACTTGAAGAGGAACGAGAAGAAGGAGGTGATGATGGAGGTGAAGGAGGAATTTGAGGAGGATCCTCTCCTTATTCAATTTTTCCCTTTGAATATTCACCAAGAACTGGTCACTTCCTTTCCAATTAATCATCATACAAAACTTTCATCATCTCCGACATAACAAAGAAAGTTTTTCAAAACTCTTTCTCATCATGATAAAGTCCCTCTTCCGATGCCATCTTCTCTCTTTGAGAAGTTTTATTTCTCAATACAATCAATGGATTATCTTCAAAAATATCACCTTCACCACAAAGTAGCTTTTCCCTGGTTAACATGTAAAACTCAAATCCAAACGTCAACTAGCTCTGATACCACTTGATCTGAAAAGATATTTTATACGACTATGGTTGAGTTATTAAGCATGTGTTGATTAACCAATTAGGAAGCTTAAAGAAATAGGAATAAGTATAGAAGAAATGTGGCAACCATATAAACATGTACAAAACTGAAATGAAGCATAAAACATCAGCAAACCATAACACCAATGTGATAACAGAGTTCGAAAAACTTGCCTACGTCTCCGGCCCTTTGTCTCAGTGGGTGAGGCTTTCTTATTTCTGTTCAAAGCTCAATAAGTACATCAAAATAGTGCCAAAAGTTTACAAAAATGATTTGGTCTTGTTCTACCAAATATATAGAACCTAACAGAAGAAATGACACTCAAATTGGATGACCGAAGATCCCATAAATGGCCCACAAAAGTGCACTCCTCAACAACTTCCCTGCATAAAAATGGCTTTGGCTTGGCAAATATTCAGCACACATTTTCTTTGAATGTCCTCCTATGGACTCAAGAAGTCCTGGTTTATATAAATATGAATTTGGTAACCATCCCCCAACTTCCCCCCAACATCTGGCCTAAAAAAGGGCCCAATATTCCCCAAAGAGGGAAAAACATCTCCAAAACTATTCCAAAACTCACTGAAAAAAATCCATATTCCAAAGTATAAAACCCACATTTTCTATATATTTTGGCTAAGCCCCTTTGACCTGGGTGCACCCTCTTAATACAAGGTCATGTGAACACATGTGGCCAAGCACCAACTCCCTAAGGGCTGCGCGCTGGCCCTTACCCCGAAAACCCTAGTCACCTGTCAAAATTCCATGGGACCGAGTCCCGAACTAGGCGCCTGGCATTTGGTCACCGCCCGGGTCATATGGTATGGAATCTAGAACTGTAGCCCATGGTCCCCATGCCTGTGGATTATCCCTAGAGTGGAGATTTTCCACGCTTATTTGTTGGAGTGTGGGCGTATGGGGTTACACAAAGTCATGGGTTGGGGCCTAGCCCTAGCCCTTTCCACCTCCATCCAAAACCATTTTTAACTTTAAATATATATGAACACATATATTGGTAAGACTCATAAGGTGAGTGGGTTGGCTAGCCCAGCCCTGCAAAGGCATATCCTAGTGGGAGGTCCAGTGTTCGAACTCAGTGGACACCAAATGTTTTCAATGAAACTAACCTATTCCTGGGTGCCACGTGGGAACCCATGTCTGGGCCATGTGGCACTGCTTCATATGTCAGCCTTAATGCCACATGTCAGCACTCTATTCATTCACTTGTCTTCCCCCGTATATCAAGCTATAAACAACTGTACCTTCCACGTCATCATATGCCACATCATCTGTATGGACATGCCACGTGTCTCCATATGAACGTGCCACATTTCACCCTTGTAGTGGTGACACATGTCACTTCCCTGTTGGTCCACCTGTCTTATCCACATCAGCATCCGTACACCCAGTCAGCCTACCACATGTCACCTACAGAATCTTGCATGTGAGTGCTGACTATTTTTGCCATGTCATTTGTATGGCCGTACAGCCTGTACAGTCAGGTGCCACGTGGCACTGTACAGACTATACAATCATCATTTTTTTTGCCTGTTTGGAAAAACCAATAGATCGCCATAACTTGAGAATATAATGTTCGTTTTAGCCTGTTCAAGTTGCGTTGGTTTTGTATCGACAAGAGATACGTACAAGTCCATTTTGAAGCCATTCTGAGAACTTTGATTTTAGGCCTTTCTGAGCCCCTTCAAGCTCCTGGATCCAATTCTATATCAAGCACCAACTTCCTTTATTTTCTAGTTGCAATTGGAAGGAGGCTCCAACCCCCTAGTTTTTCAGGCTACAACCTGAGGGAAGATCCAACTCCCCAATTCTTTGGCTACAACCAGAAGGAGGCTACAACCCCCTATGTTCTCCGACTACAACTGGAAGGTGGCTACAACCACCTGTCCTTTCCCTGTCCAACTACCCTGAAATATAAGTAGAATGATGGAACCACTGTCACACTATCATTATGAGATACATTGTTGTAAACTTGTACCAATCAACCTGTACCAAACAACCTGTAATCAACCTATACCATAATCAAGTGCATAAACCATGCACCAATATGTACCTCAACTTGTACCATCAACGAGTGCATCAACCATGCACCAAATATTTACCAATCATGCATCAAATACACATAAACTATGACTCATCAAGATGTACCAACATCATCAACTATACACCTCATGTATGTGCCAACTCATCAATTACTTGTCTCAACCATGTACCCAACATGTACCTCAATCGAAAGCCCTCATCAATTTCATTATCCAAATCTGATTTGTAACATTGTAATAGACCTGGGGTACATGATTACATACCTGTAAACCTTTCTTAACTCTAACAACAAGAGACTAACATTTTCATCAAACTGTACTTTAGTCTCACATGACTAATTTTGGATTAGTCAACAACCCTAACTTGAAATAATCATAACTATGTACTTGTAATGAATAAGGATCTGAAAATAGTACACAATTTTATCCAGTGTCATTTATGCAATTCCTCTAGGTTTCACTACTTGGAACCTCTCATAAAAGGAGTTATAGCAAAAATTACATACCTCGTTGAATTCTGGCTTATTATAGAGAGAGAACTTGTAGAGCATTCCCCACACATAATATTTGTTGTATGGATATGAAAATGGTACAAAAAATACTAAAGTTTGTACTATAACCAATACATTTGGTCTTACTGAATTTGGATTTGTTATGAATAAGTTATGTCTTTTTTACCCGAAACACATGTTTTAGACTAGTTTCAGGACTAGCCACAAACCCTATTTTCCACTGAATGTAACTCCAAAAATAAAACTACCCACAAGCTAAATTTTTTATCACAACTACTTGGATTTGTTTCCTCAACAACCTCCATATTTCATGGTCTAAATCATTCTAGAAAAAAAGGTTATTTCAAAAATGGTGAGATGACCTGTAAATAACATACCTTGGAAAACATCATCAAAAGAATTTATCCTCCCTTGAATTTCGGCCTTGTTTACTTCACCTTCCCTCTGAAATTCGCCTTAGATATCCTTTGGTTACCTCAATCACTTGTAGATATTCAATATTCTCAACTATAATTAAATGAGAGACCCTTTCCTCTTATTTATACTTTTACATAACTTCCTCAAGGGGTTACCTTCTAACCATCTTAAACCACTTTCCTTATTTTAGGGCTAACCTACTTCTAACCACTTGTCCACTTAGTAATTTCTCCATTAAATTTATTATTCAAATAATTTATTTTGTATCCACTTTGACTTATAGTAAACTCACCACTTCACTTTATTATTTAAATAATTTCTTCTTTGTAACTACTTTGACTACTTTGACTTTTTGGGGCTTCTAGATGACTCATGAGAATTCTCCAACTTCACATGGCCATAACTCTCTAACTGTGAGGAGTTATGTGACATTTCACATACCAGTAGAAATGGAATGGCATATACTATCCATCTAGAATAGTCCTACCTTCAAATATATTAAAACTTAGACCATTATACATGTTGGCACAGGGGCAGACCCAGGGTTCAATGTTTCAATAACGCACCAACAAAACCATAACTACCGGCCCTTTCAGCAACACCTACGAAGCAGATGAAGTCTCACCCAAGGTAGAGGCAGGGGTGGTTGCAGGACTCAAAATTATGCAACCTATATGGGACACAGATATGTGATTATACCACTTAACAAAGCACTTAGCAGTTAACATTCATCAATAATTAACCCTTATTCACATTGCAGATCCAAACCCTAATTACAGAACACCACAATATTCTACCATATCTAACACATATAAGCACTTAGCACATGGAAAAAGATCAGATCTAGCATTTATTCACATCAATTAAGCACTAAGCTATCATACTAGATTCATCTAAACATTCATTAATGCACTTAAGCTTAAATTATATACATAAGAAAATAACCAGAATGCAAAAAGCAACCATAACACACGATATACGTGGTTCACCCCAGTGGGGGGCTACATCCACCAACTCTTCTCTTGTTTATTATCTTCTCTCAATCTTCTACAAGCACAGAGCATCAAAAACCTACTCCACAGAGGACAGGAGATCTGCGCACACCTCACCAAATCCTCCTTTCCCAAGCTAGGTTTAAGCACAAAGCCTTCTTACTGTCTATACACAAGCTTCTTACAATCACTTTCACTTAGCTTTTCAAGTCCTTAACACATAGCATACATGAAGCATCCACAACTATTGGCACTTAGCACATTGGCATCTTCCTACATCGCCTAGATATCTATTTATACATTACAAAATGGGCCCAAACATGGGTAAACCCATGGGCCGACATCCCATACTTGTTACATAAACCCTAATCCCAAAACTATCCTAAAAAGGGGCCTAGATCTCATGATCTCCTCTTTGCCTTCGACCAGCCTGTCGAAGTCCCAAAAGAAGTCAAACATGACCAAGGATCTCCAAAACTTGGTCAAGGGCCAACAATACATCAAACAAACTTGGGACCATTACCCAAACCTTTGTGCTACCATAATTCACTACCAAACTTTCTTCAAGGGTTGACATCAATGAAAACCAACCCAAATTATCAACACTAACATGGTCACTTGAGGAAATTTATTGATGCAAAAGAAAAAATATTTTATAATAGAGTTTCTCACGATCAATTATCAACAAATGACCCTCCATTCTCTTTAAATGGAGATCATGGACCTATCAAGTGTTAATCCATGGACCAAGGTAGTCGTTAATTTCGAGGAAAATATGAGATGTCAGATCACTCTATGTATAGAAAATATCATGACCATCAGATTACAAAATTACAAATGCATACTAATGCATACTAAATAAACACACTAAGAAACACACTTTTACCTAATGACACATTAGACCAAGTTGATCTTAACTATCTCCTAAGTTTTTAAACATCCTAATAAAAACAACTTGTGATAGGATTAAAGGATTTACAAAGGAGACACAATAGGATAAGGAAGGAGGCATTAGAGCCTATCCCCCCTCAATGACAACTTCCTAAACTCCTAATGTAGATTGAAGTCTAGAGGAATTTTCTTCTATAAGATACTTTGTGAAAATGTCTGCAACTTGATCTTTTGTAGGGGAAAAAACACTTTAATAACTCGATCATGAATGAGATTTCTGATGAAGTGCACATGTATCTCGATGTCTTTGTTGCATTGATTTTGAATTGGATCCTTGGCGAGCTTCATGGAACTCTAAGTGTCACCCCTGAGGGTGGTTGAATGTTGTTGATGAAATCCAAACTTTGAAAGGACCCGTCGAAGCCGCAATGATTCTTGACTTGCATTAACCACTCCTCAATACTCTGCTTTTGCTGAAGAAAGAGAAATAGCCTTGTAATGTCCCCCATCCTAGCTGAGGAACATTATGATGCAGAATAACTCATTAAAATGAAATTTTCATCCAATTGATTAATTTTCAATAGCTTATCAACTACGAATTACAACCAAATTTCATTACTGTATGTTACCATTTATTAAATGAATATACAAAAATCTAAAAAATACATGAAATGCAACTAAAAACTAATTATAGCAACATATAACTCAATTTCATACACATAGCTCATCCACATCAATTAAACACATAAAAAAACACAACAAGATAAAACACTTATCTTTTAATTCAATTGTCCAGTTGGTTGCTTGGGACAAACGTTCCACCCAACCATAGACTTTTTGCTTCATATCTCAACAAGAAATCACCCCTGAGTTGAGACTAGTAATCCACAAAAGAGGGTGGCCTCTCATTGTCCACTCACAACTCATAAAACTCACAACCCACTGGTATTCCCCTACAACTATCCCTATTTTCCACCAGCTCTCTTCCCCTTGACATGTCCAATCGAAGGAATGTAACCCTTTAATTATATCAGTCACTTGGGCACCCCATTCACTTATTAGGGTCTCTCTGGCATAGTTAACCAATAGTATCTTAGCTACAAAACTTAGGGGAACTCACTGCTAGGAAAACTACCAGCAACAACAACAAACACTTGTTGTTATAATGCAACTCACACATGAGTTCACTCTTCAGGCCTAACAAATTGTCTATTCCATATTCAAATCCAGTACACTCCATCATGCTCTATAATTCTCTCTCCATGGATGCTCCATCTCCAAGCTCTATTATTTCTCTCTACTTGTTGCTCATGCACACAACTGAATGTGTAAAAATTGTTGTTCCTACCCATACAAATTTCCTATCTTTGGCTTACTTTATTGACTCACACACTTCCCCAAGTTTAGTTTACTTATCCCCCATGTGTCCAATAACTATGGGATGTGACCACTCACACCCACCCTCTTACATGTATTCAATGATTGGATTTGGGAACACTCAATTAGAAATTAGAAGGTTCATATACCAATAGAAAATTTAGGAAAAAGGGTTCAATAAATATACATGGGTAATTCCCCCTTGGAGACCTCTTGACCATTCTCTTAAACCCTCCCCTCTCTTGTGGATTAATTCAGCCTGCATCTTTGTCCATGTCCGATTAGCAACTGACATCACATTTTATTATTAAAACATAGAAATACAATACACATATACATCGCTTTGGTCATAGCCACACATTATATCTACAATAAGCATTAGTTAAACTGGGGATTATAGTCAGGTTTTTACATTCCCCCTCCCCTACAATTGTGAGCTGTCCTTATTTCACATTATGCCGATATACATATATGAAAATATACATCACAATACTTAGAAAATAAAATTCAACAATTTCACAACTCTAGCAACAGTTCCAACCATGATCTCTTATTCCTATCAACTCGTCGACCCAAGGAATGTACCATTCATTTATCAGGGCCAACCTAAGGAATGTACCATTTGTTTATCATGGAAAACCCAAGTAATGTGCCATTATTTTATCATGTCCCCCAACACAGTTTCCTAGGAATTTGAGATGTGGTTCCAGAACTCTAACTACTCAAAATGGAGTCTTGCATTTTGTTTCCTTCAAAATTGTCAAAAAATTGCAAATATTCCTCCTGCATGTTTTCTTTTTGCTCCCATGTAGCATATTCAAGACCGTAGTAGGTCCATTGAACCTTTACCATACCTATGGATTTTGTCTTGAGCACTTTGACTTTCTGGTCCAAGGTGCGTATTGGTTCCACCTAGAAATCCCCTTCGTGCTCCACCTATATTACATTCCAATCAATTATGTGGTTAGGTTCATGCACATATTTATTTAATAATGACACATGGAATACATTATGCACTCTCATGGATGTAGAAAATGCTAGCATGTATGCAACTATTCTTATCTTTTCTAAGATTTCAAAAGTCCCACAACACCTTGTTGCCAACTTCAAGAAACCTCCCAATCTTAGCAAACTTCTTTTCACCTTCACTTTTGAAAATAGATGTTAGCCCACTTTGTAATCTCTATACACTCTCTTTTTTTCTTCATAACTTTGCTACCTATCCTTGGAAGATTTTAAATTATGCTTGATCTTTGTCATTTTCTCTTTCATTTCCTTCAACAAATCTTTCCCAATAACAGCTCTTTTTGCTCGATTATCCCAACTCACTAACACATTACACTTCCTTCTATACAATGCTTCAAATGGACTCATTTTTAATGAGGCTTGATACCCATTATTGTAATAAAATTCCACTAAGTGGATATAATCCTCCCACTTTGATGGCTGATCCATCACATACATTCTAAGAATGTTCACAATTATTCTATTAGTCCTTTTTGTTTTCCCATCAGACTCTGGGTGATACACTGCACTGAGATTTAAATTTGTCCTAAAGCCTTTGAACGAACCCTTCCAAAAATTGGAAGTGAAATTTGGATCTCTATCTAAAATGATTGCCTTAGGCACCCCATGTAACCTGACAGATTTTTTCAATAAATCTATGCAACATTTGTTTCCTTGCGTATTGTCTTCACTAGGATAAAATGTGTTTCCTTAGTCAATTTATCCACCACCACCATGATGGAATCATGCTTCTTCACTATTCTAGGAATATTAGTAATAGAATCATCCGTAACAACTTCCCACTTCCATTTTGGAATGGAAAGGGATGCAATAACCTTGCTGGATGTCTATTCTTTGTCTTCACCTTTCGACACTCTAGACACCTAGCTATGTAATTATCCACTTCCTTCTACATTCCTAGACAAAACTATTAGCTTCTTACAACTGAAATTGTCTTCTAATATCCTGGGTCCCCAACCTATGGAACATTGTGCATTTCCTTCAGCACTACATTTTTCATCTCAATAAAATTCAACACATATACCTTGCCTTTATACATGAGAATTCCATCTTCTTTCAGCTTATAATAATTAAATTTCTGCTGAGAATTACTTTGTTGTAATGCTTCTTTTATTTTTAGATATTGTTGATCTAAATTTGTTGTTGCAATCATTTTATCTTCCAAAACAGTCCTATACATGCTGATGGCTGCAATATGCACTTCATGAGCTCTCATGTTGAGTGCATCAACCACTTGATTTTCTTTTCTTTTAATGTGTTTTATCTCAAAGTCATACTCACTAAGAAATTCCAGCAATCTAGTTTGTCTGATATTTAATGTTGGTTGTTCAAACAAATGTTTCATACCACAATGGTATGTCCTTAGCTAAAATTTCTTACCCATGAGCATAATTCTTCTCATGCTCTTTTAATTTTATGGACTCATAACATACCACATGATTCTTTTGATTGAGAACTCCATCGAGTCCTTTCTTCCATGCATAAGTTATCACAATAAAATTTTCATCCAGATCTACAATCTTCAATATTGGTGCACTTGTCAATATGTTCTTGATCTAGGAGGATATAGGAATGCTCACAGAGGTCTAGGAGGATCCAGAATGCTCATGAAGGTCAAGAACGATCTAGAAAATCTCAAAATTTGATCATCTCAAATTCTCTCGAAAACTATATCATTGCATAGATATCGACGATATCTTTCCAACAACTTAAAAATTGCCTCAAATGAAGCTCGTATGAAAAGGTTATGGATGGTCAAAGTTCACATCAAACTAGGAAAAAGTCAAGGGTCAAGGGTGACAGGTGGCATGATGTACATCCGTATAGTGCTAACGTGGTAGGAAGTTGGTGACATGGCATGTCAAGTTGCCAACATGATGCGGAAATCCATACATACAAGTGGACTAATTATATCTTGAAACATGAAGAAGATAGACCAATGAGAGTTGCCACGTGGTAGTTTCCCATTGGATACTTGTGGATAAGGTTTATTAAAATTTTGTGAGGTTGACTGGAGTCGAACCCCCGACCTCTCATATAGTAACCTTGTGCCTTACCAATATACCATCACATATGACTTAATAGTCAATTTTTAAACATATCATATGATTTGGCTTAAATCTATAGTCCGTGGGAAAAAGGGTCAAGGGCTAAGCCCTCGACCCTTGGTTATGTGTAATAAAATTGTTGGCAGCAGGCTGAATTGGGAAATAAATCATGCACAAATAATAATGAGAGATGGAAGATAAATCGTGGGAAATAAAGCATACAGGAGGAAAGCGACAACTGGCAAGAAGAACAACACATGCGCATGCAAGAAGGAGGCGACAGTTGGAAGTAAGCAACGAACGAATGCAGAGAAGGAAGACCTAAAGATAGTAGGGTTAGGGTTTTTGTAAGGTTTTTGCATAAATGGTTGAAGATCCCTATAGATATAAATATAGATATGAAGGTATCATAGAAGAGTTTAGAGAGGTTCGCTAAGGTTGAGCTTTACTACTGTTGTAGAGTTGAGATTGTTTCTATGTAATGTTTTTTATTAGATGTACTAATTTTATAAAGCAAGTGAGATAAGATGAAGAGAAAAGGTAGATCTTGAGGATTATATCGTAGGCTGAGGATCCTGGCGCGATATAGTTCACCTCATAGATATCTTACCCATCTGAGAAGAGTTGTAAGCGTGAGGCGCGAGAATTGCATAACCTCCATAATAAGAGAGCCAATAGCCAAATCTTTGTGGACATAGTCGAGGAGGGGGTGAACCACGGTAATACCTGTGTAATTTGATGAATGCATGCATATCTTTGTCATATTTTTAGTAGTTAAATGTTGTATGCAATGAATGAATGAGTTATTAGATTGCTTGGTCAATTGTTGAGGGAATATAATGAAAAGATGCCCCGGAGGTTAAAATATAAAAGAGGATAATAGTAGTTCGTAATACAAATAATAATTAATGGTTCAGAATACATATCCCCTATCTCATGCTCAATCCTAGGCTATAAACACCCAAGTCTTACAACCACCCATGGTTGTGGGTGGGAAATCCCCCTACGGACTAGCTTTAAGGGTTCTGTAATGCATGCAAAAAATGACCTAATGTCTCCTACTTCTTACCAACATCCCAATCATAAACCCCATTATTCATATGCAAATACAAGGTTAAAAATATCAAGTCACTATACCTTAGTTTTCATGTTTGATGTTGATTCTTTAACGTTTGGTTGCTCCTTGACTGAAAATCTCCTCCCAATGTTGACCTACATTCACAAAAAGACAAACAAAGAACTCCACATGCGTATGACCTATGAACTAATGGGTTAGAGATTTTATCAAAATATAATCAAATTTAAACATTGCAAACTTCATATGGTGGGACGGGAAAAGTAATTATTTTTATTAATCTCATAAGTGTAACCTTGCAATAGTGAGATCGACCACTGCTCCTCGAATCTAGTCCTGGGCTCCTCTTCAACTATGCTCCAACTACTTTGGTATATGCTTCTCTTCAAACACTATTTGCAAAAGGTCGGGACAAAGGGAATGCAAAATCAGTTAGAGTTTCTTTACAATTATTTTCCTCCCTTCAAATGGGACCCCTACTCCTTCTTTTATAGGCTAGAAAGAGCTAGGTATTTGGTCGAGTGACCGGCTATGGGTGGTCAAACGATTTAGTTAAATTACCCAAAATTGTGCGTTCCATCTAGAACTTTCTATTTTTCATGCTTTTGTAGGCACACGCAGGTTGTAGTGGGTCAGCTAGCATGTACACGCGTGCAGTAGTGGAGCAGGGCACATGTGCCTTCGAAAAGAGTGTTTTTAAGAAGAGTTGTTCAGTAGTGGATTGGAAAAGAAGGAATATGAGATGGCCTAGTGCCAGGTAAGTGTTTTCTAGTACAAATTAGGGTTATAACAGATGCCCCCTAATGTGTGAGGTCAGAAGAGAATCTGATGGCCGAAAGAAATTATCAATCTTCACCAACGTACCAAACTAGTGAGCCCAGGGACCATAATTCGGGAGGTGCCATCTGCAAAATAACAATTGACTCACCAAGGTGGGCATACCCATGCTCAGGATGAAATAAAATCATGGCTACCAATCAAATACACTGCAGATACATGTCATATAACTATATAAAGTGTAGCCGCAAGAAATACACAGTGGATCTACATCTCGAAATCAAAAAATATATACATGTATAGTATCCATCTTTCAAAAGCTAACAAGGCCTCATGGCTGGAGATGAGGCTTTTAGAGCTCAAGCAACAACTTCAAAATCTTCACAACTCGGGTAGGAGTGTAATATGAGTGTACAACTTCACTACCCAGAGGTCTTCGACAACTTGTCAGAAACGGACTAGAGGATCTTGATGATCAGGCTAAGGGCTTCGTTGATTTCAAACAAATACTTGATTGATCTTACGGGATGGTCGAGCATGAGGGAAAGAGATAAACTGGAGAGGGGACGAATCAAGCTTGGTAAAAAATTCCCTCGGACAATAGAACGACACCTAATGAGATTTAGGTAGCATGATATTGACATAAGTTCACGATGCAGGAGACAACACAAACTCTCCATATGTTTGGAAGAATAACCAAATGGAGGAGGACACAACTCTATGTAGCGAGAAAAAACTTCCTAATGTCATATTAAACCCCAAGGCTTGACGAACAAATGAAAGGATGTGCTTTGTCCAAGGGTGATTCATTGTGTTGCCAATAAAAATAAAATACTTTTCCCTTCCTCTTTTTGGGGTATATTTGATTTTTTTGTCTTTTCCAATAATTTTGAAAATATTGAAAAATAATAAAAGAATGTTACGTTACAAGGGAGGATCGAGTGTCGTAGACATACTAGTTCGAAGCGCAAGGAACACATGGATTCTCAGAGAAAAATGGATATATGTTGGAAAATGACACTCGGGAAAAATCCTTCGTGGGCCAAGGTGTCAAGATGCAGAGGCAAAATGCTACAGGTCTTGTGTATAAGGCATGCTTCAGATGGTTCAGTTGAGAGAAACATGGAGCTGGCATTAGGCCAAAAATGTAGGTATGCAAATGCGATTAATAAGACACACAATGGTAATGTCCTTCGATGTAATTTTAATGAGCCCATAGAAGGTAAGCTCGACGGTTTTTCATATTTAGAGAGTCTGAAAAAGCGTAAAAGGAGACTCCATTGGGTTATCTTTTGCGAAGGTAGAATAGTTGGTTCGAAAAAGGGGTAAATTAGCACCAAAAAGATGTCTATTCAAAACCATTTTAATGAGTGTGATAAAGACAAGATCATTCGACAATTTTTTCATTATTAAGGAGTCTGAAAAAAGATTAACTATGGACTCCATCAGGAATGTTCTTCTGGACCATTTTAATGAGTGTGAAAGAATAAGGTTACTCGACGATCTTTTCAATTTTAGGGAGTCTGAAAAGATCTTAACTATGGATTCCACGGGGGTTCCTTGTTTCATAAATTTAGTCCCTCATGTCCGAAAAATTGTTAAAAGTATACCTGTGAATACTCTTCTAGAGAACCGAGGCACCTAGAGTATACCTTTGTTCGTGTAGTTGACCATCCAGACCAAAAAAGGGGTAAACTACCACCGGACAGACGTGCCTTCAAATTTCAGTTTAATGAGTGTAAAGGGCAACAAGATCACTCGATAATATTTTCATGTTTAGAGGGTCTGAAAAGGGATTAAAAGAAGACCCGTTATGTTTTGGGAGTCCCAAGGGTGAGGTCAAGAGTGATAATGAATCATGAAAAATGAAGCTCATACTCGTAGTCAAGAAAAACTTAAAAAGGACTCCCTAGCCTATAGTCGTTAGTGACAACATGGACGCCAAAATGAAACAAGGATCTACCTAGGGCATCCATGTACAGGTAGGCTCTACCATGAAATTATGACACTTCTAAAGCAACAATGATGGTTCTGTGTCACAACTCGATGGGGTCGATCCTATGGAAAATTAATCAAGACAACTAGATACAAAAAGTGGCGGTGGAATCCTAACTTAGATGTAATAAGTTGAAAAAATCACTTTTTACCAAGGGACCTTCAAAGTGACCCAAATCCCCAAAAAATTTCCCAATACCCAAAGTAACATTTATCATAAAAAACCATAAGAAAATCTTGAACCATACTCAATGATTTTTAGATTAGAAAAAATGACAAAAGGGTCCAAAAATTGACAAAAAGGGGACAAAAAGTCTATAAATGGAAGTTGGCATCTCATTATCACCATTGTTAATTGAGAAATTGACTAAAAGAAAAAATACCCCTTTGTGAAAAGAGTTGATTCTGGGAGCCTCAGTGGACGAAATGAACATCTTCTTGGACCAAGTAAGTACATACTAACCCCTCTTGCAATTCAATTCTTCCTTTATGCATTTAATTTATTTTTTTGGAGGGGCGTCTATCTTTAAAAGGTCGGCCCTATGTAGACACGGGATGTCCTATGATAGCCTACGTGTGCACATGTGCAGGAGAAAAATTGCACACGTGCACACTACAGCCCGCGTGTGCCCTCTATTTGGTGTAAAAAATTAAAAAAGAAAGAGTTAACCCTCCTGAAATTTGTCTATTGCAGGATGTATGTTCACTAGAGAGAAAGAGAGCATGAGGATATTGATGTGTTGGTCGACGAGGACCCTGATGCTCTTGCCGCATTTTTACAATGTGGTTTGTTAAATTTTTTCCATTGTCCTTTCATGTGGGCACAACCTAGGCTATTGAATGCCTTGGTTGATTATTGGCATCCCAACGCAGAGGCCTTCATGCTTTAGGGACAATCATTGACTCCAATGACCGATGATTGTAGTTCAATTCTTAAATGCACAATTTTTTTACTAGAGCACCACATTGCTGGATTGTATGAAGAGGAAGCTAACAGAGTGTCGAATGTGGAGGAAGAGAAACTTCGGGTTTGGGACTATTCTTTGTTCTTTATTCTTCTTCGAGAGTGCCTATTTTCAGTCCTAGAGAGATGATATGAGGGCACTAGGCCTCTCACCCCACGTTATGCAGATGGGCGACATTGTTGCTGCGACAGGGGGGGGGGAGGACTATTGAGGCCTTTGACGACAAGTTTTTTTCTTGGTGGGAGCGACAGATTCTAGCCATAGAGGACTACCCCTATGCTGAGATTGACTTCTCTAGAGATCCTGAGATACTGGTACCTCCCGAAGAGGAGTGAGGAGAGATGGGTAAGTGTTTTTTTTAAGTTATTTGATTTTTATGTCTTTTTATATATATCATTTTTTTGTGTGTATCAGAGTATTTGACAGTTATGTGTTTCTTATGTGCAAACGTGGGGCCAATGCATCCAGTAGACTTTGCGAGGACCAGGAGACATCCTCGACGAGAGGTGGGACCAGCCACAGTCGGTGGGCCAACAACAGCAGGGGGACCTCTAGCCAGAGAGGCTGAGAGAGTTTTGAGATGGGTGGAGCAGAACCTCACCGCCCTTACTCAGACAATCCCTATGGCAGAGATCGAGGATCTCCCACCGTTCATGCAGACTCACATTGTTGGGGTACCATGGACTTGGGTCTAGCTTTTTTGGCGTCTGGCTAACGCCATTGTTCACTATGGCAGGGCCAACCGGCCCCGCCCTTGGCTTATACTAGACTTCTTATGTGTCGAGGGCACCTTTTGTATATTTTTGAGGGCATAAGCCCCGTGACTCTTTACTGGACACATATTTTTTGAGGCGCTCGCGCCCACTTATGTACTCTGACACTTTGCGATATATATATATGTGTGTGTGTGTGTGTGTGTGTGTGTGTGTGTGTGTGTGTATTTACATCTTGTTGTGTTTTATGGATTACATTTATTTACAAATGTATTTACATGTGTGTGTGTATTTTATTATATGTGTGCAAGATTCCAATCTAAAATGTGAGTAGCTAGAGTATCTATAACTTGATTTAATCTCCTAGGAACATGGATATACGTAATGTAATCAAAGTTTTGTTCTAAGAGACGTACCCTAAGGAATCGTCGGTGTAGAGTGGGATCGTAAATGCGGTAAACCCCATTTAATTGAGACACAACCAACTGAGCATCTAAATAGACCCGGAGGTGAGAGATGCCATGCGACAAAGCATCATGAAAAAACTCTATAACTGCACTACATTCGATGACATTGTTTGTGGTATCACCTAAACAGATACCTCCTGAAGATAGAAACTGAACCTAAGGTGTGAAATCACCCAAGCTACGGAGGCAAGCCTCTGAGTGTGTCGTCTAGTGCCATCTGCGAACCCAATGAACACTTGGATTCTCTTGACATCTGCCACAATGAAAAATATAACATAAAAAATGACACATCCATAAAACCAAAAAGAAAAACTAAAAAGTAATAGAACAAAGACTATACATAGGTTACAAAAAGTCACCCAAGGCGACCTACCTACGAGTAATACTTCTTGAGGTAGATCCCATTTCTAGGCTCCACCAAAACATTTCCCTCAAAGTCCACCAGACGATAAGTGCCCTTTCTTAGAACCTCTTTTATGATGAAAGGTCAGAACCACATAGGTTTGAACTTGCCTAACCCCAAGGGGTCCTTATCTTGGTCATAGACCAGGACAAGGTCGCCTTCAGAGAAAATATGAGGATGAATGAACCGATCATATTGACACTTGATTTTTTTTGTGTGATCTTCATTAGCTAAGGCCGCGTCATGACGCTGCTCAAGATATAATAAACTCTCTTCAAGCGGTGAAGTGTCTGGCAATAACTGTACTGCCAACTTTAAAGATGGGATCTGAAATTCTATGGGAAAGACTGCTTCCAGCCTATAAATGAGTTGAAAAGGTGAGAAGCCAGTTTCATTCTTAACAGATGTTCGGTAAGCCCATAATGCCGAATATAACATCAAATGCCAATTTGACTTGGCCAAATTGATTGTTCGTTGTAGAGTGGTTTTAAGAGATTTATTTATAGCTTCCACATGACCATTTTCTTGGGGTTATTAGGGTGATGAATATTCTTTCCGCAACCCAAGATTTGACGTTAAATCGGTCATCATTTTTTTCTGAAAGTGACTTCCAAGGTTAGTGAAAATCTCTCTCGGGATGTCGAACCTTGCTATTATTTGGTTGAACAAAAAGAGAGTTGTTGTCTCCCCGTCGTCTTCAAATGTTGGCATAGCTTCGACCCACTTGGTGAAGTATTCTACTACTATGATGATATAGTGATGCCCCCTTACTGAAGGGGGGTTTCATGTAGTTTAATAAATCCCCCATTTAGTGAAGGGACCGACGGTAATAACGGGAAACATGGGAGTGGGGTGTGCCCTCATCTTCCAAGAGAAGATCTGACACTGGTGGCACTTCTAAACTGATTCAACACAATATTTCATTAATGTCAGCTAGAAGTAACTGGCTTGTAGAATTGTTTGGGCAGTTGCCAACCCAGAAAGATGACCGCCACATGCTTCAGTGTGGCAATCGTTAAGCACGATTTCTGCTTCTTCATGAGTGAGACATCGATGAAGGATGCAGTCTACACCTCAATGATACAAAGTTTCCTTGAGTGTGAGATAGTTCTTAGACTGGTGGCATATACAACGATGCTCTTCACGAGAAGGAGAGGTGGGACACTTCAAATTCTAGAGATAGACAAGCACATATCCATACTAGGGGTTGGAAGATGTGATAAAAAACATGTCTCCTTTTATAGGCGACTCGTCAGGTATAACATCACCTGATTCGACCAGAAGTTCCAATATGAGTTCTGTGAAGACCAACGACTTTTTGGATTTCGCCGAAACGAACTCCAAGTCGAATTCCTAGAGGATAACTATCCATCTACTGATCTTTCTGCCAATAACTCGTTGTGTCAATACGTATTGAAATGGGTTCATGACGACAATGACAGTGGTATTGCGAAACAAAATGTAATGACAGAACCGTTGGACAGCATGGACTTCTACCAACGCAAGTTTTTCAATATGGGAATAATTGAGTTCCAGTCCAACTAGGCCTCGGCTCAGGTAATAAATCATGTATTCTGAGAGTAAATCATCTTCCTGAACTAAGACCATACTGATGGCTGACTCCACAGCATCCAAGTATAAGAGAAAATATTTATTATAATTGGGTGTCCGAAGCAAAGGGGTAGCTATGAGGGCATGTTTTGACGCTGTGAAAGAGCGTTGAGCAACTTTGTTCCAATGAAAAGGAACGTCCTTATTCAATAAACACATGAAACCCTTTGTGATATCGGCATAGTTTGTGATGAAATGCTGTAAAAAATTCTCTTTTCCTTCCAGATTCTGAAGCTAAGGTATGGTGCACAAGGGAGGCAATTGAAATATTGCCTCAACCTTTAAAGGATCGACCATGATCCCTGTTGTCAAAACTATGAAACCTAACAGATGACCCAATGTGATGAAAAAAATACACTTGCTTGGATTCAAGCAGATTTGGTAGTAGCTACACAGTTCAAGGATAAGTTGGAGGTATGCCAGATGATCAGCTCTCTTGCGAGATCATGACGCTAAATCATCGAGATAAGCCTCGACTATGTGTTTGAGGTCGTGGAAAGAAAAAGACATGGCCCGCTGAAATGTAGCTCCAACATTTTTCAGACCAAAAGGAATCTTAAGATAAGCGAATGTACCCCATGGAAAAATGAAAGTAGTTTTTTGTAGGTCTTCGGGTTTGATTTGTATCTGATTGTATCCCGAAAAACCATCCATGACCGAAAATGCCTCGTAGCCTGGGAATTCATCGACTATATGGTCAATAAATGGCATGGGGAAATTATCTTTTGGGCAAGCCTTATTCAGATCACGGAAGTTCATACATACGCGAATCGTACCCTATTTTTTATTGACTGGCACGGGGTTCAACACCCATTGAGTCAATTGGATGGGGTAGATGAAACCAACTTTAAGTAGTTTCTCTACTTCATCCTTGATGACTTTTGTTTTCTTAGGATTGACCGGAAAAAGATTTTTCCGAATCGTCTTGACATCAAGATAAGTTGTGATTTCATGTTCGACGATTCTTGGATCTATGCCTAGAATTTCCTTGTAAGACCAGGCAAACACATTGCAGGATTCTTTAAATAAATCCATGTAGATTTGAATATCCTCGAGGGAGCAATCTTCTCCGATGAAGATATTCTCCATGAAGCTAGGGGTTTTGGAGATGTCAATAGGTATCATTTCTACTATTGTTTCCATATTTCCTTTAGCATAAACAACGTGCGTTTCCAAAGGATTAATGGGACAATCTTTATCTCCATTCATAGTCAGAGTGAATTCACCTGCTTCAATTCATCTTAACTCTAGCAGAAAGTAGGATCTGTGATGAAGATCATCCCAGGGTCTGTCTGGACTAGTCATTTCCTCAATAATTGCCTCGTCTAAAGGCAAGAACAAGTCTAAAGAATCTGTATCAGCAAGGGAACCTTCAGCCCAAATAGGCTCGATCACTGGATCTAACTCTTGTGCTGGAGTCAAATCGGGGTTAGCAGAAGCTCTTTGAATGATCGAGTATGCAACTTTTTCTACAGACAAAGGCATGTCCATGCCATGGTGCTATGTCCCCTCCATCATAGCTGACGGGGAAGGAAGAGTCCACAGATTGTTAAATTACGTCGTGTGAAACGCTGATATTTGAAAATTTTCAGGTCGAGGCTGGTTGGGGAAAGTCGTCATGTAATGGACATTGTCGGTCAAAGGTAGTTAATTGAAAGTACCCATCAAAGGTGGGCACAAACCAACCCCTACGTTGATGACGTTGGGCTGAGGGTTATCAATCATCGGGACCATGGAGAATCCCAATGAAGGGTCATGATGAGAGAAGGATAACTGATCAATGGTCATGATCCGACCCTCATGTGGAAACAACAAGACCCATAAAAATGTCACCACCACTTCTTACATAGCATAGGTCCAACTCCTTCCTAACAAAAAACTGTATTCGAGAGATGCATCGACCCCTTCAAATTCGATGCACATGGTTTTCCCCCCTAATTGCATGGGAAAAGAGGGAAAGATCTCATGTGGTCGAAAAGAACAACCATCAAAAGATGTAAGAAGAGTAGGTGATGGAGACAAAACGGGTTGGTCGATGGCCTTCCAACACGCCAAAGACATCATGCATGTCGAGGCACCCTCATCCACCACTGTACGGAAAATATTTTGGGTAAAAGTTTTCGTGGTGTAAGCCACTACTATCTGAAAATATACATGGTAGGGAAGTCAAGGTTTTAAGTCGGTCATATCCAGCATGATCGTTCCCATATTACAAGTCTCGACAGATCCTAGGGCATCTAACAGAGCCTTTATCTTGGAAGGGAAACTATGGAGGACTTCCAAAGTAGACATCGCACAAGGGTTTTGTGATAAATCCTCCAACATAGAGTAGTTATGGGTGGCCCTTGTGTTTGTGTTGTGAGAAGATTTATTGAACGCACCTTTTGGGATGCAGGTCGTTGTTTCACCCAACGTCTTCTCAATCTGGAGAGGAAGAGGTGGGTTGTCAGCTTCTTTACCCTTCTCATAGGTGCTTGGATTTTTGTAATCATGTTCTCTAGTTGATATATAGGCATCACCTTTCATCATATACACATTTTTGGATGAAGGATTACTCGAAGATGGAGGGGGTCCTTGACTGCCCCTTTCCGCATTCGAGGAGGCTTGACTTAGATTTTTCCTGTGTGGAAACAGGTCCGTTAACATGACAGGATGTTGTTGTGCCAATAACTTTTGGGCCTCCACAAGCCGAGGGCACTGATGGGTTGGGTGGTCTTCCTTGCAAAGATTACAAGGATACTTCGACTTCTTATTTTCAGTGTCACCCCCGCCATCATTATCGGTGGGTTTCTTATCCCCCTTACCCTTCTTTCGTTGTTTCTTCTTTCCATCGGGCTACTGGGTGGCCTTTGGGTTTGTCATTTTTACACTGTGTACATCTGACTTTTGGGTAGGGGGAACAACTGAACCGGTGGTCTGGCTGGTCACTGTTTTCTGTATCGACAATTGTTGCAATTGATTTGACAATGGGTCAGCGGGATTTTTTTTTGTTGAACCAATAATGTTGTCAACATGTGGTCTAGAACTTTTTCTGGTCTTGTCAAGGATTGACCTTAGTGCGTCTAGCAAAATTTCATAGAGTAAACTAGACTGAGAGTAAATTATCTCTAGTTGTTGAGCTCTCATTATCACATCTTCTTCGGAAAACACCCCGGATGTTGCGACGTATTTAGATAATTGGGGTATTAAAGACTTAAGGAACCACTCAAGAAATAATGTTGGTGGGATTGGTACTTTAATCAAACTCTTCCGGTGTCTCCATTCTTGAATGTGATCAAAGATATGTTCTTCTTTTGTCTATTCGAAGTTGGCCAACAATTCAGTGTCAAAATCGTATCTCATAGGTAATTGAAAATGGTTTAAGAAATTCATTGCCAATTCACCGAAGGAAGAGTATCATGAGTGGTCGAGCTCGATGTACCATTTTGCAACACTCCCTATGAGAGTGCATTGAAACAATCGCAACTAGACAGAGTTGTCTCTCAAAGAGTTGGATGAGCACCATAAGTGGAAGTTATTCACATGATCGCTAGGATCTTCGTTAGGCTTGGCTTCGAACTTTGGAATGTCCGAAGGCAACTTGGTCGGCATAGGAGGCCAACTCAGATTGTGACAGATGGGGTCATTTAAAATCCTTGTCAAGTCTAGCAAGTGAAGTGTTTCTAGAAACGGTAGTTTGGGTTGTGGATTGTAGCCAGGAAAAAAGGAGCCTAGGGTTTGACTGGCACCAGGTTGCTAGGAAAAGTTAGGTTTCTGGACAAGGCTCTGGTAATAACCACGACCATGACCAGTTTATGGGTTCTGCACTTATTGAGACATCATCGGTTGGTTCCCATAATAAAATGTACAGGGCTGAGATTATGTCACATTCCAAGGATTTTGGGAGGGGTTTCCCCCTGTTGATCTGACGGGCATAGGCATTGGGCATTGCCCAGGGTTCCACTAGGTATGGAAAGGGTTTCCCCTGATCGACATCCCTGGCAAGGGGACTGGTCCTTGCCACAGATTCCAAGGTTCTTTTGAGGAAGGAATTCCTAAGTGTGCCCCCTATGTAAGAATAGTACCCTGTACAGGATGTGGTTGTCCATAACCAGAGTTCCCCCGGTCAAAATGACAAATGACGATAAAGCGTTGTTACCAAACACGCTGAACAAAGACAAATGTGTCGAACTAACTGACATGTTATAAGGAGGGAGTGCTTGACTACCTGCTCCAAACAAGTTTATGTTAGGCCTAATGGAGTGTTGACGAACATCGCCGAGTGAGGGGGATGAACGGGGTATATGACCCTCACCGTAAGGTAAAGTGATAAAGGGAGTGGAAGTGCCCCCCATAGATCCTTGTAGAGGAGTGTTGGAACTCCCTGCCCCCAAAACTAAAGTCTATAGAGTGGAGGAGGAAAGTACAATACTTGTACCGAAGCCAAGCATCCCATATGAGAATAGAGGGCCTGTCACATTCTGAGTAAACAGAGTAGTGATCGCCACCATAGATGAAATCAGACCATTGCTTGAGGTAGAAGTAGTCGAGACCATAGTGGCTTGGATTGACGACGGTTGGTTAGGAGGTGGAACACCCCCAGTAGTGACATTTGTGAAGGAAATATGAGTATTCCCTAAAGAAGTAGTAGCATTTTCTTCCATTGTTTCTTGTGACCCTACCTGACTCTCGTAAGGTAGAACCTGTACGATGATGGTCGCTGATAGATCAATGATAGGAGGGTTATATGGACCAAGAGATTTTTCTCTGAGGTCAGAAATGATTGGTTCCTCCATAATCAAATTTTCTCCTCTTGAAGATGGGTCGGGCACAATTTCCTGTAACCTGGTTGTCACAAAAGACCCTTGCTAGTCTAATTTCCACCTTAGTGGTGGCAGAGGGGGGGGGAGTTTGAGGTCAAATAGAGGCAGGCCCAAAAGCCTTTGCGATCAACAAAAATCCTGATCCTCCACTGTGTGAGAAAATAAAAGACACACTAGGGAAATCTATAATCGTTTGAAAACCAACATGCACTAGAAAAAGTACCTATGAGATAAAACAAGTAGTCACTAGCTAGTTGGAAGAATAGTTACAACGACCAACACTAGAGAAACTTACCGGTGCAAGTGAAAATCGAATACGGAAGCACCCTCTGGGTATACTCTGTAAAGCGTGGTCCGATGTTTGTCCTAGGTACCATGGTATACCCCCACAGTCACCTATGTAAGTCACTAGAAATATAGGCAACTAGGTTTCCAGTGTGCAAACAGTCACCAGGCGGGTATAGTCGACAATCGGGTGGACCGCAATGAGAAGGGTATCAAGCCTGAAACCTATCAAGGGTATTGAAAGAAAGTGTTCTGGAAGACAACTGAGGACCTTGAATGGATTCGAGACCCACTTCGAGACCCACAAAGATCCGTGGAAAATGCAGTCAACAAAATCCCAAGACAAGCCCTCTATATGCGTTCCCAACTACGCATGGTCCGGCTTTGGAGGGGTTATCTTTGCTACCTTTCCTTACATGATCTTGTGTTTATATGCTATGTTAGAGGGGGGTCCCAAATAAATTTTACGATACTGGACTTTTGACACTCCCTAGCACATACTCTTATGTTTGTTTTAGCATCCTTGAAGAGTTTCCTCTCCAATCCTAAATCAAGGCTCTAGCCTAGACTAATTGATGGACCCTACAAACATAAAGTCTAGTTTATTTTAATTAATCGTTATTTTTAGTGGCTATTTTAAGTTAGAGGAAATGAATTTGAAACCAATGATGTTTTTTAGAGACGAAAGGGAAGAGTGTACAATAAAAAAGGAAACAAATTACTTCTTCACAAATTTAAATTGCACATTCAAACTCTTTAACCAAACTTTTCAAACTTTTTTTTTTCCTAAGATATTTCAAACGAAAACTCAAAACAAGCTTTCACTCGACTACGAGCTACTTATTGTCCTAAGTCAATCATTCAAGAACTTAGGAAAACAATATTTTTCCTGATGATTAATGCAAACAACCAACTACTTAACCAAACCAAGAAGTAAACTATTTTTTTTATTTTATGCTAAAAAAGAAAAAAAGGAAAAATGACGACAAGTAAAGGCCAAGAAAAAACTTTTGGCTTAAGCGCAGATCGCAAAGAGTTACTGACAATAACACACAAGTTGATTGAAGCAAACTCTCACACTTGTCTAAAAACCCTGTTATAGAAAGGAAAAACTTTCAATGAAAAAGTATGTTATGCTGGAATCCAACCTGGGCTAAAATTGCTATGAAAGAGACCATAATGAAACAAGAAAAAACCTAGGAAGTGATTCTTGACAGGGAAGAGGATGACTGCCTCCTCAAAATTTTCTAGACCGACACATGACTGTCACTTCAATAGCGATCATATGCATGCGGGCTGCCCAAATACAGGATGTGTATGCATGCGTTTAGGCCTACTATAGGCCGCGTGTGCCTCTGTTTCTCCTCAAAAGAAGAAAAATAAGCAGCTAAGCTCAGGAAGGGAGTACTGGTATCAAAAACCAGAACCCCTTCAAGGTACAAAAACTTACTCTTGACATAAAAATATGCAAGGAAACTTGAGAAAGCAAAGGTAATCTGAGGTTATACCTAGGCTACAGACTGCAACAACAGAGACTAGAACTAAAATCCAAAAAACCCTTGAGAAGGATCACTTCTGACAGGGAAGAGGATGACTGCCTCTCTTTAAAAAAAAAAAATATGGACTCAGACACGCTACTGATCCTTCATCAGCTAGCGTGTGCACGTGGGCTATATGAAGGTAGGGCACGTGTACACACTTGCAGGCCTTATACAGGCCACGTATACCTCTGTGACTTCCTGTAAAAGAAAAAGAAGCCAAGAAAAGAAGGAAGGGAGTACTGGTATGGAAGACCAAAATCCCTGCTAGCTCAGACTCTTGCAGAAACTCAGAAAAAAGGTGATGAAACCAATTTAAAAATGCCCAAAACGTATCCCCAAAAAACCTAGAGATTTCCCCAGTATGGTCTCCAATTTTGTTGTGGGTGGGAAATCCCCCTACGGACTAGATTTAAGGGTTCTGTAATGCATGCAGAAAATGACCTAATGTCTTCTATTTCTTACCAACATCCCAATCATAAACCCCATTATTCATATGCAAATACAAGGTTAAAAAGATCAAGTTACTACACCTTAGTTTTCGTGTTTGATGTCGATCCTTTAACATTTGGTCACTCCTTGACTGCAAATATCCTCCCAATGTTGACCTGCATTCACAAAAAGACAAACAAAGAACTCCACATGCGTATGACCTATGAACTAATGGGTTAGAGATTTTATTAAAATATAATAAAATTTAAACATTGCAAACCTCATATGGCGGGACAGGAAAAGTACTTCTTTTTATTAATCTCACAAGATTAACCTTACAATAGTGAGATCAACCACTGCTCCTCGAATCTAGTCCCGGGATCCTCTTCAACTGTGCTCCAACTACATTTTTATATGCTTCTCTTCAAACACTAGTTGCAAAAGGTTGGGACAAAGGGAATGCAAAATCGAGTAGATTTTCTTTACAATTATTTTTCTCCCTTCAAATGGGACCCCTACCCCTTATTTTATAGTCTAGAAAGAGCTAGGTATTTGGTCGAGTGATCGGCTATGGGCGGTCAAAGGGTTTAGTTAAATTACCCAAAACTGTGTGTTCCGTATGCAACTTTCCATTTTTCGTGCTTTTGTAGGTACACGCGGGCTGCGGTGGGTCAGCTAGCATGTACACGCGTGTAGTAGTGGAGTAGGGTGTGTGTGCCTTCGAAAAGGATGTTTTTAAAAAGAGTTTTTCAGTAGTGGCTTGGCAAAGAAGGAATATGAGATGTCCTGATGCCAAGTAAGTGTTGTCTGGTGAAAATTAGGGTTATAACAGATGCCCCCTAATGTGTGAGGTTAGAAGAGCATCTGATGGCCAGAAGATATTCTCAATCTTCACCAATGTACCAAACTAGTGAGCCCAGGGACCAGAATTCGGGAGGTTCCATTTGCAAAATAACAATTGTCTCACCAAGGTGGGCATACCCATGTTCAAGATGAAATAAAATCACGACTGCCAATCAAATACACTGCAGATCCATGTCATATAACTATATAAAGTGTAGCTGTGAGGAATACACAGTGGATCTACATATTGAAATAAGAAATTATATACATGTATAGTATCCATCTTTCAGAAGATAACAAGGCCTGATGGTTGGAGATGAGGCTTTCAGAGCTCGAGCAATAACTTCAAAATCTTCACAACTCGGGCATGAGTGTAATATGAGTGTATGACTTCACTACCCAGAGGTCTTCAAGGACTTGTCAGGAATGAACTAGAGGATCTTGATGATTAGGCTAAGGGATTCATTGATTTCTAAAAAAGACATGATTGGGCTTACGGGATGGCTAAGCATGAGTGCAAGAGACAAAATGTAGAGTGGATGGCTCAATCTTGGTAGAAAATTCCCTTGGAAAATAGCATGACAACCGATGAGACTCAGGGAGCATGATTTTCACATAAGTTCATGATGCAGGAGGCAATGAAAACTCTCCATATGTTTGGAAGAATAACCAAATGGAGGAGGACACAACTCTATGTAGCGAGAAACAACTTCCTAAGGTCATATTAAATCCCAGGGCTTGACGAACAAATGAAAGGATGTGCTTTGTCCAAGGGCGATTCATTATGATGCCAATAAAAATAAAATACTTTTCCCTTCCTCTTTTTGGGGTATATTTGATTTTTTTGTTTTTTTTAATAATTTTTAAAATATTGAAAAAGAATAAAAGAACGTTGCGTTACAAGGGAGGATTGAGTGTCACAGACATACTAGTTCCACGCGCAAGTAACACATGGATGCTCAGAGCAAAAGGGATATATGTAGGAAAAGGACACTCAGTAAAAATCCTCTGTGGGACAAGGTGTCAAGACACAGAGGCAAAGTGTTGCAGGGCTTGGGTATAAGGCATGCTTTAGATGGTTCAGTTGAGAGCAACATGGAGCTGACATTAGGCCAAAAATGTAGGTATGCAAACACTATTAATCAGACACACAATGGTAACTTCCTTCGATGTAATTTAAATGAGCCTAGAGAAGGTAAGCTCGACGGTTTTTCATATTTATAGACTCTGAAAAAGCGTAAAAGGAGACTCCATTAGGGTACCTTTTTTGAAGGTAGTCTAGTCAGTTCTAAAAATGGGTAAATTAGCACCGAAAAGACATCTATTCAAAACCATTTTAATGAGTGTGATAAAGATAAAATCACTCGACAATTTTTCATTTTTAACGAGTTTGAAAAAATCTTAACTATGGACTCCGTCAGGAATTTTCTTCTGGACCATTTTAACGAGTGTGAAAGAATAAGTTCACTCGACGATCTTTTCAATTTTAGGTAGTCTGAAAAGAGCTTAACTATGGACTTCGTGGGGGTTCCTTGTTTCATAAATTTAGTCCCTCATGTCCGAAAAAGGGTTAAAATTATACCTAAGAATACTCTTCTAGAGAACCAAGGCCGCTAGAGTATACTTTTGTTCATACATTTAACCATCTAGACCTAAAAAGGGGTAAACTACCGTCGGGAAGATGTCCCTTCAAATTTCAGTTTAACAAGCATGAAGGGAAAAAATATCACTGAACAATCTTTTCATGTTTAGAGGGTTTGAAAAGGGATTAAAAGAAGACCCATTATGTTTTGGGAGTCCCGAGGGTGAGGTCAAGAGTGATAATGAATCATGCAAAATGAGGCTCATACTCGTAGTCAAGAAAAACTTAAAAAGGACTCCCTAGCCTATAGTCATTAGTGACAGCATGGACGCCAAAATGCAACCAGGATCTACCTAGGGTATCCATGTATAGCTAGGATATACCTAGACTTACGTACATGCATGGCGGAAGGGGGGAAGCACTGACAGAGAAAGGATAAATGGTCGAAGGTGAGGATAAAGGAAAAAAGTAGGAGGAATTCTTAGAGCTAATCTTGATGGACGACGACCAACTTAAGTGGATCTTGGCATCACCAGGAACAACACGTAGTGGAGTACCCTACCAATATAAGGTGAATACCAAGAAAAGAGTCGTAGCCACGAGGGAGGGCTTGGAAAGTGATGAAGAAGAGGTAGAGGATCTCCGGGTTATGGAGAAGATTGAGGAAATCCTGCACGCAACCTATGAGAGGAAAACAAGAGGCCCAAGAACAAGAGGAGAAGATAGCCATCCTTTCCATATTAATGTCAGTGTGGAACCCATAAACCCATGTGCGACCAATACAACAAACAGAACACCACCATTTAGACAACTAAAGTTCAGAGGAAGTCTGATAGCAAGAAGTACATCTACCACATGAGCAACAATTGGAGGAGCCATTTTAGGTAGTACTAGTCAAGCATCTACATCGTGCGACGAAGGTAGAAATTTAGAATTTATAATGGCAGGACATGACCCTATGATCACATTACTAGAATTTTGAGGAGAACCAACAGAAGACCTTGAGAATCATTTGTTTATTTGTGAAAAGATCTAGGAGTAAAAACATATCACTGATGAAGATACCAAACTTGTGAAGCTAGCGATCACACCGAGAGACCACACACTAGACTGGTACATGAGTCTAGACAAGAACAATGCCCCTGGGACGACAAGGACACTGGCAGAAATTAATAAGCTATTGATTAATGAGTTCTAGAAGCCGAGCTCAGAGGATCAGTACATGAATGAAATGATTGAGATTAGACAAAAAACAGGAGAGTCTGTATGAGAGATTGACCAGAGATTCAAGTGACTAAAGGGGAAGTTAAAATACCTTATGACCCAGATGCAACACCGACACCTGTTTGTCAACTCACAACTCCCACACCTAAAATATCCCTTACGACAGTAGCAGTTTCAGACGTAGTCCGAGGCTCTACAGGTAGCCTTGTAGCTGGAAGAGAACCAGTACCAGCAGACAGACCCAACTATTGAAGAATTAAAGGAGGATTTGAAGAACCTAACATTTCAGTTGAATCAAAACAATAACAAGGACAAACGAGAAGTCATTTGGTGCACCACATGCGGGACATAAGGACACCACAGGAATGAATGTCCAACATTCGTGCAATATATGGCAACATGCATGCCAAACCCACTACCACGGGGAGGATTATGGTGTGAAATATGCAAGAAATCGGGTCACGACCCTTATCACTGCATGATGATTACATAACTATGGAGCTGATGCGGGAAAGAACATCAGAGGCCTATAGAGTACAGGCCAAAATGATGAATGGGAAAGCAGCGCCATAGTTCAATCAAGCCCCAACTCCATACAACACTACGCAGAAGCAATATAACATTGTGTAACAACCACACAACAACACACAACCACAGTACAACCCGACGCAACCCCAGTATAATACCGCGCAGTATAATCATGCACCACCATATAATGCATCGAGAGGGGACCAAGCAAGCTATCAAGGAGGAGGAAAAACCAGAGGAGGCTTCAGACATTGCAAAGGACCAGTCACATGTCACAACTGTCAGAAACCATGACATTATACATGGGAATTCCCATTTCCGCCAGCAACTTGTATGTATTGTCTCGCATTGGATCATGAGACAGAGGAATGCCTGACACTATTAGTAAAGATCTAGGGAAAAAGGAACCAGAACAACCAAAATGTTCAATGGATTTCAGCCAATGCAACGGGTAAAGAAGAACACCGAACCAAGGAAGTAGTTCGATGCTCCCAAAGAAAAGGAGACTTTTAAGGAAGCTAGACAAGAATTTTAGAAGAGGGACACAATGTCGAATTATACTATGAAACCATCCCATGAATCCCTAGAATACGGAATTCTGCCATCATTGGATCATACCAAAGGAATGCCAACCGAGGGACAAGTAAGTACTATCAAAGAATTTTTGTAGTCATGCATCAAAATGTTAAGTGATCCTTCATCTGTGAAAATATTGCAAAACATTCTAGAAAAATGTAGCAACGAGATGGAACAAAATCTAGAACCGAAAAGTGTCAATCATCTACAGACAAGAAGAAGAACGAGTAGGGAATTTAGATTGAATGCTAACATTGGGGATTTCAATATGGGAGATATCATACTCGACCTAGGATCCCAAGTGAATGTGCTACCCAAGAAAACCTAGAAATGCATGGGAGAGCCAACATTGGGATATTCAAATGTCCAAATAAAACTAGCAAACCAACACAAGGTCCTACCAATAGGGAGACTGAAAGGAGTAACAATAGATCTTGATGGCATGCGCACTAAAGCAGATTTTGAGGTCATCGAAATAGTAGATGGCACAACACGATACCCAACACTACTTTGTCTGGACTGGGCGTTTGACAACCAGGCCATAATTAATTTGAAGACAAGGAAAATGACATTTGAATCTAGATATTACAGGGTCATAGAACCACTAGATCAATCAGAAGGGGAGAGGTTCGTAGAACCCACTTGCCTGGACTTAGAGGAAATCGACTAGTTGTACAGAACAATTGTGCACGAGGAGGATTATATAAACCCAACTGCAGACGGGGTACTTAGTTGGCGCAGTATTACTTCATGCGCAACAGATTCAAAAACTAGGTTAGAAAACTGGCAGCAGAGACTACACGAAGTATCCACGAGAAGATGCGCAAGAATAGACCACGCAGTACAGTGGATAGGCATATAAATCAAAGAAACACTTAGCTTCCACAAACTAAATGATTTGGAAACATTCTTGAAACTATATGAAGATGAAGTTCTAGAGAACCAGAGGCTACTAACATTGGATTAGCACTTAAGGCCACACTCGTGAGATGGTGGGGTGCACACAAGGAGACTATCACAAACTGGTACCAATGTAAGTTGTTACTGCGCATAAGGTTTGGCATAAAACAAAACAAAAAAAACAACAGAGATATGAAGGACTAGGGACACCAATGAAATACTTGGAGGAGTGCGAAACGCTGTGGAAATTGAAACCACCAGAGGAATGGCCTCACCAATTTATTCACACTTTAGTAGGCATACTAGTGAACTGGTATACAGATCAGGAACTGTGCAAAGGAATGAAAACATGGGCGACATTGCAACAAAAATTTACCATCACTTTCTCATTCGAGCATGAGAACCCCAACATATATGCAGCCCTGAAATGGATCAGAGGAGTCATATTCATTGAAGAACTAGAAATAGAACTTATTATCGAAGAGAAACAATGAAATAAGAAGACAGTCAAGGAACTACTATCATGTTACCAGGTATAGGAGGAAGCACCAGACGAATATGACCCATGTGACATTCAGATTGAAGAAGTAGAAGGTGAAAGATATGTGAAGGTACCACCCATAGAATCTGAAGTTATTTCCACACCAATCAAGGTAAATAAAGTTAACATCGGAACAATGAAACATCCCATAATGGCCAACATTGGAGACTGCTATGATGCGCCAATAGTAGAAAGCATTACCGAGTTGTTGCATGAATACAATGACTTATTTCCTACCACATTTACATAGATGAAGGGTATAACAGGAGAACTGGGAGAGATGAAAATACCTCTTATACCCGAAGCGAGACCGATTAGACAATGACCATATAGATTGAACCCCATATATAATCAGAAAGTTAAAGAGGAGATCGACCGGATGCTTGAAGCCATCATAATCGAACCAGTCGAGGAATCAGAATGGATAAGCCCGATGGTTGTACAGGACAAGAAACAAGGAAGAGGGATTAGGATATGCATTGACTTGAGGAAATTGAACGATGCATGCCTACACGACCCATTCCCTACACTGTTCACGGATGAAGTTCTAGAGAATGTGGGGGGACACGAAGCTTACTCATTCACTGATGGATTCTCAGGCTACCATCAGATTAAGATAGCACAGGAGGATAGATACAAGACCACGTTCATGAAAAAATGGGGATCTTACCAATATATAGTCATGCCATTTGGACTGAAGAATGCACCAACAATATTCTCCAGAGTGGTTATCGCAACATTTAAAGAATTCATCCATCAGTTTCTCGAAGTATACCTGGACGACTGGACAATCTATAGTCTGATGAGAAACCATGTGGAAGTTTTATGCTTGATGCTAGAATGATGCAGACAGTGTCATATATCACTAAACATAAATAAATGTATATTTGGAACATCATTTGGGATACTATTAGGCCATATAGTATGCAAACAAGGGCTATTGGTCGATTTGGCAAAGATCGCAGTCATCGTTAATTTACCAAAGCCAAAAATAGTCCGTCAACTACGAGCAACGTTAGGACACATAAGATACTATCGAAAGTTCATCAAAGGATATGCACATATCACAACACCAATGGAAAAAATTATAAGGAAGGATACAAAGTACCAATGGAATGACGAGTGTCAACATGATCTGGATACCCTGAAGGAAAAGATGGTCACTGCACCAATATTAGTATTTCCAGAATGGGGCAAGATGTTCCATGTGCATGTATATGCATCATCGATAACACTTGGATCTATCTTAGTGTACCAAGAGCAGGAGACTTGGATCACCCGATAGAATTCGCAAGTAGAAAAATATCTGATTTAGAACATAACTATAACACAACGGAGAGAGAAAGCCTATCTATGGTTTACAGACTTCATAAGTTCAGAAACTACCTATTGGGAAAACATTTTAAGATGTTTATAGATCACTCAACCCTAAAATACCTAGTTAAAAAGCCAATGTTGGGGGGGAGAATATGTCGATGGTTACTGTTATTTCAGGAATTTGAATTCAAAGTAATCGTTAAACCAGGAAAACTAAATGCATGACCTGACCACCTATCATGGGTCACAAATTGAGAAGAACCCACGAGCTTAGAAGAAAACTTTATGAATGCACATTTATTCTCAATACAAATTGTTGATGACCACTTCATAGAGATCATCCAATACTTGAGCACAGGTACCATGCCACAAAATTATACCACCGAACAGAAGAAGAACTAGGTAGTTCGTACAACTGACTATCAACTGATCACAATACATCTATATAAAATGGGCACAAATATCATTTTACAAAGGTATGTGTTAGAGAATGAATGACCAAGAATTTTAGAAGAAGCTCACGAGGGATTGACAGGAGGAAACTATGCAGGAAAAGCTACCACGGAGAAGGTACTCTTGTTGCACAGACCTACCACACTTAGAGGTGGGGGTGAATGAGTGTGGGGATATTTTTCCCAAAACTTCCCTCTTACACAAAACTCATTAGTTAGAATTCAACATTTACTCATTACCCATTGTTGTCATTAATAATCAGTTAGATGTGAATACATATCAGCAATATATCATCAACAAATCATCTCCACAAGGAACACAATATGTATGTACTATTTTTATTTTTATTATGGACTTCAATCTGGGGGTTTTTCAACAACAACTGAATAGAGTGAAACTCTACAAGAGCACCAGCTCTATATGCAAGAATTATCTTACATTCTCAGAACCAACTAAGATGAGGTAACAATCCTCAATAGATATCAATCTGTACCATAAATAAGAAAATCAACCATGCACCAACCTGTGCCAAACAACCTGTAATCAACCTGTACCATAAACAAGTGCATCCAACCATGTACCAAGTATATACCAATCATGTGTCAACTACTAAGAAAAAATGACTCATCAATATGTACCAACGACATAAACTATACACCTCATGTATGTGCCAACTCATCAACTGCTTGTCTCAACCATGACTAGTTTTGGATTAGTCAACAACCCTAACTTGAAATAATCATAACTTTGTACCTGTAATGAAAATATATCTAAAACTGATACACAATGTTTTTATGTGTGTTTTATGCAATTCCTCCAGGTGGAACTACTTGTAACCTCTCAGAAAAGGAGTTATAGAAAAAATGGCATACCTTGCTGAATTCTAGATTATTCTAGAGAGCGACCTTGTAGAGTGTACCCTGTACAAAATATTTGTTGAATCAATATGAAACTATTCTAGAGAATACTATAGACTGTAATAGAACCAACACAATTGTTCTCACTAAATTTGGATCTGTTATGAAGAAGTTATGACATTGTTACCTGAAACACCTGTTTTTGACTAGTTTCAGGACTAGTCACAAACCCTATTTTCCACGGAGTGTAACTCCCAAAATACAACGACCCACAAGATGAATTTTTAAACACAAATAATTGGATATGTTTTCGCACTTGAATAGAAATTGAAAGATCTGAATAATTATAGAAAAAAAGTTATAGTGAAAATGGTGAGATGACCTGTAAATAACATACCTTAGAAAGCACCATCAAAAGAATTTATCCTTCCTTGCATTTTGGCCTTCTTTTCTTCACTTTCCTCAGAATTTCGGCTTATATATCCTTGGTTATCTCAGTCACCTATAGATATTCAATATTCTCAAGTGTTCCACACCAAAAATTCTCAAGAAGCTCTCCATCAATACTCCAAAAGATATTCTCACAAGAAGCTCTCCATTGATCCACAAAAAGGATGATCTACAAGAGACCATTTC